>VZQC01012659.1:862469-1042866 GCA_009823505.1 Rhizomys pruinosus
AGGAAGACCCTGACTCAAAAAAAAAAAAAAAAAGAAAAAAAGACATAAAGCAAATACTCTGTAGCTATGTTAAGTACTTTTCCAAGATTGTACCCTCCTGTCTGTCTGGTGCAGGGGATATCCAGGCCAGGTCCTTGGACATTCTAGGCAAGTGCTCTACTTCTGAACTGTATCCCTAAGTAACTAGTACTGCTTTTTCAGTATATACTCAACACCTTAGGTGTGCAAAAGCTTATTTGTTAAAAAAAAAATCTCCAGAATAAGTTTTGTAAATGATGAAAGGATTTCAGCCTCAACATCCAAAATCATTATGATAGAAATAGAAGTGCTAGATCATATAAAACAAGGAATGCTTATTTTCTAGATTGGCAATTTCATATGGCTTAAACTTTGACAATATGCATTGTCTTAAGCAGCAGATACTTGGGGTTTTTTGTTTGTTTAAGATCTTTTTGAGACAGGGTTTCCCTGTAGCCCCAGGTGTCCTGAAACTCCTTATGTAGACCAGGCTTGCCTTGAACTCACAGAGATCTGCCTGCCTCTGTCTCCCAGGTCCTGGGATTAAAGCCATGCTACATCTGATGCAGCCCACTGATACTTGGTTTTTATGCAACTTTTAAAGGATAACTTTAATGTATGAAGTGTCTTGCTTTGTAGGTTGAATCTTGTTTTTCAAAAAATAATGGACTCTTTGTGTTGTAAATAATTAACTTTATTAAACACAAAGTAGTATCTTTGATTTACTTTGGTAAGCAAAGTAAATTAGGATTAGGAAGTACTAATAAAAAATGACTAGAACACCTTATGTGTTATTTTCATGTGTGATCAATACAAGTATATAAATTTGTAGCAAAAAGATCAATTTGAAATGGAAAACTACATAATGCAAATATTTATCAACAAAAGGGAAAATCTTTAAAATTTATTTTTTACTTTGTGTGTATGAGTTTTGCCTACATGTATATAGGTGTACCATGTGCATGCAGTGCTCACTGAGGGCAGAAGAGGGTCCTTGGAATTGAACCCAGATCCTCTGCAAGAGCAGTTAGTGCTCTCAACCCTGAGGCATGTCTCCAGTGCCATACATTAGTTTTTCTGTATGAGTTTAATAACTGGTAGTTCCTATTTGAAATAATTCCCTCCCTGGTTTTTGTTGATTTTAGTCTCATTAAAATTTTTTTCTGTTCTGTTTTTTTCAGTTCTATCAGTGTTTGGTTTTATTTTGCTCCTTTTCTAGTTTCTTAAAATAGAAGCTTAGGGCCGGGCGTGGTGGCGCACGCCTTTAACCCTAGCACTTGGGAGGCAGAGGCAGGCAGATCTTTGTGAGTTCAAGGCCAGCCTGGTTTACAGAGTGAGTTCCAGGACAGCCAGAGCTAAAGGGAGACCCTGTTTCAAAAGACCAAAAAAAAAAAAAAACCAGTCCTGAGAGGGGAATTCATAGCCCTAAGTGCCTACGTTAAGAGAAGAGAAAGAGCACAAGTAAATGACTTAACATTGCANAAAAAAAAAAAAAAAAAAAAAAAAAATAGAAGCTTGGAACCAGGCATGGTGGTACATGCCTTTAATCCAAGCTCTTGGGAGCCAGAGGCAGGTGAATCCCTGTGAGTTGAAGGCTAGCCAGTTCTACATATTGAGTTCCAGTTAAGCTGGGGCTACAGGGAAACCCTGTCTCAAAAGGACCAAATAATAATAATAATAATAATAATAATACAGAAAACCCAAAATAGAAGCTTGGATTATTTTTACTTGATGGCTTTTCTTTTTTTTAAATTCTTGTATGTGTATGAATGTACTGTCTGCATGTAGGTTTGTGCACCTATGTCATGCAGTGCTGAGGAGGTCAGAAGAGGGCATCGGATTCCTCTGGAACTGGAGTTAAAGATGGTTCTCAGCCACCATGTGGGTGCTGGGTCCTCTGCAAGAGCAGTTGGCACTCTTAGCCACTAGGCCATCTCTCCAGCACCTTGATGACTTTTCTAACAGTGTAAGGGTTTAATTATATAAATGAAAAAAGTTTAAATGTATCCCTTCCATTTTGATAAGTTTTCTTTCAGCTCAAAACATTTCTAATTTTCCCTGGGACTGTCTTTAACTCGTGAACTATTTAGAAATCTTTTACTTTCTAAGTACAGAACAGACTGTTTTATCTAGAATGGTTAGGACATGATTCAAAGTTGAGATTTTACTTTGAAGTTTAGAATTTTTACATATATATGTTTGGGAGATTGGAGCTGGAGAGACGGCTCAGTGTTTATTAAGAGTACTGGCTGTTCTTGCAGAGGACTCAGGTTTGATTCCCAGCACCCACATGGTAGCTAATAACCCTCATTAACTCCATCCAGTTCCAGGGCTCCAAGCCTTCTGTCCTCTGCAGGTATTGCATGACACAGGTGCACTTAACATACATGTAGGCAGTACACGCATACACAGAAAATAAAAATAATAAAATACTTTGTAAGATTTGGACCTTTGGGGAGTTTTGAATAGTGAAACTCATAATTTTCTTCTATATTTTCTAGTTTTTCTGTTTCTAATTTAATTCCATTTTAACCAGAGGGCATATTTTGTATTCAGTTCTTTTTGTTATGGTTTGTTATGCTTGTTTTGGAATAGTTCCCATTTCTTTTTTATTTTTATTTATTATTTTTTGTGTGTATGAGTGTACTGTCTGCATGTAGGTTGGTACACCCCTGTTGTGCAATGCTGCAGAGGTCAGAAGAGGGCGTTGTATTCCTCTGGAACTGTAGTTAAAGATGGTTCTTAGCCGCCATGTGGGAATCGAACCTGGGTCCTCTGCAAGATCAGTCAGCGCTCTTAACCACTGAGCCATCTCTCCAGCCCCGAATAGTTCCCATTTCTGCTTGAGAAGTACCTATATTCTGTTTCTGTGCTGTGTAAATGTTAATTAGATCAAGTTGCCTAATAGTGTATTTTTATTTTCTTGCTTTTTTTTACTTATTTTATTGATAACCAAGAAAGAAGTATTGAAGTCCCCACTATAATTGTGGATTTTTGTATTTCTCCTTTCAATTTTGTTTTTGTCTCGTGTGTTTTAAGGTTCCTGTTTGTTGGGTGTGTACACAAACACATTGTTACCCTTTTATTGAACTGGCCCTCTTACCATTATGTAATTTCTATTTCTCATAATTGTTTTTGTTTGGAAATTTATTTTGTCTGGGATTAAAGGTGTCCTCCATAATCTTTGAACTGATAAAATTTTTCCCAGTTCTGTGTGTGTGTGTGTGTGTGTGTGTGTGCGCGCGTGCGTGTGCATGTGCGTGCGCGTGTGCGTGTGTGTGTGTGTGTGTGTGTGTGTGTGTGTGTTGCTGGCAATCAAATCCAGGTCTTGGGACATGCTAAGAAGCACTGTATTGGTGTGCTACTTCCCCTGCCTCTTGCCTCTTGTGACTTAAAATAGACTACTGAAATACATTGACTTATCTTTTTTTCAGAGACTATATTTTCTTTTTAAAAATTTTTTAATTGATTTATTTATTTATGGTCTTTTCGAGACAGGGTCTTCCTGTAACCCCAGCTGTCCTGGAATTCACTCTGTAGACCAGGCTGGCCTTGAACTCACAAAGATCCACCTGCCTCTGCCTCCCAAGTGCTAGGATTAAAGGCATGTGCCACCACGCCCAGCCTATTTATTATTATTTTTTTGTTATTTTTTTATTTGTATGAGTGTACTGTCTGCATGTAGGTTGGTGCACCCATGTCGTGCAATGCTGCAGAGTTCAGAAGAGGGTGTCGGATTCCCCTGGAACTGGAGTTAAGGACGGTTCTTGCCGAGCGTGGTTGCGCACGCTTTTAATCCCAGCACTCGGGAGGCAGAGGCAGGTGGATCTCTGTGAATTCAAGGCCACCCTGGCCTACAGAGTGAATTCCAGCTGGGACTAAAGGGAGACCCTGTCTCAAAAAAAAAAAAGAAGACAGTTCTTAGCCACCATGTGGGTGCTGGGAATCGAACCCGGGTCCTTTGCAAGAGCAGTTGGTGCTCTTAACCACTGAGCCATCTCTCCAGCCCCAGAGACTATATTTTCAAAGTATCTTCTCTTCCAAGTTCAAAAGAAGTATCAGACATTGCCTGTTTTCTATAAAAATGAAACAAAATGCTGAAAATCTGTCTTGCTGATGAGCTTAGTTCAGGTTAATCTTAAAACTATCTTAATTGTGGTCAGTTTCAGTATAGGATTTGCTTTGCAGGGATTATCTCTCAAATTACCCCTTTATAGGTAGAAGCCATGGTCTTTCTCCTCTTTTCTGATAGTCTGTCCATGCATGATTTGGAGTGTAGAACTAGAGATGTATTTCATGCATTTGAAGCCAAAGTGAGTTTATCTCTTTGTTCTGGGATGTGTGTGTGTGTGTGTGTGTGTGTGTGAGAGAGAGAGAGAGAGAGAGAGAGAGAGAGAGAGAGAGAGAGAGAATTGTATGTGCGAGAGTACACATTCATGTGAGCATACAGATACACAACATGGGTGTCAGTACTGAGGTACCCCTTCTACCTTTTAGTTTGTCCTTTTAGTTTGAAACAGAGTCTCATTTGACTTAGAACTTTACCACATAAGCCAGACTAGCTATCCCTCTATCCCACAGCTGTCTCCACCTGTCTCCACTTCTAATCTTGCCATATCTGGAATTAGAGGCACATGCTGTTGCACCTGCCATTTTGTATGGGTTCTGGGGATCCAAACTCAAGTCTTCACACTTATGATCCAAGCACTTTTACCAGCTGAGTCATTGCCACAGCCCTTGTTTTAAGATTTAATTTTTTTAATTTTTATTTTATGTGTATGAGTGTTTTGCCTGGACCCATGTCATGCAAAGCCCTAAGGAGGCAAAAAGAGGGTATTAGATTCCCTGGAACTAGAGATACAGGTGATTGTTAGCTGCCATGTGGATGCTAGGAGACAAACCCCTATCCTCTACAAGAGTACCCAGTGCTATTAATACTGAGCCATCTCTCTAGCCCCTATTCTAAGATTTTTTTAAAATTGATTCTTTTTGAATATGTCAATATTTTTAACCTTGTACCATGGAAGTAAGGCCATGACAGTTTAGTTTTGTGGTCCCTCTCCCTTCTCCCTTCCACCCTCCCCCGTCCCAACATAATGTCACAAAGAAGATAAAACCTTTATGTTTATGAGTATATTGCTTATATGCATGCAAGTGCATCTGTGTCTTGCAGTGCCCGAAGAGGTCAGAAGAGGGTGTCTGATTCACTTGGAACTGGAGTTTTTTTTTTTTTTTTTTTTTTGGTCTTTTTGAGACAGGGTCTCCCTGTAGCCTCAGCTGTCCTGGAACTCACTCTGTAGACCACGCTGGCCTTGAACTCACAAAGATCCACCTGCCTCTGCCTCCCAAGTGCTAGGATTAAAGGCGTGCACCACCACAGGGTCTCCCTGGAACACTGGCTGTCCTGGAACTCACTCTGTATATCAGGCTGGCCTTGAACTCACAGAGATCTGCCTGACTCTGCCTCCCAAATGCTAGGATTAAAGGCGCGTGCCACCAGGCCTGGCTCAGAACTGGAGTTACAAGCAGTTGTTAGCTGCCATTTGGGTGCTGGAATTCAAACCCAGATCTTCTGCAAGTCAGTGCTCTTAACCACTGAGCCATCTCTCTAGAGCTCCCCGCCCCCCCCCCTTTTTTTTTTTTAAAGACAGGCTCTCACTATGTAGCCCTGGCTGGACTGGAACTCACAAAGATCTGCCTGCCTGCCTGGGACAATCTGTATATAGGGAGTTCCAGGCTACCAGAAGTTACAATAGTGAGACCTGTCTCAACAAAACAAAACAAACAAAACAACAGCAAAGCACAAACAAAACCCACGAGTTCCTCTGTCATATTATTTTCCATTAAATATTTTAAAATAAAATGAACTATGAAAAGGAATTTTCTAAGTTCTTTTTCTTTCTCTCATATAAAATATATAGTATATTTGCCGGGCGTGGTGGCGCATGCCTTTAATCCTAGCACTCAGGAGGCAGAGGCAGATGGATCTCTGTGAGTTCAAGGCCAGCCTGGTCTACAGAATAGACCCAGGCCAGCTGGGACTACAGGGAGACCCTGCCTCAAAAAGACCAAAAAAAAAAAAAAAATAGTATATTTAAAATATGGTATGTGGGCTGGAGAGATGGCTCAGCAGTTAAGAACACTAACTGCTCTTGCAGAGGGCCCAGGTTCAATTCCCAGCACCCACATGGTGGCTAAGAACCGTCTTTAACTCCAGTTCCTGGGGAATCCAGCACCCTCTTCTGATATCTGAAGCATTTCATTACAAGGGTGCACCTACTTACATATAGACTGTATACTCATACACATAAAATAATAAAAAAAATTTTTAAAGACGCCATTGAGTCTATCCTTTATATACTACCTTTAAAAAAATAAAATATGGTATGTTTAATCAACTTAACATTTTTTTCCCTCATGCATTTTATTTCAGTTGGTCGCATTATGTTTCAGCTCTTCTCAGACATATGTCCAAAAACATGCAAAAACTTCCTTTGCCTATGCTCAGGTGAGTTTTTTAATTGTTCCCAGTAAAAATGCATTGCTTATAGTTTTATCTGCCTTTCACACAGTGGATGCTTTCATAAAAATGGTCTGTGAAATGGGTTTTGGAACTAAAATATTTATACCTGCATATGAAATGAAGGAAACATTTCTTAAGAGAAAATGAAGAAAAAGATGATCTTTAAAATGATAATCGCCAGGTGTGGTGATGCCTCCTTTAATCCCAGTACTCAGGAGGCAGAGGAGGGTAGATCTCCGTGAGTTCAAGGCCAGCCTGGTCTACATAGTGACTTCCAGGCCACCTGGGCCTACAGGGAGACCCTGTCACAAAAAGACAAAAAAAAAAAAGATACTCTATTTCATGTAGTAGAATCTTCTTTATATATTAGTTTATCAAATAATAGACATTTTCAAAATTGGTTTGACTTGAAAGAATTTTAAGTTTCAGTTCTTTGAATAAATTTATCACCTAAAATTTCAAAATTTAAGACTAGGTGGAAAGGCAAAACAATACTCTTTCATTATGTATAATCGGATATATTCTAACTAGAAAAAAATGGAGATATTAAACATAAGAAGTAGGAAACTGAAGTTTTGAGATCTGTACACACAATATTTGAACCAATTTCCTTGATTTCATTCTTTCGTGAAATCTCCTGTAGCACAGGGTTGTTTCTGTACCAATTTAATACATACACTGCTTTGCAGCATTTACTTTGGTTTGTGTCTTTATGTATGTTAAATTGTCCTGTCATCTGCCTGTGTTTTACATCTCTTACCAATATCAGCACATGGGAGGGTTTTGACAGCAGATTAGTTGACTGGTTCTTCCACAGAAGGATGAATTTGTAGCTAAACTTCTTTTCTTTTTTTTTTCTTTTTCCCCCAGGGGAGAAAGGCCTTGGGAAAACAACGGGGAAGAAGTTATGTTATAAAGGTTCTACATTCCACCGCGTGGTTAAAAACTTTATGATTCAGGGTGGGGACTTCAGTGAAGGTAGAGCTAAAAGTTATATTCCTAATAACTCCATCCATCAATTTTTAAAGTATCTTTTAATTGTAAATATATTACAAATGATGTGATTATTACATCAACATCATCAGTACATAATTGTTGGATGAATGAGTATTGTAGACCTAGAATGTATAAATAAAATACTATGACATTTTATTTTTTTGTTTATGTAACTTATTTTAGTAATATTAAAATTATTTGGTAGACTTCCTTCCAGTGAATACCACAGTACTGTCCAATTGCATCTGTTCTAGAACTTGCTTGGTGTGGATATTACTTGAAATAAGTAGGTCCTGGAGATCACTTTTCAGATGGTATTTATTATAGTATTTTTAAAAAAGGGTCATGGTTGTTTGTAGCAATTAAAGAGTTCAAGGTTTTCTTCAGCAAATTGAAACCACCAAGAATAATTTATAAGGGTGGGGGGTGTAAATAAAGCACTTGACTTACTATGTGCTAGGCCCTAATTTCAATCCCAAGTACTTCAGTAGTAATAAGAATGATGGATGTAGCCAGGTGTGGTGGCTCACGCCTTTAATCCTAGCACTTGGGAAGCAGAGGCAGGTGGAGCTCTGTGAGTGCAAGGCCAGCCTGGTCTACATAATGAGTTCCAGGACAGGCAGAGCTACAGGGAGACCCTGTCTCAAAAAAAAAAAGAATGATGGATGTGGTGACACACGCCTATAATACTAGCACTCGAGAGGTAGAAGTAGGAGGATCTTGAATTTAAGGTCAGCCTGATCTATAATACTGAGACCCTGTCCTAAAAACAAAAAAAGCCAAATAGGACTTTGAGATGGCTTAGCAGATACAGGCACTTGCCAGCAAACCTCACAACCTGAGTTGGATTCCCTCCACATACGAATGAGGCTCACACACTAAATAAATGTAAAAAAGGTAATAATTTACATGTGTTAATTAGTACATCTTAAATGCTTGTTATGGCTCATTTTCAGGTAATGGAAAAGGTGGAGAATCAATTTATGGTGGATATTTTAAAGGTAAGGCCTGATATTTTATGGTGGTTTTTTGTTTTGTTCTTTTTGGTTTCAGTTCTGATGTTAAAGCAAGTTTGGTCATATACTTTTAATGAGAGGAAGTTTACTTGTAGTTCACTTTTTGCATGAAACTAATGCTGCATGAAAATACTTTTATTTGCATGAATTTGGGGATAAATTTTATTGTAATATATAACTTTTAATTGGCAAGATTAATTAAGGCTAACTTTATGGTTAAACATGACTTTCAGCATGGAGGTTAGGCAACTATATACATGAAAACTCCTATCTTCCTGCCTAAAACTGTCAACATATTCTTTTGTTTATAGAGAATGTGGTCTTTTGCAAAATGAAAAGGTAAGAGAACAAAGCTCAGTAACACAAACTCAATTCTGCTCCCTTGTGCCCTTCCTAATAAATCTATGGACAGTCTGGGTCAGGTTGTGGCTGGATTTCTCTATTGTTTGAAGACTCGGAAAATTCTTTGTTGTTTCATATATGCATCTTCATCTTTGTTTCTTTTCCAATGAGTTACCACTTCTATATCAGGAAAAAGAATCTAGTTTTTTGTTTTATTTTTTTTCCCTAAACCAAGCAGTTTCTTTGAATAAAAGTTGGTATGTCTTCTCAAAGGTTTGTATGTTTTCTTTTGCTGACTAGAACTATGTGGTTGTATTTTATTCCTATAGTAGTGTTTTATAAGTCTAACTATTGCACTTGCCCCAAAAAGCCTTAGAAAAGTCAGTTGCAGGGATTTACAATGGGATCCAACATTGCTAGATTTTAATGCTATAAAAGCTTCAGCTTATAATAGTGTTTTATATTTCCTTTGGGAGAAAGTAGATTTCTTTTTCAGAAGCCTGTCCCCAAGGTAATTGGTTTTTAGTTTCTATGTTTGGTTTGGTTTTTTTTTTTTAAAGATTTGTTTGTTTGAATGTTAAAATAGAGTGTTAAGGATATATCTCCTCTCCAGATACTCACCAGGCCTAACCCTGCTTAGATTCAGATATCAGAGGAGATCAGTCGAATTCAGGGTAGTATGGCTGCTATAGCCAATTTTAAATTTTATTTCTGCTAAAATTAAAACCATCTGTTAATCATGACGACAGATTTCCTTCCCCTCCTTTTTTTTTTTAGTCTTTTTGAGACAGGGTCTCCCTTTAGTTTCCACTGGCCTGGAGCTTGCTCTGTATACTAGGCTGGCTTTGAACTCACAGAGATCCGCCTGCCTCTGCCTCCTGAGTGCTGGTATTAAAGGCGTCCTGCCCCCCCCCAACCCCCAGGATGCACTTTCTAGTTGATTCTATCAGCATGTAGCAATTTAAGTTTAACATTGTTGATCAATTTAATATGTTTTGTTTCCTATGGCAGGTATTTTTGTACCTTAAAATTGTATTTTGCCATTTAAAATCTTTTCATAAAATTTTCTTCTTCACAGTAAATAAGAGTAATTTTGTGATCCTAAATAATGTAGACATTTCCCTAAAACTTAATGTAATATTTTTTTTCTAATAGAACAACTCAGCTTCAGTGATTTAATAAAGCTACCATACAAAATTTAGGCATATAAGATTAGGCATATTAATCTTAATAAAGTCTTACCCACATATAGTTCATGTGGCAGGCTAATTGGAAATTTGAAGGAAATAATCTTTATTGTACATTTTTTCCTAAAAGTTTGTTTATGTACATATATCATTTACCCAAAATATATTACTACTAAAAGTGACTATTCTAAGGCTGTTTGTACAAAGTATTAAATATATGTTCTTTTCTTCAAGGCTTTAATTAGTCTTTTTCGGCCTTTTTGTGCTTTTGTTATTTGATTAGTTAAATTTTTTTTTCTAAATATTGCCAAGTATCTTACTGACCAGAAGAGGAATTTCATCCTTTGCTTTCAATTTATTACTTGAGCGTTACTTTAAAAGTAACTTACAATTGAAGACTAACAAATTTGTGTTTTCTTCAAACAGATGAAAACTTTATTCTCAAACATGACAGAGCGTTCCTTTTGTCAATGGCAAATCGAGGGAAACATACCAATGGTTCCCAGTTTTTCATGTGAGTAGGCATAATTCAGAGATGGGCTTTTCCTTAACAGAGAAGCGCTTTTCATGAGAAAGATGGGATAACTAAACTCATTTTTCTGCTCAGATTCTGACAACTTGGGTTTTACTGTGTGTTTCTAATGTGACATGGTAACTGTAATCTCTAATGACTGCTTCAGCATTCTTCATATGCTGGAGATTTGAAGACTGGAAATGAGCTATAACTTGAAGGTACATATTTTCAGAGTATACTGTGGTCATTAGAAAAGAATTTTTTTTTTTTTAATGTATGAGTGTACTGTCTGCATGTAGGTAAGTGTACCTGTGTTGTGTAATGATGTGGAGGTCAGAAGAGGGTGTCAGATTCCCCTGGAACTGGAGTTAGAGATGGTTCCCAGCTGCCATGTGGGTGGGAATTGAACCTGGGTCCTCTGCAAGAGCAGTCAGTGCTCTTAACTGCTGAGCCATCTCTCCAGCCCCTAGAAAAGAATTTTGACTTTAGCTTCTACCACTTTTGAAGGGTCAGTTTAGAAAACTACATTATAGTATAAATTCTTGATGAACATGTAAAAATGTCTATAGTATAAAACTAGGTGGACCCTTGGCACAAGAAGCAGTTTGGGCAAACCATTATATGAAGGATTTTTTATTTTGGTTTTGTTTTTGTTTTTCTCTTTCAGCCAGTTTTGAGACAGGTAACATTTTCTGGTGAGGTCTAGAAAAGGTTTTGATGTTGAACCAGCATGTTTAAAACCTTAAGCTTTGTAAGTTCTCTTTGCATAATTGAATTAACCCAGTGTTGCTGTCATTTTTGCCATAATTTATAAGATTATTACTTAACAAATTTTGAACTGTTAAATTTGCTTTGCCTTTTTTCTTTTTTTAATTTTATTTTATATTTATTTATTTATTTTTGTTAGAACAACTCAGCAAAATAAAATTCTGGTTTATTGTTGGACATTGTTTCACACATACATCAAACAGGCCAAAAAAAAATAAACAGCAACTTCATAGACAAAAAAAGGAAAAAAAAAAAACCCTTTTATCTTTGGCCTTTTTAACCATCTCATACAAACCAACTACTTATAGTACAGCTAGGTACATACACACAAAAAGTTACTGGAATGCTGGGAATAAGATTCTTTTTTTTTAAATTATTATTTGTTTGTTTTTAAAGATAGGCTTCTCTAATCTCAGCTGGGCTGGAACTTGCTATGTAGACTAGGCTGCCCTCCAGCTCACGGAGGTCTACCATTTTCTGCTTCCAGAGTGCTGGGATTAAATGCGAGTGCCACCACGCCTAGTTAATTTTTTTGTTGTTGTTCTTGTTGTTGTTAAGAAGCAGGAGCCAGCTTTATATGTTGTTTAGAAATAAAGATAACAATTGGTTAAAAGTAAAATAATTTTGAAAGATACCAATATTAGTCAAAAAAGTAGAATATCATACAAAGTAGTTTTCAGAGCAAAAGTATTGCCAACAATGAAGGTCATTTAAATTATTTTTTAAAGAACAAATATCTTTCAGTCTAGCAGGATGGCTAAGTGGCTATGAACCTATTGCACAAGTCACATGATCAGAGTGTCATCCCCAAACCCATATAAATTGGTGGGAGGAGAGAACTGACTCTACAGAGTCCTTTGACCTCCACACTCCTGCGTGCGTGCTTGCGTGATTGCATGATTGTATGGGTGCCTGCCTGTCTGGGTGCCTGCCTGCGCAGTAAGTAAAACAATTTTTCTAGAAAAGAATGTATCTTTCTATGTTTATGTATGCATACACAACCAAAAAAATTTCTCGAGTGAAAATTCTAAAGAAAATGTTTGGCATTCTTTAATTATATTCATATTTAAAACTTGTTATATAGTTCCATCATGTAAAATTTGAAATAATTGTTCAGCATGAGGTTCATGCTTTTGATTAGAAGTAAATCTCAGTTGTGCCATATATGTTGGAAAAATACCTCATTCATGGTTTATCAGAAGTTTTCCTTTGACATCTTTCTGAATGGATAAATATGAATGGCGCTTCCCTGTCTTTAAAGGAGTAACTTACTCATATAAAAAGCTCGAATTTTAAGTTTGTCTGAAGGACTTCCAACATGATCTGATAAAGTTCAGATAAGGGGCATTTTCTTTCCAAGAATGTCCTAAAGATGGAAAGCTAGAAAAACGTGATTATGTTTGCAGTTATTCAGAAAAGAAATCCAAAACAGTTATTCCTATATCCTGTTTTGTTCCCATAGATGATTAGCTATTTCACTTTTTCACTAGAGTAGTTTTTCTATTCTTAACCTTCCAGAGGGCCAATAAAGAGTTTCAAAAGCTTTTTCTAGTAACTTAATATTCAGTCTGAGGTCACTTGTTTCCATTTTTAAACTTATCTGAACTGTGAACATGAAAGCTAATTACTTAATTGATCAAGATGGTACCATCTGAGGGCTCTAAAGTTTCTTATAAATATTCTTTTTTCTATCATTGCATAATTTGTCAGGTAGTAGGAGCTTGCCATTATTACATACAATTAAATTATTTATATAAAATGTTATAGACTTGTTAAAATCTAGGCTGTGAAATCCTTTATACAAAAAATTGAGAATAAGTTTTCAAAGAACATTTAGTAAAGGCCATTACTGTTTTCTACATGGCCTAATTTTGTATTGGACTGCTATTTTTGAGGGGAATGTCAGATGAAAAATTTTAAGTAAATTAGGATTGAAAATTTTAAGCTTGTTTTCATATTTAACTATAGATGCCACTAAAATAACTGTAAACATAAAACAAAAGAAAACTTCTTTGTAACTTCCTTGTGGAAAGGAGGGTCTTGGTATTAACAAGCAATCTTGGGGATAATGGAACATTTTTTCACACTTGTTCCTTCCTATAAGTAACTTGTGTGCTGTTTTATGCTGGCTAAAAATGCCAGTTTCCCAAGAGTTGCAGGATGAAGTCAAACTAATGTTTACTTTTCTAAATAAAACATATTCTGATTTTTATGAAAAGGGTAGATAAAATGGAGATTGTGGCCCATGAAAGAAAAATCTTTGAAACTATCTTAATAAACTCACATCCTTTTAAAATTGGAAGTAGTAAAAAGTATAGTGTGCCATCTTCAGGTTATATGTGGCTTCCCAGGGACAGCCTGGCTTTTGTACTGTTACCACACTCCTCAGAAGGCACCTTGAATAGCAGTTATGGTTTTTTTGTTTGTTTGGTTTTGTTTTCTTCAGACAGGGTCTTCCTATATAGCCCCAGCTGGCCCACAACTCCTTTTGTAGACCAGGTTGGCCTCCACTTACAGAGATCTGCCTGCCTTTGCCTCCCCAGTACTAGGATTAAAGCATGCACCACTACACCCAGCTGAATTAGCAGTTTTGAAATCACAGCTGTTTTATAGGCCTTTTGGACTTTTAGTTTATTTTTATAAAATTGTACTTAGTTTACATCTTATAAATCAGTTTGCAATTCCTCAGGATTCTTAGACTTGGTGTATTAACTGTTGTTTTTATTTTACATATTTAGCAGCTCTTCTTCCTAAGGCATGTACCATTTTTCTTAAACACAGTTTTTCATTTATTGCTTTCTTTGGCTGGAATATACAGATTTTATCATATATAGTCACATTTTATATGTGAAGATAAAGTTTTCTTCTGTAAAACTGCTTATAATTCTTAACTATTAACTGTTAATATCATTGCTGTATGAGCAGTGGTGCCTGCTCTGGGAGCTCATACAGAAAAGAACATTCTTTTGGATTAGTACTGCTCAATAGATATGAAAGGAATGATGGAGGGCCCTGTGCTTATGAGTCACCAAAGAAACAGGCTTGTTTACCCTGAAACGTTTTTGTTTATTTTTGTTTTTTTTTTTGAGAAAGGGTCTAGCTGGCCTGGAACTCACTATGTAGATCAGGCTGATCTTGATCTCATAGAAATCTTCTTGTCTCTTGAGCTCGAGAGATGGCTTAAGAGCACTGGCTGCTCTTGCGGAGGACCCAGGTTCGATTCTCAGAACGCACAACATGGTGGCTAACAACTGTCTGTAACTCTAGTCCAGAGGAATCTGACACCCTCTCTGACCTCCATAGGAATTGCACAACACCAGTGCACTTACATACATGCAGGCAATATACTCATACACATAAAATAAAAATAAAGGGGCTGGAGAGATGGCCTAGCGGTTAAGAGCGCCGACCGCTCTTGCGGCGGACCCGGGTTCGATCCCCAGCACCCACATGGCAGCTGAGAACCGTCTGTAACTCCAATTCCAGGAGAACTCCAGTTCCAGGGGAATCCGACGCCCTCTTCTGACCTCCGCGGCATTGCACAACACGGGTGCACAAACCTACATGCAGACAGTACATTCATACACATTAAAAAAAATAAATAAAATTAAAAAAATAAAAAATAAAAATAAAATATTAAAAAAAAATCTTCTTGTCTCTCCCTCTCCAGTGCTGGGATTAGGAGTGCACCACTGTGCCCTGCCGCATTGAAACCTTTTTTTTTTTTAAGGAATTCAGAGACTTGGAACCATAGTTACCAAATCAACCCAGGCTTATCAATATTTGCTCCTTAAGGTCAAATAGAAAGAAACCACAATAAAACATATAGGGCTAGAGGTATGGCTCAGTGATGGAGAGCTTGCTTAGCATGTGCAAGGCTGTATAATTCAGTCCCTAGCACTTAAAAAACAAAACAAAACATATATATATATATATATATATATATATATATATATATATATATATGAATGAATACGGTAAAAGCTATAGGATTAGAGTGTTAGAGTGGAAAGAGATTGAAAGATGATCTAGAATTAAATAAGATTTTTGTTGAATGCTTAATAAAGAAAAATCATGTAAAGTCCAAATTGGTTATAGAAAGTTTACTCATACTCTGGAAGAAATTGATAGACAGGAAAAGAATACTGCATACTATTAGATACATAAATTCATTAAGCTTGTGCTCTGAATTATTGTAGTTTTGCTATATTAACTAAGTATTTTGCTGAAAATGACATTTGGGGAAATATTTTTCTTTTTAGTTTTTTGTTAGTAATCTTCTGGTTCTAAATTTTATTGTCTTTGTAGGCATTGAGAAGATAAGACAAATAAAACAGTAAGAAAGTTAGGCAAGGATAGAAAACTAAACTGCCTGTCCAGAATCCTTGATTTTAGCCAGGTATGATTGTTCATGCCCGAGGCAGGAGAATTGCCATGAATTTGAGTGCACAGTGAATTCCAAGTGAGCTTAGAATACATGCCAGAAGATCCCCATTTCAAAACACACACACACACACACACACGCACGCACACACAAATCTTGTTTTTGCTTTGTTTCCTGTATATCTTGTTACTTTTTATCTTTATTTACAAAGTGGCCCCCCCACATGTGTTTGTTTATGTGTGTGTTTGCATGTCTTATATGTACATGAGGAGGCCAGAAGTTGACATGAAGAGTCGTCCTCTGGTAATCTCTACCATTTATTTATTTATTTATTTATTTATTTATTTATTTATTTATTCATTTATTTATTTATTGTATATAAGTGTTTTCCTGCATGTATGTAAGTGCACCACATCTGCAATTGCCACAGAGGTCAGAAGAGGGCAGTGGATTCCCTGAAACTAGAGTTAACAGTTGTTCACTGCCATTTGGGTGCTGGGAACCCAGCCCAGGACCTCTGCAAGAGCAGCCAGTGTGCTTAACCACTGAGCTGTCTCTCTAGCAAGGTTTCTCACTGAACCTTGAACACTGAATTCAGCCAAGATGGCTAGCTAGCAAGTCCCAATGATCTATCTCTACCCTCCCCAGCACCAGGATTTCAAACACATGCTGCCATGCTTGGCTTTTTTATTTTTATTTTTTAATGGATTTATTTTTTTGTGAATAAGTGCGTTGCCTCCCTTTGTGTATGTGCAACATGTGTGTTTAGTGCCTACAGAGGCCAGATGAGGATGTCAGATTCCCTGAAATTGGAGTTATAGAAGTCTGTGAGTTGCCATGTGGATGCTGGGAATCAAACCTGGGTCCTGTGCAAGAGCAGCAAATGCTCTTAAGTGCTCAGACATCTCTCTAGCCCCTCACTTGGCTTTTATGTGGGTGCTGCATATCTGAACTCGGGTCCTCTATACAGGAAGAATTTTGCCCACTGAAGCATCTACCTATCCCCAAATAGTCCTACTTTTAAAAATAAACTAAATATTTCGGTATAAAGTGTGAAAGAAATAGCATGTTTTATAAAAGGACCCTAAATTTCTGAATATGTGAAATGATTTAAGTGCAAACATTTTTGTCTAAAAGAAATGCTTGTGGCTGCCCAGTCTGAAAGGTGCTTCAAAAAGGCTTGGGATCCAGCACTTGGTAGGCAGACACGGGCCGGTCTCTTTGAGATTAGGCCATCCTGATCTATACAGCAAGTTCCAGGCCAGCTCAGGTACAGGAAGACTCTGTCTGAGAAAAAAGAAACCAAACACAAAAGGCTTGAGGAGCTGGAGAGATGGCTCAAGAGGTTAAAAGCCCTGGTTTCTTCTTGCAAAGCACCTATGTCAGTTCCCAGCACTCACATGGTGGGTAACAGCCGTCCTAGCTCTGTTCCAGAGCAGCTCATCCCTTCTTCTGGCCTCCGCAGACATTGCATGCATGTGGAACACTGTATACATGCAAAACATTCATATACAATGAATTAAAAATCTGTGTTTTTTAAAAAAGGGCCTGGAATTCATTTTACCTAATCAGGAACAACAGCAGTCTCTCCTCCTGCTATTAAAATGTTTATCAGTGCAGACCTTTTATAGCCACAGAGCTTTGGTGTACAGTTTCTTATTGGCCACTGTTAACTAGTCATGATAATTGTGAAAATAAAGTAATATAGAAAAGCCATACCTGTCAGCATAATTTCTTTCCTTTTTTCCTTGGTGCTGATCTCTTCAGTTCTGGGCAGCAGCTCTCTCAACTGAGATAATACCCCAGCTTTGATTTATATATGGGGGCAAGGGTTGGTGGGGGTTTTTGGCTTTTTCTTTTTGGTTGTTGTTGATCATCTGCTGCTGCCTCCTGACTGTACCCATTTATTTTAACAATCATAAATAGGGCAAAGGGGGAGCATGATGTTCTGGGATTGTTTGACATCACTTAAGCATCAGATTTGAAAAATGGTTCCTTATCTAAATGAGAGAGGAACACTCATCATTCCAGTGTAGAAGAGCAAGGGGTGGGGGGAGATGTGACCGTTTCAAGGGATTTATAAGGTAATATTCATATTTTGAGAAGCAAAAGTAGATTTGGGCTGGGCGTGGTGGCGCATACCTGTAATCCCAGCACTTGGGAGGCAGAGGCAGGCAGATCTCTCTGAGTTCAAGGCCAGTCTGGTCTACATAGTGAGTTCCAGGACAACTGGGGCTACAGGGAGACTGACTCAAAAAGACCAGAAAAAAGACATGCCATTTACCTGCATAATCACAAATTTGCATGAGAAGAAATGCAAATATTAATGACCTGAAATTAAAAATTAAAAATTTTTTAAAATTTTTTTAAAATTTAAAATTAAAAACCTTCTAGGGTTTTTACTAAGGGGAAAATAATCCTTTCATATATTAATTTCAGAAATTTTTGAGACCAAAAATGCTTGTGAAATTTAAATGCCTTTCTGAATATTGTGTCATTTCTAATACTCAGGCTTAATTTTTCTTAGTACTTTTGGGACATCCATGTTCAACCTGAAAGAAATTTTGTATCTAGTCATGTTTTTGCTTAACATTAGTGCTAAGTTTTATAAAGTTCTTTTATTTTAGTGACTTGAAACACAAGAGCATTGGAGGCAACCATTGCCTGAACACAAACTGTATCATTCTATATAGTCTGGTTAATTTTTTTTGTGCCAGTTACAGTTTTGGGAATTAGATGAAAGAGTTATCTGTCAAGGGCTAAGTGGCTCCTTTTATTGCCTGCCCTCTTCTATATTTATACCTATAATATCCTTTTTTTTCTTTATTCATTCATCGAAAGCACATGATTTAAAAAAAAATCAACACTAATGCATGTATCACTGCCTTTATGATAAATTTTATTTTAAAAATATTTCAGTATTTGGGACTGGAGAGATGGCTCAGTGGTTAAGAAGACTAGCTTTTCTTGCAGAGGACCCAGGTTTAGTTTCCAGTACCCACATGGTTACTAATAACTGTAACTCCAGTTCCTGGGAATCTTACATCCTTTTCTGGCTTCCATGTCCATGGTACACAGGTGCTGCACACATACATGCAGGCAAAACATAAAATAAAAAATATAAAACTAAAATTTAAAAAATATTTCAATACTTAATAATCCAAAATCCCTATTAAATATTGTTCATGTTATAATAGGGTTTGGGGGTTGTGTAGTAATAGGTATTGTTTATTTGGATGTTTTTGTTTGTCTTGAGACACTTTCACTCTGTAGACCTGTCTGTCAACAAACTCACAGAGATCTGCCTGCTTCTGCTGAGATTAAAGATGCATCTCCACACCTGGCCCAGTAGTAGATATTTGTTAAGTTTCATCAGTTAAAATTGGTCAGACAGTATGTGTTCTGTTGGAAAAAATTCTCATAATGGGGAAAATCACAGACTAGACAAGAAAATACTATGGCAAGATTCGACAGTATATTCTAAACTTTTACCTCCCCTTGCCTCCAAGAAAAAAGTTCCTAAAATTCTAGTTGTGTTGCTTTATTATTGTTTTTATTAATTTTGTCTAGTAACTTAACTTGAAAGTATGTAGTGAGCAGT
Organism: Rhizomys pruinosus; assembly: GCA_009823505.1. Taxonomy (NCBI): domain Eukaryota; kingdom Metazoa; phylum Chordata; class Mammalia; order Rodentia; family Spalacidae; genus Rhizomys; species Rhizomys pruinosus. The sequence goes on from VZQC01012659.1 coordinate 881,819, forward strand.
TATCATAGTCCAGAGTGTTGAGCTAGTCAGTTGAAGAGCTGCCCTGTTGTATTATGATGTGGGACCAAAAACAGGTTTTCAAGGTAGAAACATGAAGTGAATTAGTAAGACGTTTGAATGATGTTTTTTTTTCCCAGGGAATTTTGTGTTTTCTGCTACAAGTACCTATTTCTGGGCATTTAGATTTTTATAACTACATTTTTATTCAAGATACTAAGAAGTCTTAGATAGTTTCTATGATTTGTAAAAGGAAAGTCAGTGTTTCCTAATTAGCTATTATTAGCTCCCTGTGTTAAAATATCATGGATCTGAGCAGATTCCTAGATTAATCCCAAGACTTTTCTTAAGGGTAATTCATCTCTATATAAATACTCAGTGTGAAAGAAAATTTAGAGCCCTCCATTTTAAAAGCTTTCTTACTTTACATAAAACTCTAAAATTTTAATTTCAAAGTTTTGTTGATATTAAAACATAGATTCAGTCTTGTCTTAAAAGTGTATTACAATTTACTTCTTGCCATTTTTGTGTAAAATTTACAGAAAGAGTGTTACATCGTGCGCTCCAAAGGTAATGTCTCATTACTCTAAGGCTCTTTCTTTCTTTCCATTTGTTTTTTTAATCCTATTGTTATGTGCATTGATACATTTTAAGAAAAGCTTTTTGCTTGTTTTCTGTAGCAGCAATACATGTAAAACAAGGGTGTTTATTGCTCATGGTTAATCCTAGGAAGTAGAGTTTAATTTCAGTAGCTTGCTGCTGCTTCTGCTGGTGAAAGTGGGACTGTGTTTTACATTATGATTTTAGATTGCATTGTAGTGTGGAGCTAGTAAGGTCAAAGCTTTTATGATGGTATAAAATGTAGATTGTTCTTTGGAACAACTGATAATTTCCAATTTCTAGGGTTCTATAAGATTTAAATAAATTCTTGTAGTTCAGAGGTTGGAGAAACTAACCTATCATCAGTGTCTCTAAGTAACAGAAAATGAAAGTGTGTAGATACCTAAGTTGTATGATGTGAAATGTTTTTTGTTTTCCCCTTAGGTATGTTTTAATGTATAAAGCATGTATAAATGTACACATTTTTGGCAATCTCTGGCCTTCTTAAAAGTCTTAATTTACTAAATAAACATCACTTTGCACAGGTCTGTCAAGAGTGGTATAGTTTGGAAATTTGAGTACAGTAAGATTTGTAGGATAAGATTTTTTTCTGCTGGTTTTAGTAGACTTGGCTGAGCACATTATTTCCCCTGCCCTTCCCTAGTGGGTCATTTTCTGTTTATCATGTAGATTGTTAACACAGTGCCAGCTAACCTGCTTTATAGTCAGTCGTCCTGGAATTTGTAGTCTCAGGGCCCTAGGAGGCTGCTTAAAAAAAAAAAAATACATCGAGTACTCTTACTATGCCAGTTAAGGTACAAATTGCTATTTCTGTATACTGAATTTCAGCTTTCAGGTAAATGAAATTCACATTGGTTTGGGCATTATGAGTAGATTGAAATTGTACATGAGGGAAAGACCTGTTCCTCCCTGCATGTGTTTTCTTTACTACTCAGCGCATTAAAGGACTGAGTTTATTCTTTTGTTTTCATTTGAAATAAGAACTGAGAGGGTGACAGTGAATCTCAGTGGTTGAGCATGTGCTTAGTACATGTAAGAACCTAGGTTCAGTCTTCAACACGAGACAAGTTTCCCAAGCTTGAATGTCATTAGATTGTTGTTCTATCTCAGAGTATGTGTTGCTGCAGCTAGCTGGAATATTGTGCCTCATCATTTGCTCCAAGGATTTTCCTTATGTGGCTTTTAAAGTATGTGTTAGCTAAAGTGACATTCGAATTGGGCTTTGTGTTTTCTACAAAAAAATAATATAGGCTTTTTAAAATGCTAAGTAGGCTTTTTTAAATGCTAGACTATCCGTGAATGAGGACTAAGAAAGGAGGAGGAGCATAACCAATCAGCAAGCCATACATTGTTTTATTTCGGAGTGGTGGAACAGTTTCTCACCTTTCTGAAAGCATTTGCTCACCCTTTAAAAGGGAATTTCTGCCAGCTTACAGTTTCTGCTTCAGTAAAGTTCTATAGTATGGGAATCATTTCATTATAAAGTCTCATTATAAAGTCATTGTCTACACAGTGGTTTCTAGGTGCTAGTTTAACGGTTTGAATATTTGTGGCTCACCGTTTTCCAAAATTTTTCTTTCTTCTTGCTACCTGTACTGGCCTGAATTTCTACTTTTCATATCTTCTGAGGAATATTGAGACTTGTGATTTTAAAACTCAAGACTTCCTTTAAAGATCTGAAAATTTTTAAGTGGACATTGAACATTTTGAATACTATAGTCCTTTTACCAAACTGAATATTCTTAAGATAAGTATACATATTACAGTCTCTTGTACAATAAAATTTTTGGCATTGTTGTGAAAGTTTAAATCATTTTGTTGATGTGTCTTAGAATTGCCTTAAAGTGGACCAAAAAAATGTATATGGGCACTTCTGGTACAGTTTCATATGGTCTGATAGCTAGCTAGTGACTTGTCTATATCTCATCTGTTTCTCATTCTTATGAACTAAGATGCTGGTGGTTTTTAATTCTGAGCGCCACTTTGGAATTTTTATGTTACAATTCACATTGGTGTAAAGATCTGTGGAAATATGGGAAAACCAGCTGGGGTTCAGAATATCTTAGCCAAGTGTACCCCACAGACTTCCAAGAATGACCATAAAATGTCTGTAGAAGCAGCTGGTTGGGTGTTTTCTAGGCTATGGAAATTCAAGATGTCAATAATACTGCACCTCTTCTTATTTTGCTGTCAAGAATGTTGATAATTTGAAATTTTTTACTTACTACATTTTCAGAGTTGCTATGAGTGGTAAAACTTTACCCTGAGTGAAGGAAGAGAGGCAGGAAGTTCTGCAAACAGAACTCCTCAGGCTTCCTCCATTTGCCTGCCTAAAAAAAAAAAAAACAATGCAGACTGAGAAGTAACAAATAGAAGAGCCCAGTTCCATGCGTGGGCCAATGTTCATCACACTTTCCTGTCCAGAGGACAGGTGCTTCTCCTTGTTGAATTCTGCTAATAAAGTTTGAGGGTGTCTTATGTTTGTTTTTGTTGTTACTGTTTTGGAATTGCAAGTAAACTTAATTTCAATGTATATGCTGTATATTTATGTCTATAACTCAAACCTATTTCATATATTCTAATATGTGTATTACCTAGTAGAGTTGATTTTGTAATTGTACTCTTGTTTGTTGTTTGTTTGTTTTTTTAATCAGTAAAATGGCTACTATTGCTGTTTGGGGGACTTTAAGGTTGGAAGTATATACTATGTTAACATTTTCCCCTTTTTATCTTTACTTTTTTGTTCACTACATGCTGTGTTTAAACCCTTCTACTCCCTTCATCGGAACACATTTTTGATATCATCTTTGTGTTGGTGTTTATTATACAGAACTACAAAGCCTGCTCCACACCTGGATGGGTAAGCATTATACTCTTAAAATCTTGGGGAATTGTTTGGGTGACCAGCCATAAAGACAAACTGACCACAAGTGAACCTGAGTTAATCTTGCATAGCCAAGCTCTTCCTGAAGGGCCACAGAATACAGTAGCCCATGGGTGTGGGCCTCTCAGCTGTGCAGTTTTGAACATCCTAGGAGAGATGGTTTCTCAGTATGAAGTATAATCATTGTTTAGATTTTGTTATTATTTTCGACAATGGTTCCCAGACCCTAAAATGCCTTGGAGGTATTGTTGTAATAGCAGAAAATGGAGACCCAGTATGACTGCAGATGAACTATTGCCTTCTTGCCTGCCTCCCTTCCCTTCCCCCTTCCCTTCCCCCTTCCCCCTTCCCTTCCCCCTTCCCTTCCCTCTTCCCTTCCCCCTTCCCTTCCCCCTTCTCCCTTCCCTTCCCTTCCCCCTCCTGCCTTCCATTCCCTCCCCTCCCCCCTCTGCCTTCCCTTCCCTTCCCCCTTCTGCCCTCCCTTCCCTTCCCCCTTCTCCTCCCTTCCCTTCCCCCTTCCCCCTTTCCTTTCCTTCCCTTCTCCCTTCCCTTCCTTTCTCCCTTCCCTTCTCCCTTCCCCCTTCTCCCTTCCCTTCTTTCTCCTCCCTTCCCTTCTCCCTTCTCCTCCCGTTTTCTCCTCCCGTCCCTTCCTCCTTCTCCTCCCTTCCCTTCCTCCTCCTCCTCCTCCCTTCCCTTCCCCCTTCTCCTCCCTTCCCTTCCCCCTTCTCCTCCCTTCCCTTCCCTTCTTTCCCCTCTAGTTGTCAAACACTTTAGCTTTATTTCCAGGTCTGTGGACATGTTATTTACAGCAGTCATCTCAACTATAGTTCCTGGCTGAATTATTATTAACTCCTGAATTTATATTGTAACAGGGTTCATGTTGTCTTTGGACTGGTTATTTCTGGTTTTGAAGTAATTGAACAAATTGAAAATCTGAAAACTGATGCTGCAAGCAGACCTTATGCAGATGTCCGAGTTATTGACTGTGGGGTGCTTGCCACAAAGTTAGCAAAAGATGGTAAGAGCTTTTGGGGGAGGTGGAGGAAGCTGGGACACAGGTAAAGCATGCTACTACTTGTAGATTCCTTCTCATTTCAGTGCAGAAGGTGCTTATGCATGGTGTAGCAATAGTATTGGGGTTTCTTTGTCATACATACATTTAGCCAGTATGTAGCAACTATTGCAGTACCCTGATTGATAGCTGTTCACCTTACTCTGTCTCCTTGCTCAGTATCTCTGCTGGTCTTCTTACTTAGCCTTGTTCTTTTTTGGTTTGTCCTTAGCTAGCAAAGTGATCCTTTTAAACTGTATTTCATATCCTTATCCCTCTTGCTCAGATACCTACAGTGGGTCCCCTCTCATCTATCCAGAATTAAAGTATGTGTAGTGTGCAGTGGTCTAAGGCTCTCAGTAGCCTCTACAGAAGCCTGTGGCTCTCTGCTGTCTTTCTGAGCTCTTTTCCTTGTTCATTGTCTTCCAGCCACATTGACATTTACTCAGACACTGGTCTTTGTTAGGGTATCCACGTGACTTTCCCCCTTGGGTATCTGTTCAAGTGTAATCTTAAGCCGCCACCATTCTTTCTATTCCCTTTACATGGTTTGTTTTCTTTCTTAGTGTTTATCACTGTCATATTTATTTTATTGTTTGACCCAACTAGAAAATAGGCTTCATGATGGTAAAAGGCTTAGTTGCTTTCCAAGTTTGTAAACAGTCATATTATAACTTTTTAAAAAGTTTAAATTTTGGTCTTAGTTTGCTATACATGAAATGTTATATGATACTCAGCAGTCAAATATTTTACCCTGAAAGGTATGCTCTGGACTCTAGTACTAATATTTTTATTAATATTTATTAAAAGTTTTTGAGAAAAAAAGGAAGAAACCAACACATTCAGAAGACTCAGATTCTTCTTCCAGTTCCTCTTCCTCTTCAGAATCATCTTCAGAAAGTGAAATCGAACGTGAGAGAAGCAGAAGGAGGAAACGTAAGAGGAGGCCAAAAGTTAAACACACTAAAAAGAGACGAAAGGAAGCAAGCAGTTCAGAGGAACCAAGGAATAAGCACACAGTGAGCCCTGAAGGGTGAGTGTAAATCAGAGTAGTTTGACCTAGAACACCCTGGAACAGGAGTTGAACACATGACTATAAACTCAGTGCTCTTGTTGACAAAGGGTAGCATTTGGGGGATTTAAACTGATATCTGGAAAATCTAAGAGTAGCCTAGTTTTTATAGCAAAGATTTATGTGTTTTATCAGGTGGAAATAATCTCTAAAATCCTTTTTTTAAAAAAAATAAATTTTACTTATTTTATATATGTGAGGGGTAACATGTGGAGGTCAGAGGACAGTTTGCAGTTGATTTTCTGTTTCTACTGTGTTGGTCCCAGGGATTGAATTCAGGTCTTGGGCTTGGAAGGTACATTTACTTGCTGAGACATCTTGCTATCCTTAATGCCTGAAACTTTTTTTCTTCTCAATATAATTGTTTTTAATCATTGAGAATTTCATATATGTATACAAAAGAATTTTACTATATCTACCCCCTACTCCTTCTTTTGGACTATTCCCCAACTTCATGTCCTCTTCCCTTTTTTTGAGACAGGGTCTCTCTGTAGCCCCAGCTGGCCTGGAACTCACTTTACTATGAAGACCAGGCTGGCCTTGAACTTACAGAGATCTGTCTGCCTCTGCTTCCCTAGTGCTGGGGTTAAAGGCAAATGCGCCCACCATGCCTGGCTGTTATTTGTTTTTTATAACCCACTGAGTGCACTTAGTGCTGCCTGTATGAGCAGGGATATGGGACCATCACATTAGACTATGGGCAGCCTACCAGGGGTCACACCCCTAGAGAATACTGTCACTAAAGGAAAATGTGGTGAGTTGGCTCAGTGTCTTGTCACCAAGCCCAAACCTGAGTTTAATCCCCAGGAAATCCCACAAGTTGGCCTCTGATCTCTACATACAGATGGTAGCAGGTACACCTACACACATATGAACACAAAGCAACAAAAAAGTAAATGTAATTTTAAATTGTTTTTGTTTTATTTTTGTGTGTATGTGTGTATTGTGTGCATATATGTAAGTGTGCCTGTGTTGTACAATGCCCGTGGAGGGCTTCAGATCCCCTGGAACTGGAGTTATGGATGGTTGTTAGCTGCCATGTGAGTTCTGGGATTTGGACCTGGGCCTTCTTCAAGAGCATCCAGTGCTCTCTACAGCCCTGTAAATGTAATTTTTTTTAATGAAAACATTAGGATCATTTGACAACTTCCATTTCAAAATTTTAGTATGTGGGATTTTTCTTTTTCCCTTATTTTAACTTTTTTTTTTAATTGTTTACTCTGAATTTTTCCACTGTTTTTCTCTTTGTGAAAATTAATACTTTTGAGTACAAATGTAACATACCATAATTTTGCTGTTATTTTAGTGTCTAGTTTTAATTCCTTTTATTTTTATGAAATACAAGCATTACACATCTTTATTGGTGTCTTGATTTATTTCAGTCATTCTGAAAGGAGTGATACTAATGAAAAAAGGTCAGCCGACTCAAACGCTAAAAGGGAAAAGCCTGTTGTCCGCCCAGAAGAGATTCCTCCAGTGCCTGAGAACCGATTTCTACTCAGAAGAGATATGCCTGCTGTCACTGTGGAGCCTGAACCGTAAGTAGGATGACTAATTAGTTACTTTTCTCCTCATTGTGTCCAAATGCCCATGGTTTCAGGGAATTCAGACCATCATGGCAGAGAGGACACAGCAGAGAAGCTCACAGAAGGATGGACAAGAAGCAGAGAGAAGGGGGTACTGTCCTTCAGCTCTCTTCATTCTCCCTTGGCCCTGGCCCATGGGAGAGTATGCTCACGTTCAGGATGGGTCTTCCCCATCAGTCATCTCTGGGAACACCCTCATGGACATAATCAGAGATGTGCCTCACCAGATTTGTAGATGAGACTGAATCCAGACAAGTTGATGTGGTGACTTACTATCACAAACTACATATTTTTATTTCTTCTGATGAACAAATTGATCTAATTGCAGCTTTATACTTATTTACCATGACTCATGTTCAGAGTACACTAAATGATACTATAGGAGAGGCCAGATTAAAGAATGTCATTACCCCATCTTTTGGAATTCATATTTGATTACATTAATAGGTAAAAGAAGTTGTTTCAGGGAAGAGGGTATTTGTTTTGGTTTGAGTTATGTTTTGTTTTTGTCTTTTTGAGACAGAATCTTGCTATGTACTTCAGACTGGCCTGGAATTTTTTTTTTTTTTTTTTTTTTTTTTTGTCTTTTCGAGACAGGGTCTCCCTGTAGCCCCAGCTGTCCTGGAACTCACTCTGTAGACCAGGCTGGCCTTGAACTCACAAAGATCCGCCTGCCTCTGCCTCCCAAGTGCTAGGATTAAAGGCGTGCGCCACCACGCCCAGCTTGGCCTGGAATTTTGAATCCTCCCACTTTGTCCTTCAGAGTACTAGGATTCTAGTTATGTGCCACCATGCCTGCCAAGAAGAGTTCTTGTTAAGAGGTCTGGGAAAATTATATTACCTGTCTTGCTACCTTGGCCATACACTAAAGGGATGAGACTTTATTGTCTGAATAGATTATCAGGTTTTTTGAGCTCTTTGGATATAATTCAGTGTTGAAATCTGTTTCAATTTTAATACTGTGAAGTTAATTACATGGGGTCTGGAGATATAATTTAGGATCATAAATATTTTGGGGGGGAATCATAAATATTAAAGAATAAGCCAGACATGGTGGCATATGCAGTTAGTCCCAGCAACTGGGAAGGATTATTTAACCCCAGGAGTTGAAGTTTAACCTAAGCAACAAAGCAAGGTTCTTTTACACACATACACACATACATACATACACACAAACACACATACAGAGAGAGAGAGAGAGAGAGAGAGAGAGAATGAATAATGAATATGTGAACAGAAATGCCATTATGTATGGCTGGTATAAATGATAAGTTACATCTTTGCAGGTGGGTCATATGCATAGCACTTGAAACACTGGCAAGTTGTATGTCTAGTGATTTATGTATTCTCATAGATGTGTAAAGCTATGATGGTTAGTAAGTACAAACAGCCCAAGAAAATGTGAATGGATGTGGTTGTGTTTCCATAAAACTGCCTGGCCTGGTGGCGCACACCTTTAATCCCAGCACTCCAAAGGGGGAAACACTGTCTTAAAAAATACCAAAAAAACCCACACAAAAACTTTATGGCTGTTGAAGTGTGATTTTCATGTCCTAAAATCTGAAGCTTTGTATCATAAGGACTTAGTTCTGCATTTAAACATTGGGAGAACATCCCGGCAGTTGACAGTTTTTCATTTTCATCACAACCTTTCCAGGAAGATTCCAGATGTTGCACCTGTTGTGAGTGATCAGAAACCATCTGTATCAAAGTCTGGGCGGAAGATTAAAGGAAGAGGCACAATTGTATGTGTATTTAAAACTTTTCTTCTTTTAAATTACTTACCTAAATAATTAATTTAAAAATTATTAAAATCTGAGGTTTAGGGCTGGAGAGAGGCTCATTGGTTAAGAACACTGGCTGCTCTTCCAGAGGACCTGGGTTCAGTTCCCAGCATCCACATGGCAGCTTGTCTGTAAATCAGTTCCAGGGGATCCCAATGCCTTCTTTTGACCTTCAGGGGCATTCGCATATCATGGTGTACTTACATGCAGGGAATACACTCATACACATAAAATAAAAATAATTTTTTAATCTGAGGCTTAGTTTTTTTTTTTTTAATTTTTATTTTTTTAAGGGATTCATAATACAGCACAGTCATTTTCAGATCACATTAACGTTGCTCAGTTTGCCATAAAATTAGGTAATTAGTGCTAGCAACCACAGGTGAGGGAGGGATACCATTCGTCGTTTGTTTTTCTGGGACTGTGTTACTTCACTCAGCATGAAGTCTTCTAGCTCCAGCCATTTTCCTGCAAAGCTCGTGATGTCATCTTTCTTTACCGCTGCATAGAACTCCATTGTGTAGATGTACCACATTTTCTCTATCCACTTGTCAATTGAGGGGCACTTGGGTTGGCTCCAGGTCCTTGCTATTGTGAAGAGAGCTGAAATAAACATGGCCATGCATGTATCTTTGTGGTAAGATGAGGCCTGTGGGTACATACCCAGGAGTGGTATGGCTGGGTCAGGTGGCAAGTTCATTCCAAGTCTTCCAAGGGTTCTCCACATTGATTTCCATAGTGACTGTATGAGTTTACATTCCTACCAGCAGTGGATGAGTGTTCCCCTTTCCCCAGAACCTCTCTAGCACTTGATATCATTTGTTTTCTTGATCCTAGCCAGTCTTATTGGAGTAAGATGATATCTTAAAGTGGTTTTAATCTGCATTTCCTTAATTATTAGCAATGAACACTTTTTAATATGTTTCTCAGCCATCTCTTAATTCCTCACTTATGAAGTCTCTTTCAGCTCTTTGCTCCATCTTTTGAGTGGGTCATTTGTTTTCTTTCTTGTTTGTTGAGTAGTTTATCTATTCTGGAAATCAATGCTTTGTCAGATGTATCTGAGGTGAAGGTTTCCTCCCATTCTGGGTTTTCTCTTCACTTCCTTGATTGTTTCTTTTGATGTACAGAAGCTTTCAAGTTTAATGAGGTTCCATTTGTCAATTGTCTACCTTAATTCTTGCGCACTGCTGATTTAGGAAGTCTTTTCCTACGCCTGTGTCTTGTCTCCTACCAACTTTTTCTTCTATCACCTTCAGAGTTTGGGGTTTCACGTTGAGGTCTTTGATCCACCTGGAGTTAACTTTTGCACAGGGCGAGAGGTAGGGGTTTAATTTCATTCTTCTACAAGTGGTGATCCAGTTTTGCCAATAGCACTTGCTGAAGATGCTGTCTTTTCTCCATTGCGTCTTCTTGGCTCCCTTGTCAAATATGAGGTGGTTTAAATTGTATGTGCTCAAGGTTGGATGTTCAGTTTTGTTCCAATGCTCAACGGGTCTGTATTTTGTGCCAGTACCAAGCTGTTTTTATGACTATAGCCCTGTGTAGTTTGAAGTCTGGTATAGAGATCCCCCCGTATTGCTCCTTTTGCTCAGGGTTGCTTTGGCTATTTGGGGTCTTTTGTTTTTCCAAATGAAATTAAGGACTTTTTTTTTTCCCCAAGCCTGTGAAGAAACTCTTGGGGATTTTAATTGGGAATGCATTAAATCTGTACAAGAGTTTGGGTAGAATGAACATTTTTTACAATGTTAATTTTCCCAATCCATGAGCATGGGAGGTTTTTCCATCTTCTTTTTTACAATTTTTTAAATTTATTTTTATTTTTATTTTTTTATTATTGTTAGTTTTTTGGTCTTTTCGAGACAGGGTCTCCCTGTAGCCCCAGGTGTCCTGGAACTCACTCTGTAGACCAGGCTGGCCTTGAACTCACAAAGATCTGCCTGCCTCTGCCTCCCAAGTGCTAGGATTAAAGGCGTGTGCCACCACACCTGGTTTTTCCATCTTCTGATGTCTTCTTCAATTTCCTTCTTCAGAGGTTTAAAATTTTTTTGTAGAGATCTTTGGTGTCTTTGGTTAGGTTTGTTCCTAGATATTTTATTGTTTTGAGGCTGTTGTGAGTGGGAGTGTCTCCTTGTATTCCTTCTTCAATTGCTTGTTGTTGGTGTAAAGAAAGGCTATTTATTTTTCTAGGTTAATTTTGTATCCTGCCACTTTGCTAAAGCTGTTAATCATTTCTAGGAGTTTTCTGGTAGAGTTTTTAACATTCCTTAAGTAAACATTCATATCATCAGCAAATAGGGATAGCTTGACTTCCTCTTTTCCAATTAGTACTCCTTTAATTTCCTTTTCATGCCTTATTGCCCTAGCAAGTGTTTCAAGCACTGTATTGAAGAGGAGTGGTGATGGGGCAGCCTTGCTGAGTTCCTGCCTTTAAAAGGGAATGTTTCTGTCATTTCTCCATTTAGGATGATATTGGCTGTGGGTTTCCTGTATATGGCTTTGATTACATTGAGCACTGATCCCTCCAATCCAATTCCCTCTAGTACTTTAAGCATGAAGGGATGCTGGATTTTGCCAAAGGCTTTTTCAGCAGCAATTGAGATGATGGTGTGGTTTTTGTCTTTCAGTCCATTTATATGCTTAATGATATTTATTGATTTTCATGTGTTGAACCATCCCTGCATCTCTGGTATGAATCCAACTTGGTCATGATGGATGACCTTCTTGATGTGGGTTTGTATGTGATTTGCCAGTGTCCTGTTTAGAATTTGGGCATCTGTATTCATTAGGGAGATGGGTCTATAGTTCTCCTTTTTGGTTGTATCTTTGCCTGGTTTTGGTAATAGAGTGATGCTGGCTTCATAGAAGGAATTTGGGAGAATTCCCTCTGTTTGTATCCTTCTAAACAATTTGAGTAATAATGGTTGTAAGTCTTTTTGAAATGTTTTATAGAATTCTGCCTTGAAACCATCTGGGCCTGGGCTTTTTTTAGTTGGGAGGTTTCTTATTACATCTTCAATTTCTTCATGTATTATGGGTCTATTGAGCTTTGGTGATTCCCAGGATTTCAGATACTCATCCATTTCTCCTAGGTTTTCAAACTTAGTACTGAGTATAGGTTTTTGATACTTTTAGATATAATACAAAGTATATTTAAGGAATCATTTTTAGTTTCCATAGTTTTAGGAAGGGACTGCCATTAGATAAAAATTTACAGCTGTGATTAGATGATACAGTATGTGAAATGAGTCTGTTGAAAAATCTTAAGTCTGTTGAATAATGAATAACTAGTTAGCTGTCATATGGGATTTTAGGCGAATCTCGTGCCTTTTTCACCTTTTTTGTCTTGTATTTGAAATAACTTCATATTGTTCTTTTGATAATTGTGCCTTTGAAAGGACCTGAGATTGTATTTTTACCTTACTTGAAACTACAGCGGACTATAATTGAGAGGCATTTTTTTGAAGTTACTCCTTTTTGTGTTTAAAGCGCTATCACACACCTCCGAGGTCAAGATCTTGTTCTGAATCAGAGGATGATGACAGCAGTGAAACTCCTCCTCACTGGAAAGAGGAGATGCAGAGATTGAGAGCATACAGACCACCTAGTGGAGAGAAATGGAGTAAAGGAGATAAGTAAGCACGGGCCTGTGGCTGCAGTATTTTAGATGTTAAGGGATGCAGCATCTAATGTTTACAGTCAACATACACTGACCACATACATGTAGGAATACCTGGTTAAGAGTAGCATTCCCGGGCTGGAGAGATGGCTCAGCAGTTAAGAGCATTGACTGCTTGAACTTTTGTGTTTTCATTTCTTTTTTCCTTTCTTCCTTTTCTTTTTTTTCTTTTCCCTTTCCCTTCTTTCCCTTTCCCTTCTTTCCTTTCCTCTTTCCTTTCCTTTCCTCTTTCCTTTCCTTCTCCTTCTCCTTCTCCTTCTTCTCTTCCCCTCCCCTCCCCTCCCCTCTTCTCCTCTCTCCTCCCCTCCCCTCTTCTCCTCTCTCCTCCCCTCCCCTCCCCTTCCCTTTTCTTTTCTTTTCTTTTCTTTTCTTTTCTTTTCTTTTTCTTTTCTTCTCCCTCTCCCTCTCCCTCTCTTCCCCTCCCCTCTTTCCCTCCGCCTCCCTCCCCCCTTCCCGTCCCCTCCCTCCCCTCCCCTTGCCTTTTCTCTCTTTTCTTTTTCTCTTCTCTTCTCTTCTCTTCTCTTCTCTTCTTTTTTCTTTTCCTTTTCCTTTTCCTTTTTCTTTTTCTTTTCTTTTGTTGAGACATGGTCTCCTTTATATCCCCAGCTGGCCTGGAACCCACTATGGAAATCAGACTGGCCTTGATCTCACAGAGCTCCACCTGCCTCTGCCTCTAGAGTACTAGGATTAAAGGCATTTGCCATGATACCTGGTATGAACTCTTAATTTTAGAAATAATCAGGACTTAAACTTACATAAAAAATATCTTGTTTTCCAGCTATCTTAGTCACAGATAAATTAATTTGTACACATAAAGGCCTGTATCCTGCATGATCCCAAGTACTATTTTACCTTCTGAAGTATAGCTATATCTCAACTCAGTGATATCCTACAGTGGAATATATCTTTTTTAAAATGGGAGTAGTATAAGAAGAGCTTATGGGAAAATAAAGGAGATTTTGTATTTCATGGAAGAAGTCTCTTCTCTAGAGTAGTTTTTAAATTGGGAAAAACAAGGAAGGAGGCAGGTAGCTGCTACATTGAAGTAGCTGAGGACTCTCAGGTTGTTTTTTTTTGTGTGTGTGTGTGTTTTTGGTCTTTTTGAGACAGGGTCTCTCTGTAGCCCCAGCAGTCCTAGAACTCACTCTGTAGACCAGGCTGGCCTAGAACTCACAAAGATCTGCCTGCTTCTGCCTCCCGAGTGCTAGGATTAAAGAAGACATGTGCCACCATGCCCGGTTGGACTCTCAGTTTTGAGCCCTGATACTATCTTTCTTTTTTTTTTTTTTTGTCTTTTTGAGACAGGGTCTCCCTTTACCTCTGGCTGTCCTGGAACTCACTCTGTAGACCAGGCTGGCCTTGAACTCACAGATATCCGCCTGCCTCTGCCTCCCAAGTGCTAGGATTAAAGGTGTGCGCCACCATGCCTGCCATATCTCTTAAGATTATAAAACATCTATCAATTGTCATGTGATGTTCTCCTTTTGCCATTTTAATAAATTTAGGAACTTGGGCAAAAGTCTTGATTACCACTATACAATGGGAGAGAAAACAGTTGTTAGACCAGCATTTCATTAAGTTCCCATGAAGATGTTTTTGTGTTTATGTAATTTATGTAGATTGGGAAGTCATTGACTGTTTATAAAAAAGAAAAAGAACTGGGCATGGTGTTGTGTGCCTTTAATCCCAGCACTTGGGAGGCAGAGGCAGGAAAATCATGACTCCAAGGCCAGCCTGAGGTACATACGAAGTTCTAGGCCATCCAGGCCTACCTGGGCTTCATAGCACAGCTCCATTTCAACAAAAAGGAGATTGGGAACATAGCTCAGTTGGTGTTTGCTTGCCTTGCAAGTATGGGGACCTGATGTCAATTCCCAAAACATGTAAAAAGCCAGGTGTGGTGGCAAGCACTTGTAGTTCTAGTGCTGGGGAGGAGGAGACAGAAGGAATCTTGCGACTTGCTGGCCAGCTAGCCTAGCCCAGTTGGTAAACTTGGGGTCAATGAGAGGTTCTCTCAAAGAAAGTAAAGGGTGTCTCAGAGGATGACACCCTAGGTTGTTCAGTAGACTCCACACATTTGTGCACACACAAGCACTTGTGCATACACATAAACACATATGCACACAAATTTTGAAAAAGAGAAGAAATAAGACCTCTCTTAAAACAGGTTCCACTGAAAGGCTGGAAATGTAGTTCTCTGGTAAGAGTGTTTTCCCTGAGTTTGATGTCTAACATCACAAAAATAAAGAATTCAGATGGCAGTCTTGTATCTTTAAAGAATCATCCAGATTGTCTGGGAACTTGTTTCCTTCTCTCAGAAATTTCTCCTAGAGGAAGAAGATTGTGAATAGGTCACCAAGAACTGGGAGTATCAATAGGACTCTCCTGATTGGGTTGGTTTTCATAAGCATGCTCCTGTTAGAGATTCCTTGTTTAACTTAAAATCAAGAAGAATCTTTTGTAAATGAATCTGTAATTGCCAGTTTGTCTCTGAAAGTATAAGGTAAAAACTGACCCTATAACTCTGGTTCATGCTTAAGTTTTGTTGGAGTCAAAATACTTTCTCATCAGTAAGAAATGTGTTTTAAAACATAGGAAACATGTTCATAAATAATTGCATGCATGCTATTCCCTTCCTTATAGGTTAAGTGACCCCTGTTCAAGTCGATGGGATGAAAGAAGCTTGTCCCAGAGATCCAGATCATGGTCTTATAATGGGTATTATTCAGATATTAGTACAGCAAGACACTCTGATGGTCACCATAAAAAACGCAGGAAGGAAAAAAGAGTTAAGCATAAAAAGAAAGCTAAAAAGCAGAAACATTGCAGAAGACACAAACAGTCTAAGAAGAGAAGGGTTGTACCATCTGACATGGAACTCTCAAAATCTCCCACTCACCGATTAAAGTCCTCTTGTGATAGAGAAAGGAGATCTCGATCCTCTTCCTCCTCCTCCTCGTCTCATCACTCATCAAAGAGATACTGGTCTAAATCTGACAAGGATGACCAGAGCTCTTCAACCCACTCCAGCAGAGACTCCTACAGATCCAAGTCCCACTCACGGTTGGATTCTAGAGGAAGCTCAAGATCAAGGTCTGTATCAAAATCCTTGTCACATTCTCACAGTAGATCAAAATCCAGATCTAGTTCCAAATCAGGGCACCAAAGAACAGCATCAAAGTCACCAAGAAAAGCTCAGTTAAGTGAAAGTAAACAAGTTAAGACAGAACCTTTAAGATCAACAATACCACAAAATGGAAATCTAATAGTACAGACAGTGGTGGCAGAAAATATCCCTGTTATACCCTTGAGTGACAGTCCACCCCCTTCAAGGTGGAAGCCTGGACAGAAGCCCTGGAAGCCCTCTTATGAGCGAATTCAGGAGATGAAGGCTAAAACCACCCACTTGCTGCCCATCCACAGCACCTATAGCTTAGCAAATGCTAAGGAGACTGGAAGTTCATCATCCTATCACAAAAGAGAAAAAAATTCAGAAAGTGATCGAAGTGCTTATTCAAAATACAGTGATAGAAGTTCTGAAAGTTCACGAAGATCAGGGAGCAAGTCTTCTAGGAGTGTATCTTACTCTAGATCATACACAAGGTCAAGGTCACATAGTCTGGCTAGTTCACATTCAAGGTCTAGGTCTCCATCATCTAGATCTCATTCACTAAATAAGTACAGTGATCATTCCCAGCGCAGTAGATCATCTTCATACACTTCTGTTAGCAGTAATGGTAGGAGACAAGCCATGAGGAAATTTAGATCCAGTGGGAAAAAAAGTATCACTTCAAATAAAAGACACAACAGCCCTGAAAAAGTACTCCCAAGTAAATATGTCAAATGCAGAGCAAAGTTTTCATGTCACAGAAAGTATAATGAAAGCAGGTCATCTTTAGATGATTTTTCCGACAGTGAACGGTCAAGTGTTCAAGGAATACACTCAGCCCCAGAGAAGGAGAAGCGGGGAAAAATGGAAGTAATTAGTGATAAACAGGAAAAAGGCAGAAATGAGGGGAAATCCAAGCCTGAATGGGAATGTGCTCATTCAGAAAAGAGAACTTTGAAAGATAATCTTTCTGATCACTCTAGAAATGGCAGTAAGTCCAAAAGGAAGAATTGCACTGGGAGTAAATGGGACTCTGAATCAAATTCAGAACGAGATGTAACTATGAACAGTAAAAATGATTCCCGGAAGGTTTCAGATAAGGAAGAGGGTGAGGCTAGTACGGATTCCGAATCAGAAGTTAGTGAAAGTCATGTCAAAACCAACCCCCCCACAACATTTTCAGCAAACAGTTCTCTGCCTGACAGTAACAGTGCTTGGAAATCCAGAAGACCACAATCCTCAGCTTCTGATTCAGAGGGCTCCTGGTCCAACTCCGGGAACATCAGAGCAGAGCCCCAGAAGCGTAAACAAGGGTCAAAGGAAAGTCTTAAAAGAGAACAAACAAAAAAAGTGAAAGAAAAATTGAAAACAAAGAAAGACAAAAAGCACAAGGCTCCAAAGCGAAAACAGGCCTTTCATTGGCAGCCTCCACTAGAGTTTGGTGAGGAGGAGGAGGAGGAAGAGATGAACGAAAAGCAAGTTACTCAGGAGTCAAAAGAGAAGAAACAAATTTCTGGAAAGTCTGAAACTATAAAAGATAGTATTTCAAAAGTAGAGAAATCCTGTGATGAGGGAAACTTTTCAAGTAAACACAATAAAGGGACTTTTGCAGAACACGATGGGCTTGCAAAGGATGATAGCAAGCCTGGCCCTTGTCCTGAACCTTTACAAGTAGAGGAGAATGCCAGCAGCTCTTCTAGAACCCAGCACATTGAAGAGAACATCCCAGCTGGAACAGAGGACGTGGTTCAGACAGATGACAACATGGAAATTTGCACCCCCGATAGGAATTCCCCTATAAAGGGAGATGGGGCATCCCCTTTAGCAGATCCCAGGCCGGACAGCCCAGAGGTGAGCCCTTTTCCAAAACAGGATGAGCACATGGCACAGCCTGGAGCAGAAGGAACAAAGCAGGAAAGTATTGTGTCTGAAAGCAAAACCCTGGGAGAAGGGGGCAAACAGGACTGCAGCTCTGCCAGCTTGGCAAGTACAATAGAACTTGCTGGAAAGAAGGACAGGGCTGAGAAAGGTCAGATAAATCTCACAGATAATAAATGGAAGCCCCTCCAAGGTGTAGGCAACCTGGCAGTACCTACTACAGCCACATCCAGTACTCTGGAAGTGAAGGCATTGGCTACTGTGCCTGAAGTGAAGCCACAAGGCTTGAGAATAGAAATCAAAAGCAAAAATAAAGTTCGGCCTGGGTCTCTCTTTGATGAAGTAAGAAAAACGGCACGCCTAAACCGAAGGCCAAGGAATCAAGAGAGTTCCAGTGATGAGCAGACTCCTAGTCGGGATGGTGATAGCCAGTCCAGGAGTCCACACAGATCTCGAAGTAAATCTGAAACCAAGTCTCGACACAGAACAAGATCTGTCTCCTACAGTCACTCAAGAAGTCGATCTAGAAGTTCCACATCCTCTTACCGGTAAGCAACATTCCCTTTCCTCTTTTCCTCCAAGGAGAGTCTGTTATCATTTGGGTTGGGAGAGCACTAGGGTTAGGGACGAAATCAGTGTTTTCAAATATCTAAGTGTTTTTCCAGGTGACCAAAACTACAGATTGAGAACATAGGGAGTGGAAGTTTCTGAAGAAATCTGAGCGCAGTTTAAAAGACTGTCGTTATCAGTAGTTGGCTCATGCAAATAGAAACAACTCTTGCTTAAACTGCCATGAGGGTGGACCGTGAATTCTCCAGCTTCTAAGGTGTGAGGTGGCTGGCTTTTTTGCCTTTGAAAATAATCCTTTGAGCAGAATCTGGAGGATTTAGGGATCTTTGGTCTAACTACCCTTTTACACGTGTGGAGGATAAGTGCCACAGAAGCAAAGTTGCTCTCCTAGACATACATGCAAATCAGTGACTATGTTCAGATTTTTAAGTCCCACCTAGCATTTGTCATTGGGATAGACTGAAGAGTACAGAGAATGAGATTGAAAGCCCCCCCCCAACACCTCCCAAAAGCATCATAGTGACATGAAGTTAGGAAGTAGTTAGGTTCATGAGCATGTAAATATACCTGTTCCAGCCTATTGGGAACTTTATTTCATTCTGTTTGATTAAACCATGGCTATTTCTGGATTATTGGATTTGCAGTACCATGGTCATGTCCACTCTGCAGAGTTCATAAGCAACCTTACCTCTGATTTTGTTTTCCCTTTCTGCCATACCTGTAATTTATCCTAACAGTGGGTGCATATTATTGTAATCATTGTAGATCAAGAAGCTATTCTAGAAGCCGGAGCAGAGGGTGGTACAGCAGAGGCAGAACCCGCAGCCGGAGCAGCTCCTACCACAGTTACAAAAGCCACAGGTAAATTGGTCTCACCCTACTGTCTGGTACCCAGTCACTTGCAGTAGTCCACTTTCTGGGCTGAGCAAAGGAGCTGTTGAGATGATCCTGTTATGCTCGATACAACACTGACCTGTTTCTCTGCCAGTTGTGGGATTCTTCTTGGTGTCCCTTGGATGGGATCCTGTTAGCTTGAGGCAGAAGGAACAATAGCATTGAGAGGCCTTGGCCAACCCTCTACCTCCCTCAAGTACATCTTTTGTTGGGGGTGACAGAGTGGGGGTGTGAAACAGGGTCTGACTATGTAGCCCTAGCTGGCCTAGAACTGGCTATATAGACCAGGCCGGTCTCCAGTTCATAGGGATCTGTCTGCCTCTGCCTCCTAAATACCGGGATTAAAGGCATGGACCACCATGCCTGGCCAAATACATAATTTTGGGGGTTTTGGGGGGGATCTTTTTGAGACAGGGTCTTTCTATAGCCCCAACTGGCCTAGAACTCACTATGTAAACCAGGCTGGCCTTGAACTCAAAGGAACCCAGTGGCATCTGCTTCCTGAGTGCTGGGATTAAAGGTGTGTGTCACCATGCCTGGCTCATTTTTTAAATTTTAGTTTTATTTTTTTATGTGTATGAGTGTTTTGGCCTACATATATATATAATATATATATATATATAATATATATGAATAATATATATTTATTTCTCTCTCTCTCTCTCTCTCTCTCTCCACAAGAAGGTGTCAGTTCCCCTAGAATTACAGATGGTTTTTTAGCTGACATGTGCATACTAGAAACTAAACCTGAATCCTTTGCAAGAGCAACAAGTACTCCTGACCACTGAGTCATCTCTCCAGCCGCTCAAAATACATTTTAACTAAAGTTTACAAAGTACAGTCACATCTTGACTTGGGTTAGGGATTGGAACAGAATTATAGAGAGGAGATCAAGAGAAAGGAGTGTGTGCTGGAGGGGAGGGAGAGGAGAAAGAGGTACATTTCTGCTTCCCAGCTTTTTGTTCTCTTTGGCCTTAGAAGTATTTTCTGCCATCCTCTCTTCAGTATACTTAGAAGCACCCCACCCATGTGGCTCTTTCACCTCCACACCCAGTTGAGCCTCCCTACTGACTTTCAACATGTATAGAAGACTGAGTAAAATAGTCTTTTTTATAAAACACAATGATTTTTGTTTCATTGTTAGAAAATTTAGGAGGACTGAAAAAATGGCTCAGCAGTTTAGGAACACTGGCTTCTCTTGCAGAGGACCTAGGCTCCTTTTCCAGCACTCACTCACATGACAGTTCACAATCATCCTTAACTCCAGTTTCAGGGGATCTGAGACCCCCCCCCATTTCTAGCCACCATGGGCAATGCATGCACACAGTTCACTTAACGGGAAAACACTCATACGCACACACACACACACACACAAATAGAAAATCAGTCTACTTTCGATGTAGAAACCTAAGATTTCACTTTGGTGGACAAAAAATTATGTCTAAATTTTTATTAATTAATTTATTTATGTATATATTTTGTACAAGATTATCATATCTACGCCCGTGTCCCCCACCCTATCCTCCCATCCCACCAGAGCTCATGTATTCTGCCAAACATGCTTTTCATCTCTTTCTCAGTCTTTCTTGATATTCTCCATGTGGAAGTTGACTGTTTTGAGCAGAAGTTCACTGTTTCAGTCAGTTCTTTGATGCAGTCCTTTCTGTTGTTGTTGTTGTTGTTTACAATATGCATCACTCCCAACTGCTTGGACAAAAGCTCAAGGGGCCATGCACAAGAAATACTTACAACTAGGTTATTGGCACTAGCATCCATAGATGAGGGATACCATTCATCGTTTGTTTTTCTGGGACTGTGTTACTTCACTCAGCATGATGTCCTCTAGCTCCAGCCATTTCCCTGCAAAGCTCATGATGTCGTCTTTCTTTACTGTTGCATAGAACTCCATTGTGTTGCATGACACGGGTGCACAGACTTGCATGCAGACAGTACATTCCTACACATACAGAAATAAATAAAAATAAAATTAAAAAAAAAGAATCAGTTTTGAAAAAAAAAAAAAGAACTCCATTGTGTAGATGTACCACATTTTCTCTATCCACTCATCACTTGAGGGGCATTTGGGTTGGTTCCAGCTCCTTGCTATTGTGAAGAGAGCTGAAATAAACATGACTGTGCAAGTGTCTCTGTGGTGGGGTGAGTCTTGAGGGTACATGCCTAGGAGTGGTATGGCTGGGTCGGGTGGCAAGTTCACTCCAAGTCTTCCAAGGGTTCTCCACACTGCTTTCCATAGTGGCTGTACAAGTTTACATTCCCACCAGCAGTGGATGAGTGTTTCCCTTTCCCCACAACCTCTCCAGCACTTGGTATCATTTGTTTTCTTGATCCTAGCCAGTCTTATTGGAGTAAGATGATATCTTAAAGTGGTTTTGATTTGCATTTCTTAATTATAGTGATGTTTGAACACGTCTTAAGGTGTTTCTCAGCCATTCTCTAATTCCTCACTGTTGAATCCTCTGTTCAGTTCTTTTGCTCCATCCTATTGAGTGGGTCATTTGTTTTCTTATTTGTCTTGTTTTTTTGAGTAGTTTATATATTCTGGAATCAATGCTTTGTCCAGATGTATCTGTGGGTGAAGGTTTCCTCTACTCTGTGGGTTTTCTCTTCACGTCCGTTTTTCTTTTGATGTACAGAAGCTTTTGATTTAATGAGGTCCAATTTGTAAATTGTCGACCGTAGTTCTTGCAACAGCTCTGTCTGATTTAGGAAGTCCGTTTCTACGCATATGTCGTGTAGTCTGCTGCCAACTTTTGCTTCTATCGCATTCAGAGTTTGGGGGTTTCACGTTTGAAGTCTTTGATCCATCCTGGAGTTTTGTACAGGTGTAGAGGTAGGGGTTTAATTCATTCTTCTACAAGTGGTGACGCAGTTTTGCCAACACCACTTGCTTGAGGATGGCTGTCTTTTTCTCCAATGTGTCCTTCTTGGTCTTGGGCCCCTTGTGAAATACGAGATGGCTGAAAATTGTAAAATGTGCCCAAGTTTGGATCTTTGTTTTGTTCCATTGGTCAACAGGTCTGTTTTTTGGGGCCATACCAAGCTGTTTTTATGACTATAGCCCTGTAGCATAGTGTTGAAGTCTGTATAGAGATCCCCCCTGTGGAGCTCTTTCACTCAGGTTGTTTTGGCTATTTGGGGTCCTTTTGTTTTTCCAGATGATTTAAGGATTTTTTTGTTCCGCAAGCCTGTGAAGAACATCTTGGTGATTTTAATTGGGATTTGCGTTTAAATCTATATAAGAGTTTTGGGTAGAATGGACAATTTTTTTTTTTTTATTATTTATTTTTCTAATCCATGTACATGGGAGGTTTTCCATCTTCTATGTCTTCTTCAGTTTCTTTCTTTAAGGGTTTTAAAATTTTTTTTTGTAGAGTCTTTGGTGTCTTAGGGTTAGGTTTTGTTCCTAGGATAGTTTAAAACTGTTTTGAGGCTATTGTGAGTGGGAGTGTCTCCTTGAATTCCTCCTTCTACTGTGCTTGAGAAGGTTGTTGGTGGTGTAAAGAAGGCCACTGATTTTTTTTTTTTTTTTTTTTTTTTTTTTTTTTTTTTTTTTGTTTTGAAATTTTTTATTGTTTCTAGGAGTTTTCCTGTGGAGTTTTGTTTGCAATCCCTTAAGTAAACAAGCATATCATCAGCAAATAGGGATAGCTTGACTTCCTCTTTTCCAATTAGTAACTCCTTTAATGTTCTTTCTTGCTTATTGCTCTAGCAAGTGTTTCTTGCTAAAATATATTTCTATATTGAAGAGGAGTGGGTGACAGGGGGCAGCCTTGCCGAGTTCCTACCTTTAAAGGGAATGTTTCTGGCATTTTCCCCGTATTAGGGGATGATAGTGGCGGTGGGCGTTCCTGTATATGGGCTTGATTACATTGAGGAATGACCCGCCAATTCCAATTCCCTCTAGGAACTTAAGCCTGAAAGGGATGCTTGGATTTTGTCAAAGCTTTTCAGCAGCAAATTGAGATGATGGTGTGGGTTTTGTGTTTCAGCCATTTATGTGTGTGATGATGTTATTATGTTTCGTATGTTGAACCATCCTCAATCTCTGGTAATGAATCCAACGGTTGGTCATGATGGATGACCGTCTTGATGTGTTTGTATGTGATTTGCCAGTATCCTGTAGAGAATTTTGGCATCTGTGTTCATATAGGAGATGGATCTATAGTTCTCCTTTTTATTTGTATCTTTGGCCTAGTTTTGGTAAGAGAGTGATGCTGGCTTCCCGTAAGGAATTTTTGGGAGAATTCCCTCTGTTTGTATCCTTCGAAACAATTTCAGTA
The DNA here is from genome assembly GCA_009823505.1 of Rhizomys pruinosus. Lineage (NCBI taxonomy): Eukaryota > Metazoa > Chordata > Mammalia > Rodentia > Spalacidae > Rhizomys > Rhizomys pruinosus. The sequence continues at coordinate 905,245 of VZQC01012659.1, forward strand.
GTAAAATGGTTGGAGGTTTTTTAAATTTTTTATAGAATTCTGCCCTAAATCCGTCTGGGCCTGGCTTTTTTTAGTTGGGAGTTCGTTTACATCTTCATTGTCTTCATATATTATGGGTCTGCTTAAGCTGTCTATATCTTCTTGGTTAAGCTTTGGATGGTCCAGGAGTTCAGAGATTCATCCATTTCTTTCTAGGTTTTTCAGACGTGGTAGAGGAATAGGTTTTTTTGTTGAGTATTCCTGTAAGTTTTTCTGGATCTGTTTTCCTTGTCTGTTGGGTGATATGTCTCATTTCATCATGGATTGTATTGATTGGAGTTTGTTCTTCTTTCTTTTGGTTAGCTGGCTGAGGGTCTGTCTATCTGTTTATTCTCTCAAATTCAAAAGAACCAACTTTTGGTTCATTGATTTTTTTTTTTTTTTTTTTTGTTTTGGCATGTTTGTATATTTTTTTCTTTCTATTTCATTGAACTTCTCTCTGATTTTTGTTATGTGCTTCCTGTCTGTTGCATTTAGGGTCATCTGTTGTTACCTCTCAAATGCTTTTAACTGCAATGTTAGATCATTCACTTGTGGCTCTTTCTGTTTTTCTTATGTAGGCACCCAGGGCTAATAAACTTCGCTCTTGGACTGCTTTTAGGAGTGGGTAGGCAGTAAGTATTTGTTGTGTTGTATTGTCCATTTCATTCTGTTCCAGGAATGCTTTTCTTTATTTATCTCTTCCTTGACCATTATTCAAGAGTGTGTTGTTTAGGTAGTCCTCCATGGTTTTCTTGTAGCAATTAGGGGGCTTCCTGGTGGTTGGTGTTGAGTTGAGCTTTATTGCACTGTGGTCTTATAGAGTGCATGAAATTATTTTCAATTTGTTTCTATTTGTGTTTCTTCTCTGTGTCCCAGTTTTGTGTCGATTTGGAAAATGTTCCATGGTGTGCTGAGTAGGGGAAAGTGTAGTCTCTGTTATTAGGGTATATTCGGTGCGGGCTATGAGGTCATTTTGGTGTATTGTATCATTCATTCAGATGTCTCTCTGTTGATTCTTTGTCCTGTTGACCTGTTCCAAAGGGCTTCAGTGGGGTATTGAATACCCTACTATGAGTATACTGCGGTTAATGTGTGACTTGTGTGGTCACGGAGAATTGTCTTTATAAAGTTTGGTGCACCAAGTTTGGTGCATATATAATTCATAATTGGGGAATCTTCTTGGTGAATTATTCCTTTGAGAAAAATATAATGGCATGCTTTGTCTCTTCTGGATTTTTTTTTTAAGTCTATTTTGTCTGATTATTAAAATAGCAACACCTGGCGCGTTCTTTTTGGTACCATGTGCTTTGCTTTGTAATATTTTTTTTTTTCCATCCTTTCACTCTAAGGTGGTGCCTGTCCTTGAAGGTAAGATAGGTTTCTTTTGTAGACAGCATATCGATGGGTGCTGTTTCCTAATCCAATCGCCCAATCTATGTCTTTTGAATGGCGAGTTTAGACAGTTAATATTTAGGTTAAGACGGATAGGTTTGGTGGTTGCTTCCTTTTGCCCTTAAGATCCATTTGCGTTTTGGTTTAGGGGTCTACTTCTGCAGTTTATCTTTTATTTTTATGTTATTTATTTTTTTAGTATTTTTGTATGTGTAGGAATGTACGGTCTGCATTTAAGGTCTGTGGCCCTGTGTCATGCAATGCCATGGAGGTCAAAAGAGGGTGCGGATTTTCCCAGTAACTGGAGTTTCGCCTGGAATTGGAGTTAAGAGGGTTCTTAACCACCATGTGGGTGGCTGGGGGGAATGAAACCCGTGTCCTCTGCAAGGGCAGATGGGGCTCTTAACCGCTAGGCTATATCTCTCCAGCCCATGAGTTTATCTGTTATTGATTTTCTATTTCTAGGTGCCTGGGGATGGTTTCTCCTTCTGTCCTTTGAATTGCTTGTCAAGTAGTCTCTGAAGGGTTGGTTTTTTCGGACATGTATGCTTTCAAGTTGTTTATGTCATGGAAGGTTTTCTCTCTCCTTCACTATAATGAAAATTTTTGGCGTGGGTAGAGTAACCTGGTTTAGCATCTATTGTCCTTTAACACTGGGAATGGCTTTGGCTCCACGTTCTTCTTGGCTTTCATAGTTTTGCACTGAAAGTCATTGTAATTCTTATAGGTTTCCCCTGAGAGGGTTCACTTGTTTTTCTCTTGTGCTTTAAGGATTTTGTCTGTGCTTTGGTGTCTAGCATTTTAACTATGATGGTGTGTGGAGAGTTGTTCGTTTCTGATCTTGTCTGAGTAGAGTTCTATGTGCTTCTTGTATGTTGTATTGGTTTGTCGTTTTTTTTTTTTTTTTTTTTTTTTTGCTTGATGTAATGATTTCCAGTCCTATCCATTTTCAATACTATTCTCTTGGGATGCTTCTCCTTCCTCTATTCCTATGATGCGGAGGGTTGATCTTTGCATAGTGTCTCACAGTTCCTGGTTGTTTCCCTTTTGTGTATTGTAAAATTTTTCATAATCCTGTATGGTGAGTTTTTAGTTGTTCTTTGTCATCTTCCAGGTCTTTCTTTTGTTACTGCTTCCTCCATTCTGCGTCTGAGGCTTTTTCAGTCCTTTCCTCTTGAATTGGATGAGTGTTTGATTTCCTTTTTCATTTCCTCTCTTCTGATTTCTTTAGTAATTCCACTTCCATTTGGAGCGTTCATCAGTCTCTTCCTGTAGCTCTTTGCATAGCTGATTGGTTTCCTTACCCTTATCTTTTTCAACATGGAATCTTTTTTTCAGTGTTTCCACTCCTTCTTGAGTTCTTCGTTCTCTTAATTCTTTTGATTTGCTCTTTTTGTAATCGCTTGCACTTATTTAAGTATGTTCATGATTGTGCTTCTGAAATCTGTGTCCTGGACCATCCCCAGGGGGATCCCCACTGTAGGAATCTCCACAGGATTGGTAGAGTTGGTGGGTGGAAGTAATCCAGCACTTTCCCCATATTGGTCTCGCATGTTCCTGGCATAGGGGCTTCTCCTTGCCTGTATCCAATGTGAGTCCCAAATGCCTCTTCAACTGTGTTGAAAGGCTTGCTTTTGCTTGCCTCCTTCAGATGCCTTCATAACGTGGGGGCGGGGGGGGCTCTTTAGACTGGCCCCAGTACCTGCGCTTCAGGTGGTCTTTCGAGATCTCTGATCTCAAGACTCACACAACCCCACCTTTTTATACCAGCTGGGAGGATAACTCCACCCCCACAGCCACAAAAGCCAATTAAGCCAAAGACAACTAGATTAACTAGATTAAATCAAACAACAATCCGCCTTGCTGAAGCACCCAGCTCCTTACCTATCTACCTGCGCTTCAGGTGGTCTTGGGAGATCTCCCGTCTAGATTTTTAAATGTATCGAATCTGCCCTAATGCAGAAGATGATGGTCATTCCTGTGATTCATCCTAGGTCATCGAGCAGGAGCAGGTCCAGGAGCAGCTCGTATGACCCCCACAGTCGATCCAGGTATAGGGGCAGGTGGGGCAGCCTTCAAAGAATTGTGCGTTAGCTTGTTTTGATGCTGGAGATTGATCTCAAGGTTCTGCCACTTAACTACACCCCAGCTTAAGTGTTGCATTTTTTTATTGAGGAACTTAAATGAATATATTTGTCTTCTGAAATCACACCCTTTTTAACTGAGATCTTTCTGACAATTTTTATCTTTAGGTCCATTGTGTGCCAGTGTTAAAAATGATGTCAAATTGTAATGACAAGTGCTTTTTGAATATAATTGCTTAATAAGATCCAGATTCAGCAAAACTAGCCCAGTATTATTTTTTTTATATTTTTCAATGTTGAAAAAAAATAACTTTTTTTTTTTGCCTGGCGTGGTGGTAAACGCCTGTAATCCCAGCCCTTGGGAGGTAGAAGCAGGTGGATCTCTGTGAGTTCAAGGCCAGCCTGGTCTACATAGTAAGTTCCAGGACAGCTGGGGCTGCAGGGAGACTCTGTCTCAAAAAGACCAAAAAAAAAACTTTTTTTTCCCCTCTCTTTTCTGTTGTAAGTCCAGTTGCGGACAGTTTCAGATTGCTTGTGGAACTTACTCTGCAGCTGCTATCACACTTCGATTGAGTTTCCATGTGAACTAGAAACTTAAAAAGGAGTCTTGAGAATTTGAGAAAATTTAGCATGCGTTGTTGCTGTTTAAGTAGGTCCTACACTTACGATAGCTACTATAGTCGGAGTCGCAGCCGGAGTCGCAGCCAGAGGAGTGACAGTTACCACCGAGGCAGAAGTTACAACAGGAGGTCCAGGTAGGTCCCTGCTTTAGAGCACAGAAAGTGTCTGGGTAGTTGGGGTGTGAGGTCGAAGAAAGAGAGCATCTCCTCCTAGTGACAGAAATACTTGCTCTTACATGTCATTAATCCACAGGCCACTACTAAACATGGCCTTGGTAGTAAGAGTCGCCTTGTAATATTTATTGGTTATTGTTTTATATTTCAAACGAAAATGGATTTTGAAATACCCATGTAGCATTGGACAAACATTTCTTTTGGAGGGAGGAGAAAGCCACCCAAATTATGGCTCACTTCCTTACTCGTTAGTCTATTTTGCTAGAATAGCTAATTTGTCATTTTATTAAATGCCATAATTATGTTTCATCAGCAGGGTAGAGGTTTCTCTGTTCCTCGTTTAGTAAGATAAATGTGTATTGTAAATCATACTTTGTAAAACATGCTTTGGCTGACCTCTGCACTGCCCCTTGCTGGTGGCTGCTTTTCCCCTCCATATCCGTTGCAACTCTAGTGATCCTTCTGCAGAGCAGTGTGATGTGGACACTCCCTTGTTTGAAACAGTTTCAGGGACTCCCAGCTGTCCTCACAAGTCCAGGATCCCTTAACACTGCACATAAATAAGATCACTCTACATGCCTGCTCCAATTCTTTCTGTCCACCTTCCTCTAGTGTTCTGGAACCTTTCCTTCTGCCTAGAAACAAAAGTGCTATTTCTGTCATCTCCATTTTGTATTGAAGTAACCAATCAGTCCCCTACCCACCCACCCACCCTGCAGGTCTCCACTCTACTGCAGTCTTCTAACATGCTCCCCCACTTCCTCTTCCCGAACACATATGAGTAATTCTGAAACAAAGTCCTTCCTGAAGAGCTAGGATTGCTCCTTGGGGCTCTCAGTACTTCTGACTTAACTGCCATGTCTAATATTCTGTTATCCTTGAGCCCTAGGGAACATACTTAGTCTGCTCTTTTTGTGGTGGAGTAATTCAAACTATGACAGGTTGATAGTATTGAAGAATTCTTCTAAGCCAACTGAATGATGATCATAACCCGGTCCATTGGCTCAGTGTCCTAATGGTCTTGTTCACCTGCTCCCCACCCCTTAATGAAGGCGGTACCTTTTCCCGCATCCTTCAGACAATCAGGTATTGACATTCATTTTGGATATAGTAGAAAAGTAGTTTGCTCATTTGTATAAGTAGATTTCAAGTAAATTTTCCAGAATTATAAGGTTTCTTTACCTGTCCTATGTTTTGTATTGCTGCCATTTGTCATTTAAAGCATCTTTGAAAAGGAGTCTATGATGTTGTTGGAATCAAAACCCAGAGAGGGTGTTAAAAACTTGTATTTTTTTGCTCTGTTCCGTTATGCAGGAGTGGTAGATCTTACGGCTCTGACAGTGAAAGTGACGGAAGTTACTCTCATCACCGGAGCCCCAGTGAGAGCAGCCGATATAGTTGAAAACATCTCATATATAACATATACATGTACAAATTGTATCTTAACTGTACATATCTGGTAACTTAAAAACTTAAGAAACTTGATGGCAGCCCTTTGTTGTGTTTCAGTATTAGACCTTAAATTCAAGGATAGATACTTTTTGCTTGTTACACATGTGTCCAGAAGAATTTAAAATGTATATCTCCTAGAAATATTTTTATTCCACATTTTACAGTAACCAACTATGGAATTTTCATTTTCTTGAATCAAGAAATGGTGAAACTTAAGCTGGGTGGTGGTGCACGCCTTTAGTCCCAGCACTTGGGAGGCAGAGACAGGTGAATCTCTGTGAGATCAAGGCCAGCCTGGACTACTGGACTACATAGTGAGTTCTAGGCCAGCTGGAGCCACAGGGAGACCCTGTCTTAAAAAAAAAAAAGTATGAATTTGCAATATTATTCTAGACAGACTTTTTTTCTAGCTCATGGTCCTTAGAATACAGATACCTTTTGCCATTGTTTCAGAATTTAGCATCCATGCTGCCAAACAGAACTGCGAAGAATGTTCCCGTGTCAGTTACAGTCTTGTCGATGTGTACTGTCAAGTCAGGCCATCCAGGTCCATAGTGATGGCGCCAGGCATGCTGGGTGGTTGTTCGGAGGTTGCTAGTCCTGCCTGCCTTCTTGCTGTCTTGGAGGTTCAGGAAAGTGTCCTCATGTGGTCATGGTCTGCACTACTTTAACCTATGATGCCTGCACTGGCTCTGAGGCTCTGTGCCCTGCAGACAACTAGAAGCTCAGGTGGTGAAGATGCCACTACTCCAGCTCCTGCCTTGGTGCTTGGTGCCTTTTGGTGCCTCTTACATGTTACTCCGTATAATATAATATATATCAGAGTGTTAGAAGATCGTGGTTATTTTTTGTAATTTACTAATATCAAAAAAGATTCCTTTTGAGCTGTGTTCACTAACTGAGGGGTTTCTTCCAAACACGGATGTGTATTGGCAGTCCTCTGGAGCAGGCAAGGTTGGCAGTAGTGTGTGGCCATCCAGGTCAGCTTGCACAGGTGTGCTTCTGGAGGAGCAGATTAAAGAGCAGACTTCAAAAATAGCTCTACAGTTTTAACTGCCACATCCTGGAGTCATTTGGCACAAAGCTCTACCCTCAGGGCTCTCAAATGAGGACTATGGTAACAGCAGTGGAACTGCTGCATGCTTCCCTGTGCACACAGCTCCCTCCCCTCCCTCCCCCCCACAGCTGCCTCAGTGAAACCCTGCTTGACCCTAGTAAATAAGAGGCAGGAGAAGGAAGGGTACAGGGTACTACACAGATTTCATATTCTCATGGTTTTGAGTGGCTCCTCCAAAAATAATTTGACTTATAAAAACTAGTGTGGGTTTTCTGCTTTTATCTTTAGTTTGCCTTCTTTCCCCAAGTGTACTTAAATCACCTTTGTGCCAATTTAATCCAGTTATAAAGAATTCCTGTAGGGTGTTTGGTATAGAAGTCTACACCATCCTACCCCAGGTCTTGGTAGTGTATTGGGAAAGGGAAAAGAGAGCGGAACTGGAGGATCTGACAGCTCTGGCCGGATGGAGGGGAGGTATTGGATGTATGAAAGTGGTCTTCCAGGGACAGTATAACTCAATGGTACAGCATGTGCTTAGCATACATGATGCCCTGGGTTCAGTGCCCAGCTTCCAAAAGTAATCTGCCACCTCTAGGATGCATGTAAATAGGGTTAGGTGGCCAGCCATTTGTGTGACAAGTCAGTAGATAGAAGTTCATTAGAAAACAGGACTACAGCAGAAGTCAGTGCTTAATGGGTAAGTAGACAACTTGTGGTTTGCAGTGAGGGAAAAGTTACCTAAAAAGGAGAATGTCTTAATATACTAGTCAGTGGTGGGAAAATGCATTCAGTGCCCAGACAGAAGCTGTCAAATCTAATTATTAGTTAAGAAAAAGTTATTCTTGGGCAGTGTATTAATGTGTTTCATTGCTGTGTAACAAATTATCCCAAATTTCTAGGCTTAAAACTATGCCCATGTATTTACTAACCACTCTTGTACCCATGGGCCAGTCATGGTGGGGTTGGCTTCTCTGTTCGGAGCCTCAAGGCAGTAAACAAAGGCTGACAGGGCACATTCCTTTATGAAGGCTCAGAGGAGTGGCCTTTCCTTGCTGGCTGTCAGCTGGGGGACTCTCTGGGCTGCTTACGTTCCCCCTATGTAGTCCTTAACCATCTTCCAACCAGCTGTGACCCTTTGAGTCCTCATCTTTCTCATGCTTCAAATCTCCCTCTTGTTTTAAGGGTCCACATGACTAGGTCAAGCCCTGTAGATAAATCTCATTTGAAGGCCAGTTGTGCTGTTGAGCACACGGAGTTGCCAGTGCTAGTGCACTGGCAGGTTCCGCCTGCTGTGGCTATGGACAGGGCTTTCACTGGACAGGCAGGCTCCTCCTCAGCAGTGTTGGGCTTGCTGTTTACTCAAGTGAACCACAGAAATGACTTTTCTTCCTAACCAGAATCGTTCTGTATTTTGAAGTTATTTTTTAATAAAATTGAATTATGTTGTGTAATGTAGTTAATGCACTATTGGACAGTTTTGTAATGTCCTGTTTACTGCAAATGAAATAGTCGATACTGCTCAAAAATGTAGAGAATACTTTTGTACATATTAGTGATGACTAATTTGTATATACTTCAATTAAATTTCCCTACAACGTGAAAAGGGATCTTGTAGAAATGAAAACACTTGGTTAGTTTGAGTCTGTGCGTGCTTGGTCTTTCTTCACTTAGCCTTCACAGGCGTTTTCTGACATGGGCAAAACCAGCAACATGAGCCTCTTTGTGACCTGGTCATTGAAGAGACTTCTGCAGCAAGTTACTGGGGTGCAGGAGTAGAACCAGGGATAGCATGACAGAAACAGCACCCTATGAATGGGGTGCAACCCCAGATTTCTTGTTTGTCAGCAGCTGAGGTTACCTATGCAGGCATCTCTGCTGAGGAAGGAATGGGCCCATCCCATGCCTGTGCTGCTGTCCAGAACAGTGTGTGCCTCCAACCTCCACACTGCTCTGCCTAGGAGCAGATTAGCCAGCAGGGTGGCACTCACCATTCACCTGAGATAGGACTAGAGTGACATTTTGAACATCCAGGCGAGTACAACTAACTATGAGTTCAAAGGTGTAATTTCTTAATATACAACCTGACTTGTCAGTTGTAGACTGAGTTTTCTAAACTGGATTACCAAGTTAGGCAACTGAAAAAGTGTCAAATCTGGGTGCTTTCCTTTAAAATTTAATTTAGTTGGGTTTGGCCCCACATGACTGTAATCCCAGAATTTGGAAGGTAGAGGCAGGAGGGTCATGAGTTCAAGGCTAGCTTCAGCTATGAGAGACCCTGTCTTCACAGATCTACCCACCCACCTCCAGAAAAAAAGGCTGGGGATATTCCTGTGGTCTTAAGAGAGTTAAACAATCCTTATTCATATTCCAGCAGGAATAAGCCTGGTGAGGAAGGCAGTATTAGGGCTGTCAGGGGTTTGGGTCATGCTTTATGAATTAGCCTGGCATTGATCGGCAGTAATAGTCTCTTGCTATCTCCAGGAAGGACTTGTAGTAGGATGTGTACTAGAACTGGCTGGGATGTGCCAGAAGGACCTAGCTGAGACAGTCTGGTGCTGTGAAGGCTCTAGTCTCTCTGGAGTCCTGCATGTCCAGGGAGAGCTGGGCACCACTCACTCCAGAAGAGACTGAGTGGCTGCCATCCGCATTTTCATCAGTCTGGCCACATGGTGGTGGGTTGGGGGTCCTTGCCAAGGCTTCCCTCTGTGGGGATGCTCCCAAGTTTGTGGCAAGGACAAGCACCAGCCTTCCCCACCCCCCAAAACTAGTGCTGACTCCTCAACCTGAGCTTGAGAACAATGGCAAAGAAAAAGAAAGTGGTTTTCCCAGAGCGCAGGACAGGCTCCTGTTAGAGCCCTGGACCTGGACCTCTGCTATCCACAACAAAAGGTGCAGAGAACCACTTTTTTCCCAGCTCATGACCCCTGAAAATCCATGCAATCAGCCAGGGCAAGCACGTATAGTTAATGGGTCTCTCCTTCACTACAGCCTTGAGACAAAACTGTTTCCCATGGGGGCTATGTCCAAAGAGCACTTGACCAGGTCCTCTAGCACCCACGGTACCACCCAAGGTGAGAAGGCCCCTGCTACCTTTAGTACCTCCATCCTCATCTGATTTCATTTTAAAGAGGATATCTATGGGCTATACAGCCCTTGAAGACACTGGACTGGGGCCAGTCTTTGAGGTTCAGGCCCTGACTCCACACCAGGTAACTTGCTGTATCCCTGAAATTCAGTTCCCCAAGAAACAGGTCGTGAGGGCCTCTGCCCACTTTCCTCCTAGAATCATACACTGATCAAAGTGGCTCGGGCTCCTGGGTCCTTCTTGGGTTGCTGTTGGAGGGCTAAGATGTCTGGAAGCATTCTAGAAGCTACCATGAAGGTTTTTGTGCTGAGGCCCTGGAGTTGGTGTGGGAGAGCCACCCAGCTGGTTTTCCTGAGGCCTCCACCCCATGGCAGCTGTAGCCCATTAGTGCTGGTCCTAGCAGCCAGAACCCCACTCCAGCAGATCATGCAGCCCCACACTGTGCAGGCCACCAAGGACCAGTAGCTTTGTGTGTGCTGCTGCCCCTGCCCTCCTCCCTCCCCTCCAGCCCACACCACACCCCAAACCCTGGCAGCCAAGCCCAGGGACGCTCCAAGCAGCTTAGGACTCCCAGAAGTGAAGCTTGGGCCAGAAACTCTGGTGTCACCCCACCTCACAAGACTGAAGATGGCTGGGCTCTACCCTTGAGCTCCCCTGCAAAGCTTATCAATGCAGCTTGTAGTTGTGGGCTAGGACCCTCCCACAGGTCGCCCACTATGTCCCCCCATCAGCTCCATGTCAAGGCCTGGGTCCATCTAGGCCACCCTGCCAGCTGGGCACACAACAGGAATTTGGCTACACTCCATCCGCCTGACTTTCCCTCATCTTGCAGGGGCCGACACAAGTACCTTCTGGTCTTTCCTAGTGTTGCTGCCCACCCAGTGCCGGCTCTTCCCGTACCAATGCAAGCTTCAGCTGTGAGCAGTCCGTTTGGCCCAGCACAAGACTTACTAGTGTCTAGGGCCCTCCGTCAGAGGTCAGGCTTTGCCCCAACACCCAAGGGCCTCGGGATACTCCTCACCAGCCTCTAGCTCCTGATGCACCTTAGTCGATAGTATTAGCCGAAGAGCCATCATCCCTCCTGTGGGTAACTGGTCACACTGCCCAGCTCTTTCCAGCCTCCAGGGTGTTTTCACCCAGCCGCCTGGCACAGGGGTCTTTCTACATGATTTATCTCCCCATGAGCCTCACGGTCCTCAACTACCCAATGGGTATACAGTCCTGCACTCGACACCTCCCAAGTCCGTGGAATAAACCACGAGTCAGATGAGCAAGTGAATGGTAGGTGACCAGAGGTGACCCAGGTGCCAGGTCCGAAGGTTTAGCTTGGAACCTCGGAGCACAGGAAGATAGCTGCCTCAGTGCAGATCCCCAGGCTGCAGGAGCTAGGTGCCCCAGGTTCAGGGCCTGTACTGTAGGGGGTTCCTCTGTCCCCGGTTCTCCAAGATCTTCCAACTTCACTGGCTCCGGGGTTAAGCCAGTCTTATAGTTAAGACTGTCAGCTGTTTGGTGGCACCTGCCTGGCACCCGAGTCACAGCCACTGCCCACGTTCAGGTCGCTGTGGGGAGGTACGGTTGGAGCGATGTGGGGACGACTGGGTTGAAAAGCGCCCGCTGGGTAGTGTTAGGGGAACCCGGCGTCTGAAGGAAGGCATGGGTCAAAGGAGATGCCACCATGGTAGCCCGGACGTCACCTGGACCCTGCCAGCCCGTGGTCCCGCCCTGCTGCGGCTCAGCCTGCCAGCGTTCCTCCGCAGCCTCCTGCCAGCGCAGCCAGCCCCCTGCCCCCACGGCGGCGGTGCCAGCGGAGCATTCCGCAAGCCTGGCTGCATCTCCCCAGCTGAGGCTGAGCGACGAGGCCACTCCGCAGCGGTCACATCACACAGATTGGGGGACCCCGTGGGGCCTAGACCTCCGGCCCCCCACCCCGCCGTTCGGGCCGGTCACCCGAAAGGCTTCCATCCATACGGCGGTGGCTCGGAGACCCTGTGCAGCCAGAGGCCACCAGGTAGGTCCTGGAAGCGCAGAGCAAATGAGTGGGAGGCCGGAGCAACTGGGGACTCCAGACTCACCCCCCAGGTCGGAGCCGCCCGGGCCACAGGCTGGGGCGATGAGCGCGGCTGGGGTACGGGGCTCGATTCCCCAGTGTCGCAGCGCCAAGGGGAGCAGGTGGGTCGGGGGCCGGCGCGCCCAGCTCCGGGTTTCACCGCAGCCGCCTGCCCTGGCCCCGCCTCCGTGGTGCAGCGGGAGGACTCCGGGATGAACTTCCTAGCCGAAAGGGGACTCCGAGGGGGAGGGTGGGGTCGCGGTGTAACCGCTCCGGCCCGGCCTCCGCGGCGGTGCGCCGAGTGGCCGCACTTGGACCACGCAGCACGCGCGTTCGCGCCCCCCGCCTGCACGCAGGGCGGCCTGGCCCTTTAAGCGTCCAGACGGCGGCCCCAGCTGACGCGCGGGCTCCAATCGGCGCCCCGCGCCCCCCGCCCGCCGCGCCCGAGGCTCGGGCCGCAGCTGCTCGGCCCTGACTCGCCGCGGCCCTGCGCCTCCGCCCGCCCGGTCGGCCGCGCCCCCGGGGCCATGGTCGCGGGGCCCTGCGCGGGGGCGGCCCCCAGCGCTGCGCTTCATGGAGCGGCCCGGGCCCGGCCGCCGGGGGCAGCGCGATCCTGCGGGGCCCTGTGAGCCCCCAGCGCCGCGGCACGATGGTACGCAGGGCCCTGCCTGTCCCCCCGCTTATCCGCCCACCTGCCAGTGCTGCCCTTTGGAGCGCAGGCTCCGGTGCACCGGCTGGAGAGCCCCGACCCCTCCCCGGGGTCCCAGACCCCATCTGCCAGTCCCCGCAGTCTGGGACTGCGGCGCAGTGGCGTGGCTAACGGGTGAAATTCCTAGGGTGGGGGCGCAGGCTCGGGAGGCCGAGATTGCTGGGCGCTAGCAGAGGGGGCACTTCTTTGCTCTCCGATGGCGCCGCCCTGAGGCTGGGGGAAGGGGGAGTCGGATTCCCGCCCGGGCCTTGGGCCACGTGGGCGCTGCAGCCACCCTGCCTGGAGAGTGGAATGGCTCTTGCGGCAAGGGCAGGGGGCGCCCATAGCTAGTGTGACCTTGGGCCAGTCCCCTGCCTTCTCTGAATCTTGTCTCCCAGGGAAGGAGTGGCACCCCCTCTCCACTGGAGGCGTCCAGAGGTCACGAGCCCGTACTCCTGCTGTGCTTGGGCTCTCCCACCGCTGTCCTGGGAGGACCGGGTGGCCCGGAAGTAGGGGTGTGTAACTGGCCAGGTTTCACAGAGTGGCCTCCTCGGTGTCTGGGGGCGGGGAGGTGGGGGAAGCGGGGAGCTGCAGCAGGCATGATCAGGTGGAGGGAGGCCACACAGCTGGTGGCCACACAGCTGGGCCCTGCCATCCAGCTGGAAGCATTCTTGGCCCATAGCTGGGCAGAAGGATGTGGTTCCAGTGAGGTTCAGGTGGCCCTTTCTAAGAAGGTGGAGCCTGGAGGGCACCGTTATGGAAGAGTGGGGGGCCTGGACCTGTGGTCTAAGATGGGCTCCCCAACAGGTAGCCCTATGCAGGCCTTCCCTGCTGCAGTCAAGCCCCTCTGTTGTGTGGACAAGGGTGAGCTGCAGGTGCAGACCAGGGAGGACTCAGCCACAGAGTCAGTGGTGGCCTTGTCTGCATGTCTGTCCATCCCGTCCCCACCCCCGGTCAGAAGTCACTAAGGCATATGACCACTTGGAGTGTCCCAGCTGGAAGGAAGAGGTACCTAAGCCCAGGAGGGGTGGGGAGGGCAGCACTGCCTCCTGGGCCTCAGTTTCTCCTTCGCTACAGCAGGAGCTGGTCCCAGGGGGTGAATCAGAGTGAGTCAGAAGAAGCAGGTGGGCGGAGCTCAGTGCCACGTCCCAGCCCTACAGGCCAGCAGTCCTGGGACAGACTCCTGGGTATTGGGGAGAGCTCAGGGAAGGTGGTGTCCACAGCCAGGGGAGCCGAAACAGTGGGTACACCCTAGGCTGCTGGCCAGGAGGCGAAGACCAGGTGGGCTGGGAGCAGGTAGCTCCGGGGGGCTCACTTGGGCACACATCCCGAAGAGGGCTGACATGCGAGCTGAGACCCTAGCAGTCTGCCAGGCTGGCCCCTCTCTGCTGCTCAGAGAAGAAAGGACTGACAAGGGGGCACCATTTATCCTTGGGCCTCAGAGGAAGAGGTACTGGGCTTGTGACCGTGGGGCAAGTCAGCACTCAGATGAGGGGGGCTCTAATCCAGCAGGCCAGGCCTGAGCATCTCCCAAGGCTGGCCGTTGTCTCTTAGGCCTTGTGCAAAAGGACAGGACAGGACAGATCTGTCTGTGCCACCTGGCTCTGGGAGTCAGCTAGCTAAGCAGGACCTGTTCTGGGCCCTTCGTGGGTTCTAAATGCACCCGGTGGCCTCTAAGGTCCTCCGGGCTCCCCAGGAGGTGTGACCTTCAAGTAGGGCCATCTGGGGTTTCTGGTCCCCAGTCTCCTGCTAGGAACACGATAAACAGGGAACATAGACCCCTCCCCTGCCCCCCCATGGCCCAGCCCTGGGCACAGGGAGTTGCAGTAGCCAGGGCAGAGGGCCCTCTTCCAACAGGACCAGGGTGAGAGGAACAGCAGGCTGGGTCTATCATAGCCCTTAGGGCCTGGGCACAGGGGCCTTTGCCAGCTGCTGTCCAAGAAAAGGGCCCTCAGGTTCAGCCTGGGTGTCACAGCGGTGCCACAGCACTTCCACTCCCCACAGCCTTGCAGTTGGATGAGCTTGTTTCCAGTAGTGTGGTGGGAGGGATCTTCAGGGCTCAGGACATACAGAAATGGATGGAAGCTGTTCAGAGCCATAGTGAGAGGGATCCTGGAGGGACCCCTGGTCCTCCTGTGCTTGGGACTCTCAGAGAGCCCCATACCCCAAGAAGCCCCAGATTCACCATAGAGCTGGACCAGTGGTCCATGTGGCCCATGCCCCTTCCTTTCCCAGTGTGACTTGTTCTGTGATACACAAAGGAAGAGATGAGGGGGTGCCCAGGGTGGCCTTCAGCCACAGGTCACAGGACACTTTGCAGCCCCTGTCTCTAGATGGCATTTGATGGCTGGATCAGGAAATGACTTCCGCTGATGGCACCTCGGGCGGCAGGGGCAGGCTGTGGCTGGCTCTCACCTTTCTTGTGTCCTGGCCCCACAGTTGCTGGTTGAGAAGACAACCGACTCCCCGGCGGCAGAGTTCTCGCTGGTGGAGGACGTGGCCTTGCACTTTGCCTGCTTGATGGGCCGCCTGAACGAGCAGCGTCTCTTCCAGCCAGACCTGTGCGACGTGGACCTAGTGCTGGTACCCCAGCGCAGCGTGTTTCCTGCACACAAGGGCGTCCTGGCTGCCTACAGCCAGTTCTTCCACTCGCTCTTCACGCAGAACAAGCAGCTGCAGCGGGTGGAGCTCTCCCTCGAGGCGCTGGCGCCCGGAGGCCTGCAGCAGATCCTCAACTTCATCTACACGTCCAAGCTGCTGGTGAACGCCGCCAACGTGCACGAGGTCCTCAGTGCCGCCTCGCTGCTGCAGATGGCTGACATTGCCGCCTCCTGCCAGGAGCTGCTGGATGCCCGCTCCCTGGCACCCCTGGGCCCTGTGGCCCTGGCCCAGCCAGCCACCAGCTGTGCCCCAGTACCTCCAGCGCCATACTACTGTGACATCAAGCAGGAGACAGACACTCCGGGCCTGCCCAAGATCTATGCCCGTGAGGGTCCTGATCCCTACTCTGTGCGTGTGGAGGACGGGGCAGGGACTGTAGGGGATGCAGGTCCTGCCACCCCTGGGCCTGTGCAGCCACTCTTCAAGGAGGAGAAAGATGGGACGCCTGAGGAGGCCGGGGCCCCCGGCGGCCTGTGCAAACTGGAGGGTGGAGAGGGGCTGGAGTCAGAACTGGGTGCCTCAGGTACCTATGGGCGCCAGGAGCAATCACAGATCATTGTGGAGGTGAACCTCAACAACCAGACCCTGCATGTGTCCACTGGGCCAGAGGGCAAGCCCAGCTCTGGGACCAGTCCAGCCACCATGGTACTAGGCCAAGAGGATGGGTTACAGGGACACTCCTCAGATGATGAGGAGGAAGAAGAGGAGGAGGAGGAGGAAGAGGAGGGAGGAGGGAGTGGAGGCAGAGAGGAGGAAGAAGAGGAGGAAGAGGAGGAAGAAGAGGGAGGCAGCCAGGGAGAGGAGGAAGATGAGGAGGAAGGAGCCAGTGAACAGGAGGATGAGGATGAAGAGGATGGGCCCAGTGAGCAGGACGCAGACAGCTCAGAGGCCGGGGAGGCTGAGTGCAGGCAGGGCCCTGCAGGGCCCCGGGGGCGCCAGGGCAGCCAGGCTGACCCTCCTTTGCACAGCCGCATGGCCACACGGTCCCGTGGGGGGAGTGCCCGACGACGGGCCATTCCTGAGCCTGGGGAGGCTGGGCGTCGAGGTGGCAAGAGACCCAAGGCTTCTGGAGCAGCCCCAGTGCCCCAGGCTCCTGATGGGCTAGGGGCCAAGGTGAAGCTGGAGGAGAAACAGCACCACCCATGCCAGAAGTGCCCTCGGGTCTTCAACAACCGCTGGTACCTGGAGAAGCACATGAACGTGACGCACAGCCGCATGCAGATCTGTGACCAGTGCGGCAAGCGCTTCCTGCTGGAGAGCGAGCTGCTGCTGCATCGGCAGACGGACTGTGAGCGCAACATCCAGGTGCGCCTGGCTGCCCAGACAGTCCCCAGGGCTGGGCCAGGCTGTCGGGGTGAGGAGAGCTCAGAAGAATACAAGAAGAACTTTCTGGGAGAGGCAAGAGAGTGCTGGGCTCTGGCTCATGGAGCGTGGGCAGAGGATCGAGGTGGCACCCTTGCCAGAGGAGCAAAACGCAGCATGGGGGGATGGGAGTGAGGAGTCTGAACTCAAGGCCAGGGGACAGCCAACACTAAGGAAGGATGAGCCAGTGTTTTAAATCCCTAGGGCTGTAGGGCTGCCCTCTCTGCACAGGTTATGCACTATAAGGAAGCATGCGCAGCAGGGGTTTGCCTGTAGGGGGCACCACTTCCCACAGAGCCAATTTATAAGCCGGAGGAAGCCCCTGCATTTGACCCTGGTGACACTAACCACCCTGGGTCTGGGGGATAAAGGCTGGATGAGAAATCCGGGAAGAAGTATGCATGGGGAAACTGGGCTGGCTGCCAGGCCTTGGCCCCTCACCTCTGCCTGTGCTAATCTAGCCATTCAGAGAGGGGGCCGTTTGGTCTCCCCTGGTGGTTTCTTTCTGGCCGAGGAGAAAGGGGAAGCTGCCAGGTAGGCGGGCACTAATTGCTCATACTAATTGCTAATTGCAGTGCCTGTAGGGCGAGAGTTATCCTGGTGACCCCCTCCCCCTGCACACCTGTAGGGCCAGAGTTATCCTGGTGACCCCCCCTCCCCGCACACCTGTAGGGCCAGAGTTATCCTGGTGACCCCCCCCCCCCGCACACCTGTAGGGCCAGAGTTATCCTGGCGACCCCCCTCCCCGCACACCTGTAGGGCCAGAGTTATCCTGGCGACCCCCCTCCCCACACACCTGTAGGGCCAGAGTTATCCTGGTGACCCCCCTCCCCGCACACCTGTAGGGCCAGAGTTATCCTGGTGACCCCCTCCCCCCGCACACCTGTAGGGCCAGAGTTATCCTGGTGACCCCCCTCCCCGCACACCTGTAGGGCCAGAGTTATCCTGGTGACCTGCCCCCCCTTTCCTCCGCACCTGACCTGTTCCCTTTGCCTGCTCCTGGGCTGCCCTTCAGTTCTGCTGCACCCTAAGCGGCCCTAAGGTAGTGAAATGTGTACTCTCCTGGGCATCCTGAGCCTGGCCTCCAGCCTCTGGGGGCGTCCCACTGGATGAGCACGCACAGAGTCCAGGGGAGCCTCCCACAGTCTTTACCGCCCTATAAAGCCCATTCCTTGGTGACCTCCATGGTGTCAGGGCGCAGGGATAGAACAGTGCAGTGACCTCAAGAGAGCTCCCCACCAACGGTACAGGGGCCACACCTGACAGCCTGCAGCCCCTGGCAAAAGCAGGCAAGCCTGAACCTGAGGGGACTCCTGGAAGAGGTGTCCCAGGGAAGAAGGCCCAGCTGCCGGGTAGGTGGGTGTGGAGGGAGTCACAACCCCAGCTCTAGGAATGTCAGAGTCATCCTCAACGGCACTCTTCAGGTGGGGAAACCGAGGCCACAGAGGGGCCAGGCTAGTCCAAGGTCGCACCCAGAGCCCCTGTTCCTCTTCCCCCACAGTGCGTGACATGTGGCAAAGCCTTCAAGAAGCTCTGGTCCCTGCATGAGCACAACAAGATTGTGCACGGCTACGCGGAGAAGAAGTTCTCCTGTGAGATCTGTGAGAAGAAGTTCTACACCATGGCCCACGTGCGCAAGCACATGGTTGGTGAGTCCAGCCAGTGTGGGTGTGGGCTGAGGATAGGGCAGCTGCTAGCTGTGCTACAAAGGACTCTACATCCAGGTGGAAGGGCTGGGAGGCTTGCAGTGACCTAGATGGACTCTGGGATCGGGCAGCTGTGGAAAGGCGGGCAGGTTGCCTGGGGCACCAGGGTGCCTGGGCAAGATGGCAGGTGCCAGGCTGTGAATCTTGACATGGTCTTATGCCTTTCCAAGGAAAGAAGCACCTTTTCCTAAATTGCTCAGAGTGCCATGTGGGCTGGCACCTGCCTCTGTAGGATGGTGCCTGGGGCTGTCATTCTTTCTCACCTTCTGCCTTCATGGGGCTCTAGGCCTCTCTCAGTGCAGCCTTCCCCAGGGGACACAGGGAGACCTCTGTCGGTGCAGCCTTCCCCAGGGGTCACAAGGATACCTCTCCAAGTGTGTCCCACTCACCCATTGTCCTGAACAAGGCTGCACACCCTCTAGCTGGGCCCAGCTGAGTGTCAGATTCCTGTGGCTGCCCTTGCCCAGTGTGGGTTCCAAGCTCCAGGGAAGAAGCACTAGACTGTGAACTGGCTGGGACGGGGACCCTGGAGGGTCTAGGTCTTAGGCAGCAGCAAGCTGGGTAACCAGATTGGTGCTCTCTGAGCTAGAGGTGGGGGTATCTCCAGTAGTCCCTCTGTTGGCCATCAGCATCACTGGAGCCAAGGCTGGGGTCTTTACCCTGGGTGTACCCTGGAGCTCAGTACCACCACCAGCCCTCAGGACAGAGGAGGGTCTAGGGCTGCCAGGGATGCAGGTCTGGAGGGAGGGTGTTCAAGCTGGTTCCTCGGAGAAGTCACAGCCGGTTCCTGCCCGCAGCCCATACCAAGGACATGCCTTTCACCTGCGAGACCTGTGGGAAGTCGTTCAAGCGCAGCATGTCACTCAAGGTGCATTCTCTGCAACACTCCGGGGAGAAGCCGTTCCCCTGCGAGGTGAGCTCTGCTTGCCAGGGTACCCATGGGGGGGGGGGCAGGGGAGTAGCATAGCCTGGGAAGAGGCCTGCCCTCAGTGGCTCCACCTACCTTTAATGCTTCCTGCACCCCCACCTTCAGGGAGGTCGGCCAGGAGGGAGAGGCAAGGGGGTCGGGGAGGAGTTACAGGTCCATCTGGGTGTGTTCGCCTGCAGTGCCAGCACTGGAGAAGCAGAGGCAGAAGTACTAGGGTTCAAGGTCAGCCTTGGGCATGTGCAAGTTTAAGGCCACTCTGGGCTACATAGACTCAAGAAACAAACCAGAGGAAGGCTGGGAGACAGCTCAGCCAGTAAAGCACATACCTTGCAAGCAAAGGGACCTAAGTTTGATCCCCAGAACCCATGTTTAAAAAATTTTTTTAAAGCTGGGCATGGTGATACATGCTTATAACCCCAGTGCTGAGAAGGTGGAACTTGCTGGCCAGCGAGTCTAGCCTAAACACTGAATCCCAGGCCCGAGCCAGCACCAGAGGCTGACCTCTGGCCTCCACACAGGTGCATCAGCATGCAGGTGAACATATGCATGAACACGCAGGGAGCTTGAGGTTGGGTGAGGAAGGATGGGCTCATCCTGAGGGCTCCTGGCAACTCCGCTCTTACCCTCAGAACTGCAATGAGCGCTTCCAGTACAAGTACCAGCTCCGCTCCCACATGAGCATCCACATCGGCCACAAGCAGTTCATGTGCCAGTGGTGTGGCAAGGACTTCAACATGAAGCAGTATTTCGATGAACACATGAAGACCCACACAGGTGCGCACGCCCCTCTCCACCTGGGGCTCTGTTTACCTCCCAGCACCACGTCCCTGGGTGGGGTGGGAGTTCGGGCTGCCCGTGAACCCTGCTGCCCCTCCCATCTCAGGGGAGAAGCCGTACATCTGTGAGATCTGCGGCAAGAGCTTCACCAGCCGGCCCAACATGAAGCGGCACCGGCGCACGCACACGGGCGAGAAGCCCTATCCTTGCGACGTGTGTGGCCAGCGCTTCCGCTTCTCCAACATGCTGAAGGCGCACAAGGAGAAGTGCTTCCGCGTCAGCCATCCGCTACCCGGCGACCCTGCCACCCCGGCCCTGCCCGCAGTGAACCTTCCGCCCCAGGCTCCACTCCCCTTCCCTGCCGGGACTCCAGGGAGTGCCAGGCTGGACACAAACTGACCCCTAGCCCAGGCCCTCCTGGCCGGCCGGGAACAGCAGGGACACAGACTGGGCCTGGGGAGCAGGACACACCCCTTTACCATGTGGGGGTACAGGCTGGCAGCTCCCATCTGCAACTTCTTGAAGGCTCTATTCCTTTCTTGTTTTTGAAAGTAAAGGAAAAGAGGACTGGTTGGCAGCACCCCTCCAGGTGATGGGTGCCGAGTGCAGCAGATACAGGGCGCCAGGTGTGGCCAAGAGCCAGGCAGGGCCTGGGTCAGCCTCAGCCTGCATTCTCAACCTCTCTTGTGCTCTTAACTTGCTCCCTAGTTTGGGAGGGCTTCGGGGAGAATTTGGGTACACCAGGGTCAGAGTTGCAGACCCCCAAGAGGGCTGTGGCCAGGCAAACGGCCAGATACCTGAACAGCTGGGTGGGGAGTGGCAGGCTGTGAGGACTGTAGACCCCCTCTGCATGGCGAAGAGGGGGCTGGTGGGGGCTGGCCCTCACAAGGTTTCTTTTCCTACTTTATCCCTGCCGGGCAGGTCCAGGAGTCCCCAGCCTGCACCAGGCTTTTAAAGAGCCCCCGATTGTGGAGAAGTCACTCTAAGATGTCGGGCTTCAGGGTGCTGGGTGGGTAGAGAAGCTGACTCAGCCCAGCTTCCGGGGATCCTGGAGGATGAGACAGACCTCAGTGCAAGAGGTTCAGGGTTTCACGGTGCTATATGTGGGGCCGGGACAAGGCACTGTCCTTTACCAGACTTCTCGGCTGCCCCTCCCCACCAGGACACTTGTGGGTCTGTGTCTGTTCTCCAGAGGACAACATGAGGCCTCATCTCCCAGGCCTACCCACTGCCTGCCCCTTGCTGGCTCCTGGTCCCTCAACTCTGCACAGGCTGGGGTGCCACAGCCCTGCCAGGGAGAGGAGCCAGTGTGTTTAGTTCCCTATGGGGGCTGGGGGTCTAGCCAGTGCCCATTGCTTGCCCCCTGAGAGGCAGGCGCTACTAATAGGTGGCTCTTTTCTGTTGTCATTTATCATTCTTATTCCTGCGTTTAAATGGGAGGAAGCTTCCATAAGCTATGTCCCCTAGCTCCACTGTCCCTCTGTTTATCCGCTTCTGTTTGTTAAACTCCGCACCTTACACCCCTCCCCTACCACCTTCCCAGCATGGCTGCACTGGGAAAAGGCCTGTGCCCAAGGAGACCGATGGAGGGTGTCGAGGCCTTTTGACCGCAGAGGCCCATGGCGCTGTGCTGGGACAGAGGGCTGGGGACATTTTAATTATCAATAAACAAAGCACTTTATTCTATAAAAATGTAGGCAGGCCCAAGGTACTGGCTGACTTGGCTGTCCTCTGAACTAGGAGGGGCTGAGTGGGCAGCATCCCTGTGCAGACCTTTCCCCTGCCTGGGGAGTCGGGCTGCAGCGCGTACTCTCAGGCCCTTCCGTGTCTTCTGGGGAGACAGGTGGGCCCCTGTCTGAGGAAGGAGTTCTTATCTGACTGCTGGCTCCTGCTCTTCTGCCTGAGGCTGCAGGTCAGGCCTGCCTTTCAGGCTCCTGCTTCTCTGAAGCTCTTCTTCCCCCTGGCCCCTTTGATCTCTGGGCTTCCACAACGTCCTCAGGGCCCCCTTCCCTGCCTCTTGGTACTTCTGACCTCTGGCCCCAGTGCCTGGCAGCTCTCCAGAGCTAGCTAACGTTTCTCCCCAAAGAGCTGACCTCAAGGGGGCTGTAGGAGGAGCCATACCAGTTCTCCAACCCTTCTCTATACCATGACTTCCCATAGGGCCAGAGCCCTGTCACCTGCTGGCCCTGAGAGCCTTCACAGGGCTGGTGACCCTGGTCTTTTAGGCCACTCTTCATCAAGCAGGAGTCCAAGACAGGTGGGAGCTGGGATGAAACCTGTCCCTGGAGTAGGGTTCCCCAATTACACCCCCCACCAGGAGCCAGACAAGGGGCCTAGGCACTCTCTGTCCCCAAGGCGCCTGTGTCCTGGTGCTACAGCTTTCTCAACCCTGGCCCTTGCAGATGGAGCTCCTTTCCTGGCAGATGCAATAACAGGAACCTCTCAATGTTGGGCAGAATCAGGGTTCTTGACTCCTCGGCTTTTACAGTTCTTATTTCTTAGATTATTTCCTAGATTATAAGCCCATAGATGTTGGTGTAAGGGACCTGGGGCATGGTGACAACTTCCCAGGCCTGAGGGACAGTGGCCTTGAAACCATCAACTCTGGGCATACCTGCCTGGGTCTCTTGCCTGGTTGGCAGGCCTAGCTTGAACCTAACCTTCCTCTGCAGCAATCCAGGCTACTCTGGTCTTGGGACAGCTAGTAGGGAATGTCCACAGAGACAAGGTGGGCCCTAAGCACAGGGACCACAGCCTCTACCTCCCTCGCAGGGAGCCGGGTGGCTGCAGAAAGGCACCCAGTGTGGACTCTTGATTTCTGGTTGTTTATAACAGTCCTAGGGTGTGTGTGGTGGGGTACAATAAGCATTTGAGGGAGAAGAGTGATGGGGGAATAAACTCAGTACCACTCCTGGCCCTTGGCCCAGCCTCTTCTTTCCATCCTTCCACCCTGAGCAAGGGTGGCAGATGACCCACCAAGCTCAGCACACAAGCCCTGTGGGCACTTGGAGTATCCAGAGATTCCCCTCTCCTTCAAGGGTGAGCTAGGCTTCCTAGGGCCTGAGCTGGGAGCTGAGGCCAGGGAAGAGGTACACGCCCATGCTACACTTGGATTTAGGGTCACAGACACAGAGGAGCCGAAAGACCTGAGGTCCTGGGGTGAACAATGTCACAGCCCCAAAAGAGGCACCCATGGGAATCCAGGGCCCCTGCAGTGTGGCAGAAGTTAACAGGAGCCTGGGGCAGTGGGATCCAGCCGCTCCCGTCTGTCCGCTCAGCCCTGGTGGATAGTATGACTCTGGTCCCTCTTTGGTCCCATCAGTCCCCAGGAGGCTCTGAGAATCAGGCATCTCACAGGCACTTTCTCACACTCAGACTGTTTCGTGGAATTCGAAGCCCTGGGGGACATGGGTGGATGAATCTCCACTATTATGGCACTACTTCGGGTGAAGGAAGAGCCTCAGACAGGCCTGCAGGCTGGGATGAGTCTGTTGGTTATGCAGGTTCCTAGGGTGGAAGGTGGAGCTGCTGTCTCTTTGCACAGCTCTGCTTCTTCAAAAGAAATGGAGATGCAGTCAAGACAACCTCAGAAGCTAGATACGGTAGAAAATGCCTGTAATTCCAGTACTCAAGAGGCACAGGCAAAGAATCAATTCAAGGCTGCCCTTGGCTAAGTAGAAAGTTCCAGGCCAGCCTGAGCTACAGAATTGACACTTTGTCTTTAAAAAGCCAAATAGTAGGCTGGAGGGATGGCCCAGTAGTTAAGAGCACTTGCTGCTCTTACAGAGGACCAGGGGGTGGTTCCCAGCACCCACATGGCTGCTAAAAACTATCTCCAGTTCCAGGGGAACCAGTGCCCTCTTCTGGCCTCGGTGGGCATTGTATACACATGCTACACTTAACATGCATGCAGGAAAAACACTTGTACAAGTAAACTACAAATAAAAAATAAAGCCAAGCCGGGCGTGGTAGCGCATGCCTTTAATCCTAGCACTCAGGAGGCAGAGGCAGGCGGATCTTTGTGAGTTCAAGGCCAGCCTGGTCTACAGAGTGAGTTCCAGGACAGCTGGGGCTACAGGGAGACGCCGTCATCAAAAAAAAAAAAAAAAAAAAACCCAAACCAATGACACTCTCAAAATAAGGCTGCAGCAGGTGTGGGTCTGGGCTTCCTGGAAGATCTACGCGCCTCTTCCACTCTCTGTGCTTCAGCCTAGTGCTCCCTGTGTTCACCTCATCGCAGATGACTTCGGGTGCCGCTCCCCCACCCCACCCCTGGATGCAGCTGCTAAAAGTTGCAAGCTACAGGTTTGCTCTTTGGGCCCAAATGGCTTTGCCTCACCCCATGTTCTGAAGCCTGTCTGGGACAGCTGTGGACTGCTGTGCATGCTTGGTTCTGAGGCCTGGTAGGTGTCAATGGGAGGAGGAAGTGCTCCCTGGTTTAATGGTGCCCTGGGACCTCCCTCCCCCTATCCCCATGACCTGGCTTGCTTTCTTTTCCTTGTTGGTCTTTTTGAGACAGAATCTCCCTTTAGTCCCAGCTGGCCTGGAGCTCACTATGTAGACCAGGCTGGCCTTGAACTCACAGAGATCCACCTGCCTCGGCCTCCCGAGTGCTGGGATTAAAGGCTTATGCTACCACACCCAGCCTGGCTTTCTTTTATTTTATTTAATTTTATTTATTTCTGTGTGTGTATGAATGTACTGTCTGCATGCAGGTTTGTGCACCCATGTGGTGCAATGCCACGGAAGTCAGAAGAGGGTGTCGGATTCCCCTGGAACTGGAGTTCTCCTGGAATTGGGGTTTCAGACGTTTTTTGGCCGCCATGTGGGTGCTGGGGATCGAACCCGGGTCCTCTGTAAGAGTGGTCGGCGCTCTTAACCACTAGGCCATCTCTCCAGCCCCCCAGCCTGGCTTTCTAACTGGGACTGGTAAGTCAGCTGAGGCTGGGTCCTGCTTCTGTGACAAGCCACACCTACCTGTGTTACAACCTCTGGGCCTTGGGAGGCCTCTGGGAGAGGCACTGGAGGTCCGGAAAGACAAGTTGTTTTGAGCTGTGGCAAAGCTATATTGACTTGGGTCTCAAGAATGATGAGCCAGGGAACAAATGGTGTGCGGTCATTCAAAGGTGACATGTGCCTGGGTTTCTATGTCATTATCTGTGGTTCCATGGCTAGGCTCTATGTCAATGTGATATGGAAAGCGAACTCTGGTGAGCAGCTGAAATAAGGAGAGTTCTGGAAATCCAGTAGGCAGCGATGCTCTCTCCTGCACCATGCCCTTGGGTCTCCTAAGGTGAAGCTGCCAGGCAGTCTGCCTTGCTGAGGCAGGTGAGTGCGAGCTTAGACAGGAGGACTGCTTTAGCCCAAGAGTTTTATAACATAATATAGTGAGACCCCATCTCAAAATAAATACAATTAAAAAATTATCCTTGTATGTATGTGCATGTGTGTCCATGTAGAGTGACATGCATATGTCACACCACTCGTGTAGAGGTCCCAGGACAACTTCGGGTGTTGGTTCTCACCGTCTACTTTTTTTTTTGGCAGGATCTCTTCTTGTTTTCCTGCTTCCTAGCCCAGGCTCACTGGCCCGTGAGCTTCCAGGCATTTTCCTATCTTCCATCTGGCCAAAGGGGTGGTGGAATCAGTTCATGCACCATTATGTCCAGAGTTACATGGGTCCTGGGGATTTGAACTTGGGCCCTCATCTATATGACAGGGTCTAATTTATCTTGACCCAGCCTTCCGGCTCCTGGTGTAACCAAGTAGGACCTGTATGACCCTCCTACCTCCAAATCCTCAGTGCTGGGATTATAGGATGCAGCACCATACTCTTCACTGGAGGGCTGTGTGCATGCTAGACAAGCTACATGCCCTGCCCAAAAATGTAAACTATAAAGTGTCAGGGAAGTCAGTGACAAAAGGGAAGCACAGTATCCCTCAAGGCTTTGTCTGGCCAGAGGTGAGGAGGAACCTGCTCCGTCTCCACAGATGACTGTCTCGGCCCTGGGCAGAGGGGGAAGAAGACAGATCCCACCCTCCAGCTGCTTCCAGGAAGCTCAGCAGGACCCTGCCTTGAACTTATCTCCTCACCCTGTCTTAGTCAAACTGGAGATGGGCTCAGGGAAGCTGTGTCCAAACTGATCCTGGTAACCACCAGGGCCCTTCGTGAAGACCAAAGATCCAGCTTTCTGCAGCTCTCTGCGGCTCTCCTGTAGTGGGAACAGTTGCCCTTCTGCCTGCAGCCTCCTGAGGTGGCTGAGGAAACCGAAGCTCAAAGAGGTGAAGCCATGGGTGTGGTCAGAAACTGACGGACACGGGATTGGAACCTGGGCCTGTCAGAGCCTAGGGTCATGTGCTTATAAGTACTGCACAATGCCACTCTCCTCCTGCACAGAGCTGGGCACATGGTGGTATTCAGGGGGACCAAGCCTATGGGTTGTAAATGACAGAACCTCTCTAGCACTCGGGAGGCAAAGGCAGGTGGATCTCTGCAAGATCAAGGCCAGCCTAGTCTATCTTACAAGTTCCTGGCCAACTGGAGCAACAGAGAGACCTTGCCTCAAAAGGACCAAAAAGACAAAAGAAAAGAAAAGAAAAGAAAAGAAAAGAAAAGAAAAGAAAAGAAAAGAAAAGAAAAGAAAAGAAAAGAAAAGAAAAGAAAAAAGAAAAGAAAAGAAAAGAAAAGAACAACAAAAGAGAATCAGATTCAAGCTCTGGGTTTGTGCACCAGTAACAAATCCCAACTTGCCCCAGGGGGAAATAACAGCCACCCCAGTCTTTCCTGTGAAGTTTGAGAGTATTTACACATTTTCTCCTACGCTGTAGCTAGCTAGCCACTCATTTTTACACAAGCTTTTGTAGAACAAGAGTGTTTGTTTTTGAGGCTTAGTCGCTCACCTCTCCCTTTCATGGGTCATACCCTGGGTGCAGAATCTGGGACTCAGTCCCTGGCCCCAATCACTGAAGATGCTTTCCTGCTCATCTCCAAAAGCTAACAGCCACGTGTTTTACATTACTGAGTCATGATTTTTATTTTATTCTCTAGGAGTCAAATCTTGTCCCAGGACTGCCAAGGGATAGATAGATAGATAGATAGATAGATAGATAGATAGATAGATGATAGATGATAGATAAAAGATAACTAGATAGATGAGAGATAGATGATAGCTAGCTAGATGATAGATGATAGATGGTAGATAAAAGATAAATAGGTGATAGATAGCTAGATAGATGATAGACAAAAGATAGATGAGAGATAGGTTGATAGATAGATGATAGATAGCTAGATGATAGCTAGATAGATGATAGATAGATAGATAGATAGATAGATAGATAATAGGGCATATAAGAATTGTAACATGTATGTGTGATGTATGTATGTTCATATATGTGAGTCAGTGCAGGTGTACCTGTGCATGTGGGGAGGTCAGAGGACAATCTCGGATGTCAGTCCTCGCCTTCCACCTTGCTGAGACAGCATCTTTCATTCTCTGATGCATATTCCAGCCTGGCTCTTGAACTTCTGGAGATCATCCCCTCTATGCCTCCCATCCTCCTGGGAGGCAGGAAGGTTACAGATGTTTGTGCTTCTGCATCCAGCCTTTATGTGTGTTCGGGGGATTTGAACTCGGGTCATTGGGCTTGTGTGGCAAGTGAACTATCTCTCCAGTACCCAAGGCTTATATTTTTACCATTGTCAATATGTACGTGTGTGGCATCAAGCTCATTCATGCTGCTGTATAACCATTGCCACCATCCATCTCCAGAACTTTCAACTCCACAGGCTGAAATCCCTTACTTAATAAACTTGAGCACCACCCCCCCCAACCCCTGGTCCTTCCTCCTCCAGGGACTGGAAACACTGCTCTATTTATTGTCTCTGAGAATTGATTCCTGTTCTAGTAGGAATGGACTCACACAGTGTCTGTTATTTACTAGTACAGTGTCCCCAGGGTTCATCTATAATGTTGCAGGTGTCAGAATTTCCTTCCTTTATATGAGTGAATAATATTCCATTGTATATTATTGGGTTGGTTTGGTATTTTTTCACTATTTAGTTAGTGTATGTGTGTGTGTGTGTGCGTATATATGCTACAGTGCACATGCATGTGCTATGATACACATGTGGCAGTCAGAGGACAACTTGCAGGATTTGATTCTCTTTCCAATATGTGGATCTCAAGGGTCAGACCTGGGTGATTAGGCTTGGCATCAGATACCTTTGCCCACTGAACCATCTAGCCTGCCCTGGTTTGTGTCTTAACAAAATTTTGGAAGTTTTCAGCCATTATTGAATTACCTTTTAGTCTGGCTTCCTCTCTTCTTCTGGGGTATGATACAGTGCAGGTGTTGGCTCATTTTTGATGTCCCATGGGCCAGAGTCTCTTTTTGCCTGTACACTTTCACATTTGCTTATTAAAGGAGACGTTTCTATTGCTTTGTTGCCCATGCAGGGATACATTCTCTCTCATCTACTCTCTCATCAAGGCCACCCAGTAAGTTTCTGTTTCTGTTGATGTTTTCCACCTGCTTCCTCTATATAGTTTCTATTTCTTTTTTTAAGATTTATTTATTTTAATTTTATGTGTATGAGTGTTTTGTCTGCATGTATGTAACTGCACCCAGGCATGCAATGCTGCTGAGGCCAGAAGAGAGCATCAGATCCCCTGGAATTGGAGTGATGAATAGTCAACGGATGTCATGTGGGTGCTGGGAACTGAATCCATGTCCTCTTCAAGAGCACCCAGTGCTCCTAACCGCTGAGCCATCTCTCTAGCCTCTATATAACTTTCTTTCCTGAGACTTTTCTGTTTTGAAAATTTTAAGAAAAATTTTAATTGATTGAAACTTTTTGGAATAGCTGCTTTTAAATCCTTTCCAGATACGTCTAACATCTAATTCCTCTGGATGTTGGCATCAGTTGATTCTTTCTACATTCAAGTTGTGATCTCCTTAGTTCTTAGTCAAATGTTCTCTTATTCCTCTTCTTATTTCTCTCTCTCTCTCTCTCTCTCTCTCTCTCTCTCTCTCTCTCTCTCAGTGTATACTGGTAACTGTGGCTGCTTTATTAGACTCTGGTCTTCTTTAGTTCTTTGGTTGCAGCCAGATTGTTTAAATTTAGTGCTCAGGTTCTGGACGTCTTTACTTTTATTTCCCAGTGTGAAGACAATCATTGTACTCTGAGCTACATCTCTGGTCTGGTTCTGGTCTAATCTCGTGAGCTCTAGTTCAAATGACAGTATAACTTGTGAAAGCTGGAGTTGTTTCCATCTATGGGTTCATCTCGTGCTGGCTTTCCTGTTGGCTCCTGCTGGTACTGCCCGAAGGCCAGTCTCCCTGGTGTCTTCTAGTGGGGAGTTGAGTTTCAGGCTCATAGTGCAAAGATAGCACCTCCCTTAGCTGCTTCTTAGTGATGAGGCTGCTGCTGCCTCTCCCTGTGCTCTTTCTGCCTAGACTTGTGGAGGCATATGGATTCCATTCATGACAGAAATGAACCTGCCTGTAGTGCTCATTGCTAGGTAGGGTCAGGAACCAGCAGGCCCGGGTCCTCTTATTTGATTGGAGTCCATTTAAAATTGCTACGGCCTCTGTCTGTGACTTTCCCTACCCTACCTCTGTCTCCACAGAACCCCACCATCACCACCGCATGTCCTATATAACTACTTATTTGTGGTACTCTCTTCATGATGCCCCCCATGCTCCATAGAGATAGTATTCATGACTGATTCATTCATTCATTCACTGTTGAACTCTCAGCATTCACTACCCTGTCAATGGATGAAGGAGACAAATAGGAATAAATCTAGGGGGAAGCCTATAGGGAGTGAACTCTGTAGGATCTGTCATAAACTCAAAATATATCTTTAGGTCATCTGGTAAATATAACTTTCTAAAATGTTAGTATCTTGTCTGGGTCTTTAGAAGGTGAGACCTTAATCACAGACATTTGTTAGTTTGTGGAAGGTCCCCGCAGTCTTTCTAGGTCAGCACATCTACTCTGGCTCTACCATGTATGACTGTATGCTCTGGCTAAGTGGATGTCTCTCAGAGCTGTCTCATCACTAGCAGTATTTCCTGGGAATGCCCAGTTCTGGACTGGAAACCATTCATGATGCCTGCATCATGCTGGTCTTTGGAGTCGATACAACAAAGTGGGCCCTGCCCAGGCATGTGACCCTCTAAGGCCTAGTGGTGATGAACAAGTGACAATCAGCAGCTTTACTCATGAAGGGCAGATGGTGACACTTCTGGAATCACAAAAGGGTAGGTGACTCAGTTTCAACCCTGTCCCACACCCCTATCTTTTCTCCTATCCCCTCATCAAGCCCAAGGCTATAAACAAGTGACTCAGAGGCATGGGGGGGGGGAGTGCACCATAAGAGCTCATACCAGTGTCCCAGGGCTAAATTTAACCCACAGCTGCAGCCTTTGGCACTTGGGGAATGAGTTAATCTTGGAGGCTGAGACTGCTGTGCATGCTGGGGGGTGGGCAGGGGTCCAGAGCAAGGTGGGCATTGTAACTGGCTGTCCTCAGTCTCAACCCCAACTCCTTAGAACAGAGACAAGGTTCAGGGGCCTCAAACCCAGGCAGGAACAGGCTTGCTGTACTTTAAGAGCAAGGGCCATAGGCACAGACAGGCAAAGCCCTTGAATAACAATGAAGCTCTCACTTTTAGGATACGATGATTCCGAAGGTCACTCTCCTCTAACAGTAAAACTTTGAAGGTCAAAACACCTAGGAAAATAGAATCCAAGGAGATTAATTTTCTAGCATGCCTGATGGCTCAACCGAGTCCTCCCATGAACATGGTACCCTCAGCAGAGCAGAGCAGAGGCCCTTAAGCCTTAATTCTGCTCCATTGAATGAGAGGGGAAACTGAGGCTCAACAGAGAGACACCTACATTTATTGACTTAAGGTCTTTCTTGTGAGGAGAGGGAAGGTTATAGAACTAGGAGAAAAAGAGGAAATGGCCTTTCCATTTTGGATGTGGGGCACCAAGGTCCCTAAACAATGAATGCCAAGCCCAAACACACTGTAACCAGGAGTGGCCACAGTTAGATATGTTTCAGGAAGGAAGGCTGTGATTATACAGGCCGAAAGGCAAGAGGAAGGAAGACCTTGGAAGAGGAGCCCCAAGGTTTCCCCCTGAGTGGACTGAGGCCTGGGTCCAGCTCACCGGTATGGGCATCTCTAGCTAAGAAATCCATAGGCAAGGCCTTGCTAGAGTCTGGTGGGAAATGAGGCATCAGAGACCTTCCTGTTTCTAGAAGGGCCCAGACATACCCCACCATCGGCCCATGAATCCCTAGTGCTGAGTCAAGGCTGCTCAGGAGAGAGGGCCTCTGCCCAGCTGTCCCCTGTGCGTCATGTGCCAGAGGCCAGGCGGCTCCCTTTACAGGGTTGGGGCAACCTCCCTCTATATATAGCGGAGCTCAGACAGCTGCGCAGTCAGAGTGTGGCCCAGCAGGAAAACGAGCGTGGAAGGGGCCCTTGACAGTGTCACTGCCTAAGTTGCCCACCATGACGCTGGGCTTGGAGCAGGCGGAGGAGCAGCGGCTGTACCAGCAGACGCTCCTGCAAGATGGCCTCAAGGACATGCTGGACCACGGCAAGTTCCTGGACTGTGTGGTGCGCGTGGGCGAGCGTGAGTTCCCGTGCCACCGCCTGGTGCTGGCCGCCTGCAGCCCCTACTTCCGAGCACGCTTTCTGGCTGAGCCAGACTGCGCGGGAGAGCTTCGCCTGGAGGAGGTGTCCCCCGACGTGGTGGCCCAGGTGCTGCACTACCTGTACACGTCGGAGATCGCGCTGGACGAGGCGAGCGTGCAGGACCTGTTCGCCGCGGCGCACCGCTTCCAGATCCCGTCTATCTTCACCATCTGTGTGTCGTTCTTGCAGAAGCGCCTATGCCTGGCCAACTGCCTGGCGGTCTTCCGCCTCGGCCTCCTGCTGGACTGTGCGCGCCTGGCCGTGGCCGCGCGCGACTTCATCTGCTCACGCTTCCCGCTGGTGGCACGCGACAATGACTTCCTGGGACTCTCGGCCGATGAGCTGATCGCCATCATCTCCAGCGATGGCCTCAACGTAGAGAAGGAGGAGGCGGTGTTCGAGGCGGTGATGCGCTGGGCTGGTGGCGGCGACGCCGAGGCGCAGGCGGAGCGCCGGCGCGCGCTGCCCACGGTCTTCGAGAGCGTGCGCTGCCGCCTGCTGCCTCGCGCCTTCCTGGAGAGCCGCGTGGAGCGCCACCCTCTGGTGCGCGCCCAGCCGGAGCTGCTGCGCAAGGTGCAGATGGTGAAGGATGCGCACGAGGGCCGCATCACCACGCTGCGCAAGAAGAAGAAGGAAAAGGGCAAGGAGACAGCCGGGGCCAAGGAGGCTGAACAGGGCACAGCCGACGACAAGGCCGAGGACGATCAGGAACGCGTGCTGCCGGGGATCCTCAACGACACCCTGCGCTTCGGCATGTTCCTGCAGGACCTCATCTTCATGATCAGTGAGGAGGGCGCAGTGGCCTATGATCCAGCTGCCAACGAGTGCTACTGTGCCTCCCTGTCCACCCAGATCCCCAAGAACCACGTCAGCCTGGTGACTAAGGAGAATCAGGTCTTCGTGGCCGGGGGTCTCTTCTACAATGAGGACAATAAAGAGGACCCCATGAGTGCTTACTTCCTGCAGGTGCCTGGCCAGATTGTGGGGTTGGGGGGACTAGGAAGACAGCAGGTGCTGGGTTCTGGGCTTTGGGGGGCAACTTAGGTACATGGGAGGGACCTGTGTCTGCTTGAGGAATGTCATTGGGTCTAGGACCTTTGATTGGCAGCCACTCTCCTGAATCAGGGTCACAGTTAGTTGTCAAAGAGCTGTGTAAGTTTGATGTCTCATTTGGGGGTGCTAGGCCCAACATGCAGAGGGATCTGAAGAGCTGGAGACCTTGGCCCTGCACAAGGGGTCAGGAACGGGAGAAGGATTTGGGGCAGGACCTTGGTAGGAGGGACAGAACTGGGGTCTCTTACCGGTTGTCACACAGAACACCCTGCCTTCCATTCTCACTGTACAGGCCAGGAGACTGCCGCTTTGGAGGGTCTGAGAGTGGAAAGCCCAGTCCAGGTTGAAGGGTATGACTGTGAACTCTTGGGAGCAGGGAGAATTTCCTGGAGCTTGGCTCTGTGGGTTGAGACTTGCCAGTTGGGTGAAATATGAAGAGGTGAAGTGTTGCCAATCTGGGAAGATGAGTGATAAGTAGGAGGCAGATGGGCAGTAGATACCCTCTCAGGGGCTGAGAGGCAGCTGGGTGCCAAGGTTAAGTCAGAGGCCACAGAGCTGGACTGGACAGAGGGCAGCTCCACCAGGCCAGCCAGCCCTTATGGGCATAGTTTCTTCTCTCAGGGCCTCTATCCATGAAATATTATTCTTCCTGCTTGATAGACTTGTGTGGAGGTTACCTAATGCCTATCAGGTGTCTGTTCACAGACAGTTCAGTTCCTGGAAAACCTACCGAGGTGGCCCCCTAGGGCCGGTAACCACAGGGTTAGGCGGATGCACAGAATGGAAAGCTGTAGATTTTAAGAGTAGTGGTCTGCAGTCTGGGGGGTGGGGGAGCAGGGGAGGGAAGTCTGGAGCTGGGTCACTGAAGGGCTGAGGCCACAGGAAGACATCTCTTACAGAGATCCTCTGCGACTTTTCAGCCCCAATGAGCTGTCTGAGCTGCTCTCTGCTGACAGCGGGCAGGGGCACCGTCTCTGACGACGCCTCCTCCTGGCTACCTGTGGCCCTCCCTGCAGCAGAGGCCCAAGGTGTACAGTCTGGGCTGGGCTGGACTGGGCCGGGCCGGGCTGGGACGGGAGGTTGGAGGCACACAGGAGGCGGGGCGCTGGCTGACACCCTGCCTGTCCGCAGTTCGACCATCTGGACTCAGAGTGGCTGGGGATGCCGCCGCTGCCCTCTCCGCGCTGCCTCTTCGGCCTGGGAGAGGCTCTCAATTCCATCTACGTGGTGGGCGGCCGAGAGCTCAAGGACGGCGAGAGCAGCCTGGACTCAGTTCTGTGCTACGATAGACTGTGAGCGCCGGAGGCGGGACTCTGGAGACCAAGGGGGTGGATCCTGGGGACAGGGAGGTCCTGGGGCAGGATGGTCCTGTGGGTGCGGCCCCTGGGACCCCAAAGGGCTAGTTCTAGGAGACGAGTCCTGGGGTACGGGGTGGGCCGCTGGGGGTGAGATGTGACCCTTGAGAAATGTTGAGGGTCAGTCCTGAGGGAGAGGCCCTGGCGTGGGGCGGGGCCTTGTCCTGGGGGTGGGTCCAGCATGGTCCCGGAGGCCAGCACTGGTGCAGGCCCGCAGGGCGGAGACAGGGGAATGGACCCCTGGGCGTCAAGGAAGGAGAGACCCAAGAATGTACCACCTGTGCCTCGAATATGTGTTGAATCCTCGAGGGTGGAGGGTGGTGAATGCAGAGGAGACAGGCTCAGGCTTGAGCCGGGCGCCGCCCCCTCGCATCCCCTCCAGGTCCTTCAAATGGGGCGAATCCGACCCGCTGCCCTACGCGGTGTACGGCCACGCGGTGCTCTCCCACATGGACCTGGTCTACGTCATTGGAGGCAAAGGCAGAGACAGGTGAGGCTCCGGATGGTGGGGCGGAGCTCAGGGGCCTGGAGCGGGGTTGGTTGTCCCTTCTCCCAATTCACCATGTCCACCCCACAGGAAGTGCTTGAACAAGATGTTCGTCTACGACCCCAAGAAGTTCGAGTGGAGGGAGCTGGCGCCCATGCAGATGGCCCGCTCTCTCTTCGGGGCCACCATCCATGACGGCCGCATTTTTGTGGCAGCTGGAGTGACTGACACGGGGCTGACCAGCTCGGCAGAGGTGTACAGCATCGCAGACAACAAGTAGGATGCTTGGCTAAACCCTCCCTCCTCCTTACTCCCTGCCTGCGTCAGCCCTGCCTCCTTCCTGTCTAGGGTCACGATGATGTGGTACATCACCTTAGACTCCCTCCTCTGAGCATCGGTGTAGACAAGGCCTCCCCTGAGGGTGGTCTGCAGAAGACTCCTGGGTGGGGTCAGGGGATGCCCAGTTCCTCATTTGCGTACTGCTACCAGGCATTAGGCTGTAGAGAGAGGAGCTCAGGAAAGAAAAACCTGCAGGACCCAGCTAGGAAACGTGGGGTGGTAGAAGGGGGGGGGTCCCTGCCAAGGTGGTTAGGCCAAGAGGTGGGGCACTCTCGAAGAAATGCCACTGCTCAGGTAGACGGCAGGTACCGGGGGCTGGAGAGGTGAACCTCAGGGCAGAGGGCAGAGAATGTCTCCTAGGGGTTTGTTCTCCGTGTGTCTGTGTTGACACATGTCACTCACTGGCCACCACAGGACAGCAGATAGGGACGTTTTAGGGGGCAGAGGGGTCAGCGTGCAGTTGTAGCAAGGGGCGATGAGGCTGGAGCTGGGAGGGCGGGGTGTTGAAGATGCGCTTGGGGAGGTGCTGGAGGTTGACCTGGGTCAGGACTTCACTGGCTGGGCTGAAAGGCTGCATTGCCACCAATGACCGGTGGCTCTGCTCCATAGACCACCCTTTGAGTAACAAGAGATTAAGAAACAAAACGTTAGGTGTGCTCAGTGATGGGTTGGGTGTTAGGCTTAGCAGTGTGTTGGGTATTGGGCAAGAGAGGGGGAAACATCTATGCTTTTGAGTAAAATAGAGGCCAGTTGTTGGACAAACTTTTGAGGTTAGGTGTCAAACTGAAGGTCCGCTTAAGATGTGGATTTGGGGTACCTGGGAGTGTCCAGGAATTGGTCATCACAGCCGAGAAGGATGGGGCATAGGAAGAGATGAGGTCCCCAGAACGCAGAAGAAACAAGCTCCTAGCAGAGAGGACAGCGTCAAGGGCTGAAGTCCAAGCTCTGGGCATAGTGGGGAAGACACCAGATTCCAGAGAACATGAGAGACTGCAGGGACAGAGTCAAAGACAGTCTCTCAACGCTCTTCATGAAAGCTGACAGGATCCTCGGCGAGAGCAGTTGGAAATGATGGGGATGAAGGCCAGCTGCAGGGGCTGGGGTATGATGCCACCTGGAGCACCAGGGGACACCAGGGGTGGAGCGAGCTGCCAGGGACCACCAAGTCTGAGCCTATGTCCAGGGCAATGCTGGGGACTGGGGTCTGAATTCCCAGGGGAGTGGGGAGATCCATTCACAGGCCGAATGGAATGGCAATGTGACAGGGAAGGGAAACGGGAGGGGCAGGACGGGGAAGGCAGTGAATGTCGGAGGGAATGGGGAGGGCGGGCACGGGAGGGTGTCCCCAGAGGGTCAGATCCAGGTTCGAGTTTCCAAGGGATCCTGCTGAAGTTAAGGACACTGGGTGGTAGGGACAGTGGCTAGCTTGCTCAAGCCCTTAGGTAACTGTTGTAGTTTGTCTTCCATTGCTGTGACAAAACACTCTGACCAACACCAACTTGGGGAGAAAAGGGTTTATTCAGCTTACATCTCCTGGTTCACAGTTCATCACCCAGGGAGCACAAGGCAGGAACTCAGGGCAGGAACCTGGAGGCAGGAGCTGAAGCACAGGCCATGGAGGAATGCTGTCCACTGGCTTGCTCCTCTGGCTCATGCCCAGCCTGTCTTCTTATATGGTACACAACCTGCCCAGGGTGGCACTTCTCATTGTGGGCTGGGCCCTCCCACATTGCCTGACAATGAAGACAATACTCCACAGATGTGGCCACAGGCCAATCCAATGGAGCGAATTCCCCAACTGAGGCTCCCTCAACCCAGGTGTGTCAAGTTGACACTAAAGCTATCCAGCACAGTAACATACCGCTTCCCTGCCTCCACAGGTGGTCCCCCTTTGAGGCCTTCCCACAGGAGCGCAGCTCCCTCAGCCTGGTCAGCCTGGCCGGCACTCTCTATGCTCTGGGTGGCTTTGCCACTCTGGAGACCGAGTCTGGAGAACTGGTCCCTACAGAGCTCAATGACATCTGGAGGTGAGCCCAGCCCTGAGGAGGTGAGGGGGGACCCTGCGCAAGGCCGATGCCTCTGTACTGACGCCAGGCACAAAAGCCCCTGGAACACTCATGTGGGCACAGATGACTCTTCTCTCAGGGAGCCCTTAGGGAAGGCCAGCAAACACACATGCCCTGGCCCAGCTTCTCCAGCTTCTTCCCAGCCTGTGGGGGGAAATGTCATGTGGTGACACTGTGTCCATTACAGAGCGTCAGCATGCCACAGACAGGTGCCAATCCAAAGTTTAGGGCACAGGGCCACAGACCTATCTTTCTTCCCCATCTTCTGGGGTTCTTGGTCTGGAGGAAGAGTGAGGAATGGGAGGCGGCTGGACCTCAGCTTCCATAGCTGATATTCCACACTGCTTCACCCTGGCATGGGGGAGAGGCTCTGGCCACCTTAACGGATTTCCAGCGCAGTAGGTACAGAGATTCTCAAGAGGAGAGAATTGGTGTATGTGGGACAAGGGACAAGAATGAAGATTGTCCCAGAGGGAGGTGGACTTGGAGACTATATGAGGACCCCCGGGGTGCCTTCTGTGAGGGTCTGTTCTGGACAGCAGGGCGGCTTTTCTGAGCGTGCCTCCTGGGAGGTCCCTTTCTAAGCACATGAAGATTATTTAGAAGCAGATCCACCTGGAGGTGGGTCACCCCTCCTTGTGACGAAGCTCCCATTCTTGCCCTCCCCCCAGATTCAATGAGGAAGAGAAGAAGTGGGAGGGGGTCCTGCGGGAGATCGCCTACGCAGCCAGTGCCACCTTCCTCCCTGTACGACTCAACGTGCTACGCCTGACCAAGATGTGACCGGCACAGGACCCTAACTGAGCCCCCCTTCCTGTCCTGTGGCCTCACAGACCTGGCCTTATGGGGTCCAGGGAGGAGACTGGGGGAGGCCAGAGTCCCTCCCGGTTCCCAGTATGAGGCCAGAGGGGCTGCTTCAACCAGCGAAGGGACATCCCTGCCTGGTTCTCCAAGTCCCTCTGGGGTCACCATGTCTTCTCCAAGGCCGCAAAGCCACAGGGAGGCATCCCAGGCTCTATCCAGGCCCTGCCCAGCCAGGCTGGCCCTGTGTGGCTATAAAGTCTCCCAAGGGACTTGGTGTCCTTGCCAGTCAGATGGGTGTGTCTCCATCAATTCCACCTTGGCATGCCAATCCAGATCCTTCCTCGGGAACAATAAACCAGCTTCTGAGCAACTGGCTCAGAGTCTGGAATAGGCTGTTGCAAGAGCCAGTGCCCAGGGGCTGAAGATTTGGGGCTTGAATATGCCACTGTTGGCTTGTTAAGGTGGGTAGTCCTGCCCGGTTGGCATGTCCCCTTCATGTCTTATGTGTGATGACTGTTTGTCTGAGGCCTGGAATCTCGGACTCCCTGCCCAGCATGGACAAAGATCCCAGAGACTGCTGTGGTAGAAAAGTCTTTTATTCTATTGGCAAGGCTCCACGGCCTGGGCCTGGGGCCCCAAAGCAGCAGAGCAGAACCCAGCTCTCTGCTCCTTCCCTTACTCCAGCTTCTCCTTGTCCTTGCTCTGTTCATCCTCTTCAAGTGCCAGGGTTCGCTCACGCTCCTTCACCAGCTGGACGCCACAGTAGGTGACAAACAGGACAGCCAATGTGGTCTGGGGGAAGCCTGTTGGAGAAGGAGCCATGGATACCTAGAGCATCCCCCCCTAGCAGCTCTGAATCCCACCCCTCCCCTCATGAATCCCTTGGGTGCCTTGTGTGAGGGTATCCCAGAAGGTCCCAGTCTTCTGTGATGCTGGGTGTAGGCTGTACAACCCCTCACTCCATCCCTCACCTGTGAGAAGCAAGCGGCGGGCAACCAGCTCCGTGAACTCAAGGCTGTTAAGACTCACGAGGTTGTACATGACGATGGCCCAAAAGTTCATGGCCCCAAAGAGGGCCCGGACCCTGCGAGACATCTGTTCTGACAATTGGGCCTGTGGGTCCAGGAACACATTGGCAGCGAGAGGCCCAGAGGAGAAGGAACATGGTCAGTCACTGAAATTACCACTCGCTCCTGGGAAGATGCCTGGGTGTGTGCGAACCCCAGGCTGGTTCACATTCATTGTTAGGCATGGGGAAACTGAGGCCCAGAGGGACGTTAAAAGCTGACTAACAGCCAGGCCCTGGTCCACAGAGGCAGGAAGGCCCAGCTTCCCACTGAGTGAAGCACCGCCCCGACAAATAAAGGGTCTAGGAAGGAAGTTCTGAACTGGGGACCAAGGGTGCTGTGACCTGACTGGTTCCAGCCTGTCCCAGCCCCACCCCTTCCGTGACCTGACTGGTTCCAGCCTGTCCCAGCCCCACCCCTCCTGTGACCTGACTGGTTCCAGCCTGTCCCAGGCCCCAACCTTCCCACTCACCTCAATTTGTGCTAGTGGCCTGAGCTCTGCCAACTTCTGCACCCAGAGCTCAAAGTTGAGGCCAAAGCAGTTAAGGACTGACCACAGATAGACAATGTCACAGGGCCCAAGCCACAGAGTGGTGACAACAAACGTGGCCACTGAGGCTGCCAGCTCTGGGATCACGGAGGAGTGATCCCCACCAATGTGGTCATACACGTATCTGTAGGAAAACAGGAGGTGTGTGGAGACTCGGCAGGCGCAGCCCACAATGCCACCAACCTCCCGACCTCACATACCTGCCCCTTCTCTGCCCATGCCCAATACCACACTGTAGAGGTCTGAGCCCTGGACGTCACCTCTTCTGTAGCTGGGTCCCCAAGTCCCTCATCCAGATCCAAGATTTTGAGCATTGTCTGCAGATGACTCCTAAGCCGGTGTCCTTGGCCCAGTCTCCCGACTGGCTCATTTAACTCCTGCCAGACACCTGCTCCGGTGAGTGTTTCCGCCACTCTCACCCAAGCCAGCTTCAGCGCCCCTTGGTGGCAGCACTGGCAGCTGCTCAGGCTCTGAGTCTTGACCGCCGGGGATTCTGGACCCTCCACTGCACCAGAGCCACGAGTTCTATCGGGGTCTGTTCCATGCTGACCAGAGCCACAAGTTCTATCGGGGTCTGTCCCATCCTGACCAGAGCCACAAGTTCTATCGGGGTCTGTCCCATGCTGACCCCACTCACCCCACACCAGCCCTGCCAGTGTCTGGGGTCCCTCATTGTGGCGGGAGCCTCTCAGTGCCTGCTCTGCTTTTCCCCTAGTTGATTCTCCATGTAGAAGCCAAACGTATGCTTTAAGAGTACAGCTGAGCCGGGCGTGGTGGTGCACACCTTTAGTCCCAGCACTTGGGAGGCAGAGGCAGAGGCAGGCAGATCTTTGTGAGTTCAAGGCCAGCCTGGTCTACAGAGTGAGTTCCAGGCCAGCTGGGTCTACAGGGAGACCCTTGTTTCAAAAAAAAAAAAAAAAAAACCCAAACAACAACAACAACAAAAAAAACAAAACAAAAACCAAAAGAATGCATCTCAAAGCATAGCACTATCCCCTCCCATAAATAGTTAAGCTCCTTCCTGTGGCTGGAAGACCCCATGCAGCCACAGGTCTGTCTCCTGCCTACCCCCACACCAGGTCTCCCCTCCTTTGCTGTGCTGCCCTCTCTGGCCTCTGGGACCTTCAGTCATCCGCCTCCCTCCACCTGGAATTCGCTCCCTGCAGCCTCCTGTTCACACGAGCCTAAGTTCCGACACCTCCTCTCAGAAGCCCACCCAGACCCCAGCCATGACGCTCAGCCAGCCGCCCACTCCTCCTCACCCACTACTGTCTTCTTCCCGCCACATGCTCTGGAATCCTGTGTGCACTTCTTGACTTGTATATGGTCTGTTTCTCCACACTACACTGTAAGCTCTGATAGTTCAGTGTCTTGTCCTGTATGCCGCTGTGTTTGCAGTGCCTGCCGCACGCACACACACACACACACACAACACACACACACACGGGTGCTCCACAAACACTTGCTAAATAACTAGGAGGAAGACTCTGTGTGACCGGCATTCCAGTCACTGACCTCTTTCCCAAGGGTTTTGTCTCTGCCTTACCTCAGCCACCCACTCCCACGGCCACGCCCGGAACTGGAAAGTTTCCCTCTTCCTAACCCTACTCTTCCCAGGGCAGCTTCACTCGTGCCCTGAGCTTGTAGTCTCCAGTCGCTACCACGCGCCCAGCGGGCTCACAGCTGCTGCCTCCTCACAACCTCTCGTTCACCCATCTTGGAGAGTAGTCACTGCGTCTCCACCTCCATGGGAAGTTTCCCTCCCTGTACAGCAGAGTCCTAAACACCTCCCTCCATCCCCTCTTGGACTCTCTCTGAACAACTTCATCGCCCCGCTTGGAAATGGCTTCATACCCTTGACCTCCTGCAGGTGGGAAACTGGGGGAGGGGGCGCCCTCACCCTGTGTCTTAGCCTGAGGCCTTGCCTACATCAGCATCTGTGTCCACACAGGCCGTACCTTCCTTCCTTCCTTCCTTCCTTCCTTCCTTCCTTCCTTCCTTCCTTCCTTCCTCCCTCTCTCTCTCCCTCCCTCCCTCCCTCCTCTTTCCCCTCCCTCCTCCTGCCCTTCCTCCTACCCATCATGCCGTCACCTCCTTCTCTGCAGGGACCTGGTTCCATCCATCACCCTGTGCCCTGCACCACCCGCAGAGCCAGCTTGTCCCATTACCCCCTGCACCCCTCTCCTCTCTGAGGCTGCCTTCTGCTCCTCTCCTGCAGGCCCAGGCTGCCCCCTAGACCTTGCCACACTCCCCTGCAACTCCCCAGCTTCAGTCACTGCCCTGCCTGTCAGGGAAAGTGGAGGTTCATGCCCAGCACTTAGCCCTCAGCCCCCAACCTCTGTGCTTCCCACGAGTGCTCTCCTTTGGTTTCCAGGGCCTTACATGGCCCTATGTCCATCCCGCTGACCACCCTTTCGGGGTTCTGCAGATCTGCCTTCTATTCGTACATAATCTCTGTGGGCCCATCTTGCTGTCGTCCTCTCTTTTCTCACTTTAGTCTCCCTCCTTGGGACTTAGGCACTCTAAGCCTAGTGTACTCTCCGCAACCCACTGGCAACACTCACAGTTCATGCTTCTCGGGACCCCAAAATTCTCAGGCTTACACACCCCCCTGAGCCTCTACAGGATGTTCACTGAATCCACCCAAGGATGTACTCCAAGTCTGACAAAGAGGGCCCTTTAGTCTCCACACAGAGGTCTTTCAGGAGACTTCCCTGGGTCTCCTCGGGGATGTCCTCTGAGTCTCCACAGAGGTGTGCTCTGAGTCTCCTCCAGTGCTAACTAGACATTTCTATGTGCAAACTTTCTGTCCACCCACCCAGACTGGAGGCAGGAGTTTAGGGGCTACCGTCCTCTCCTGGATATTCCCACTCAACGAGTCACCTCCCACCACGCTGCCAGCTGCATTTCGGCTCCCACCACTTGCCTCGACATCTGGGGCCCTCACAAAGTCCAAAGCTCTATGTCTGTCATCTAGGCCACTGCCACAGCCTCCTCAGTGCCCCCTGACTTCTTTGACCCTGGAAAATGTGGATGGCCCAGCCTGTTTGGCCACCTGGCGGGAAGGCTTGGTTAGGTCAGTCTCCAACTCACTTGCAAAGCCAGTCATTGATGCCACGGTCAAAGTGCCTGTGGGACGAGAAGATGATTGTGAATCCATCAGATGCAGTGTGCTGGATAGCTTAATGTCAACTTGACATGCATGGGTTGAGGGAGCCTCAATTGGGGAATTGGCTCCATTGGGCTGGCCTGTGGCCAGGTCTGTGGAATATTGTCTTGATTATTGAGCAATGTGGGAGGGCCTAGCCCCCTTGGGTGGTGCCAACCCTGGGCAGGTTGTTATGTAAAGTATAAGAAAGCAGGCTAGTGGGGCTGGAGAGATGGCTCAGTGGTTAAGAGCACTGACTACTCTTGCAGAGGACCCAGGTTCGATTCCCAGCACCCACATGGTGGCTGAGAACCATCTTTAACTCCAGATCCAGGGGAATCTGACACCCTCTTCTGACCAATGTAGCACTGCATGACACGGGTGCACCAACCTACATGCATACAGTACATTCATACACATAAAAAATAATAAATAAATAAAAATACTTTTTTTTTTTCTTTTTTTTGGTCTTTTTGAGACAGGGTCTCCCTGGAGCCCCAGCTGTCCTGGAACTCGCTCTGTGGACCAGGCTGGCCTTGAACTCACAAAGATCCGCCTGCCTCTGCCTCCCAAGTGCTAGGATTAAAGGCGTGCGCCACCACGCCCGGCTTAAAATAAATAAAAATACTTTTTAAAAAAGAAAGCAGGCTAGGCATGGCCCAGGGGAGCAAGCCAGCAAGCATCATTCCTCCATGGCCTGTGCTTCAGTTTCTGCTTCCAGGTTCCTGCCCTGAGTTCTTACCTTGGGCTCCCTCAGTGATGAACTGTGACCCAGAAGATGTGAGCTGAATAAACCCTTTTGATATTGATATTGATTGGTATTGATTGGAGTGTTTTGTCTAAGCAATTGAAAGCAAACTAGACTACATGCAGAGTCTGGGTATAGGGGAAGGGGCTAAGGAAGGCGGGGACCTAGTGGTAGTCTGCCTGCCTCACTCACGTTTCCCCAAAGACGTAGAGCGCAGTGATGCACTTGGGAGGCTGAGGTGGGTCCAGATGGTCCAGGCGTGCCACAGTGTTGACAACACCGAAGAGGACTGCCGCCTTCACCCAGTCGTACACCAGGTTGGAATAGGCCAGGCCAGCTGGGAACGAGCAACACCAATGCCCGGGTTCAGTGCACCGGCCTCCGTCTCCCTCCACGAGACCCGGGTTCAGTGCACCACCCTCCGTCTCCCTCCATGAGACCTGGGTTCAGTGCACCGGCCTCCGTCTCCCTCCACGAGACCTGGGTTCAGTGCACCACCCTCCGT
This sequence comes from Rhizomys pruinosus, assembly GCA_009823505.1. Classification (NCBI taxonomy): domain Eukaryota; kingdom Metazoa; phylum Chordata; class Mammalia; order Rodentia; family Spalacidae; genus Rhizomys; species Rhizomys pruinosus. The sequence goes on from VZQC01012659.1 coordinate 949,132, forward strand.
CTCCCTCCACGAGACCCGGGTTCAGAGCACCGGCCTCCGTCTCCCTCCACGAGACCCGGGTTCAGAGCACCGGCCTCCGTCTCCCTCCACGAGACCCGGGTTCAGAGCACCACCCTCCGTCTCCCTCCACGAGACCCGGGTTCAGAGCACCGGCCTCCGTCTCCCTCCACGAGACCTGGGTTCAGAGCACCACCCTCCGTCTCCCTCCACGAGACCTGGGTTCAGAGCACCACCCTCCGTCTCCCTCCACGAGACCCGGGTTCGGTGCACCGGCCTCCGTATCCCTCCACGAGACCTGGGTTCAGAGCACTGGCCTCCGTCTCCCTCCACGGAGCCCCTGCTCCTCCCTGGTGCGGCAGTCTTGGTCCACATGTGGAGACCCCACCCCAGGATTGAAAATTAGCCACAGCCCTGCAGTGGTACTGGACGTTTCAGAGATTTTGGGCATCAGAGACAAAGCTAATACCACTCCCACACATTTCAAAGAACCAGTCCCCAGCTCCAGAGCCCCGAAGTGCCCATGCCTGAGGGTTCATTTCCGCAGGGGCCTTGCCCCACCCCTGTTGTGAGGACCCACCGAGGGCGCTGTCCGGGAGACGGCTGGCAAACTTGAGGTCGCTGGGGATGGTAAGAATGTAGAAGAAATGGAAGAAGATGTCCACAGCTATGATGGCCACTGCACTTAGGGCTGCCTGGGCCTGTATGCGCCACAGCTCGCCTTCTGGCCTGACTGGCTCCTGGCTCACCTGGGGGCAGGGACCCCTGTCTGAGCGGGGAGCCACAAATGGCTGGGTTGAGTAGACATGGCTTCCCGAGGATGGGCTTCACCCTCCTGGGGAGCTTTGCCTGAGACAGGAAGCCCTGTTAGAAAAAGGAGAACCAGCCATATTCTGGGAACCCATGGGGCTCCACTCACCTGAGCATGGAAGCGATCGAAGGTCATGATGGGCCCAAAGAAAAAGAAAGGCAGGTAGAAGTTGTACTTGAGCAGGTTGGCTAGGGAGTAACGGCGGTCAGGGTGGGCGCAGCTCTCCAGTGCGAAGCTGGTGCACCGAAGCACTGTGAAGCCGCTGCCCCCGTGAAACAGCACTTCTTGAAGATCAAAAGTGCCGGTTACAAACCCACTCTGGAAGGATGGAGACAGCAGGCCGCCAGCTCACCAGTGGGCCTTGTGCCTCTGGGGAGAGCCCCCTTTCCAGTTTCTCACAGGGGACCAGCCTGGACCTGCCAGGTAACATCGGCCAGCGCCCTAACCCTGCCACCTGACAGAGCAGGGGACAAGACAGGGTGCAAATGGCCACCTTATTCAAAGGCTTGACGATGGGTGGAAAGGTCAAAGAAATGTTTGGGGATACTTGGGAGACAAAGCCTTCAAAGGAAGTGAGAGGTTTGGGGTCCTATCCCTGTCCCCTCCACTCCTGCATCACCCCACTGTGTACCTGCCAAGAGATCAGGGGATCCATCTTGAAAGAGGTTAGGCTGGCCAGACCAAGGGTGAGACAGAGCCAGGGCTGGCCGAAGAGTGAGGCCGCATAGAGGCCCACACAGTGGCTGAGCAGTAGGAGCAGGTACCAGGGGCCCATGGTGCCCAGCACAGCCAGGACCCCGTACACAGCATACATCCAGGAGCGGCGCTGTGGACACAGGTGAGCCTCAGTTTCCTCTCTATACAGATGGGATGAGACCCCGGGATGGGTTTCCCACAGCTTTTGAGGGCTACAAAGGGGCAAGCAGGGGAAGGCCAGGTGGCTCAGGCCCAACTCACCTGGGGAGCCACCATCGTGCACAGTTTGGCAAACAACACATGTCCCGAGAGAGCAAAGATGATGATGTTGCGGAAGTTGGTGAACCACATCACCCACTCGAAGTCAGCCACATCCTGGACAGCCGGAGCAGGAGGAGGTGAAGCAGGTTAGGGAAGTTGAGGGGGGGAGAGGGAGGCCCAGCCCCTGACTGGGCCCAAAGCCCAGCTCCATGTTCTATCCATGAAAGGACAGAGGTGGCTGCAGGTGTCTACATCTCCCTGATGGAGGTGCTCAGAAACACAGAAGAGAGAATGAGTGAGTGCGTGAGGCCCTGTGCACAGTTGGATCCTTAAAAGCTCTGCCCCTGCCCTCAGCACATTGCCGATATTCCACCTCTGTTGCCTTATTCTGGAAGCTGGGTATCAGAGGCCCCCAAGCACATGCTGCTCTAGGAGACACATTCACCGAATGAGCCTGAAGGTTCCAGAGCTCAAGGTAGAGTCTCCTTCACCACGAAGCTGGCTATAAATGGAGCCGCATCCAGTAGGGAATTGCTTTGAGGTGGGAGATGTCCAGGGGGCCTTGGGTGTGGAGACCTACCATCTTCCGGCCGAGGTACTCCCAGCCAGGTCGCACGGACTCCCGAAAGGCCTTCCTGTGGGCTCCATCTGAGAACAGAATACAGCCTCTGAGTAGGAGCCTCTTACATGGCCCTCCACCTTGCCCTGGAGAGAAGGGAAAAGGGTCTCCAGGCTGCAGCACCCTCAGGCAGTGGGGCTCATTCTGCCTTTGCAGCCTCTGGTCTCTCTATGTATATGGCGTCAGGTCCTCACATTCCTGCGTCAGTTGGTCTCTCTTGTCTGTCTCAGTCTCTCTGCCCCGTCTCTGTTTCTGTTTCTCTCTCTCTCTCTCTCTCTCTCTCTCTCTCTCTCTCTCTCTCTCCTGACTCCGTAGTCATGTACCTGGGATTGTGCCCAAACCTAGAGCCTTAAGAAAGTTCCTGGATGCTGGGCGTGGTGGTGCACACCTGCCTTTAATCCTAGCACTTTGGAGGCAGAGGCAGGTGGATCTCTGGGAGTTCAAGGCCAGCCTGGTCTACAGAGTGAGTTCCAGGACAGCTGGAACTACAGGGAGACCCTGTCTCAAAAAGACAAAAAAAAAAAAAGTTCTTGGTACTGCTGGTCAGAATCCTGTGCCTTCCATGCAGAAGGTTCCAGCCCCTGCCCCAGGGCCCAGCGGTTACCTTGCGATGCCTCCAGGAGACCCCTACCAGCATACGCCAGGGCCCCACTCAGCACCAGGGAGTAGAGGCCGAGCTCAGCCGCTGGTAGTGTTGTCTTGATGCCCATGGCCTGCACAGGGCTGGGGGAGAAACTGGGGTGAGGGCCCCAGTTCCCAGCCCTCCCTAGCCTCATCTCATGGAACCTCCCACTGGGGTGGTGAGTCCCCCTGAGAGAGTCTGCTCCAGCCCCCCCGAGCTGCGTCTCCCCGCTCTCCCCACCTGGGTGACCCTATCCCTTCCCTTCAGGGTGTTCCCACCCCTCCCACTGAAGGTCTTCAAAGATTAGACATTGCAGCTTGCCTTCCTCTCCTCTAACTTCTTCCTACCTTTCTGATTCATTCCATTCTCTGCCCAAACTGCTCCTGCAACCGCCCCCAATAACATGGGGGCTTCCCGAGAGGGAAACCCTGTCTCAGACTTCCTACCTTTTAGCGAGCCTCCCTCAGCTCCTCCAGAGCCCTTCCCCCAGACCCCCACTCTTACTCCTGTCCCTCCCTGATTAGCCTTTCCTTCCCTGAGACTCAAACTTCCCCTCACACCAAGCCTCCAGCCTCACTCAGCTCCAGCCTCTGCCTGACCCCATTCCCCACCAAGCCTGAGTTCCAGGCTGCCTCGTCCTGGGCCCCTGCCTGCATCCACCCACTGTCCCCCTAGAAGAGCTCTGTGTAGTCAAGCCCTGCAAGCTGTGCTATTTGAGGCTCCCTGGAGAAGCAGGTGCTGGGCCAGGCAGGGCCAGGCGGGGCCAAGTGGGCACTAGGAGGGTGCTGGCTGCTGTCCAAGGTGCTGACTGGTATCAGGCCCAGGATGTCTGTGGTCAATCCCTCCTGCCTCCACCCAACTGGTCCCCAGGAATCCTGCAGGGCCATCCCTGGGGCCTGGGCCAGTACCTAAGCACCTCCCTGCTTCAGGGTGGCCTCAGGTCTTCCAAAGGGCTGCATAGACACAGACTCTGTGTCTAACGAGAGAGAGAGAGAGAGAGAGAGAGAGAGAGAGAGAGAATGGAATGCAGGGTGGCGGCCTTTTGCAGATGGTTGGGGTCTCCCCATGTCCACTGCCCACCAAAGATCTCTCTCAAATTGCAGATCGGACCTCTCCAGTCCTGAAGCCAAGCCTCATGGCCCCTAATAGTGTGCTCATTACACAGATGAAAGGTGTGGGCAAGAAAGGGACAGGGACCCAGTGAAGCCGTGCGATAAGCCCAGCCCCTAGGAGCCAAGTGCTCTTGGTGAGTCCCTCCAGATTCCCACATCAGACCAGACCATTTCTGGCCCTGCCTGCCTTAGGGGGGCTTCAGGTCAGCTTCTGCACCATGGCCTGAGTACTGAGACACCTCTCCCTCAGCAGGATGGGGGAGGGAGACTGGGGATCAGGTTAGTGGAGCAGGAGTGTGAAACCGGAGCGGATGAACAGAGCACGAAATAGCTTTGTCAGCTGCCTCCCACTCGCCACTTTCCAATTTTAGATCCCCATGGCCGGTGCAGAGTGTCCCTGGTGAGTCTTCCACAGGGAGCTGGCCCCCAGCTCAAGGACCCTCCTGTTGGACCCCTGGACCCAGGCTGACTGTGGACCCAGGGTGTCCTTTCCCCGGTACCACCTGGCTCAGGTGCACCTGGAGTGAAGCCCACTGGGGGTCCATGGTTGGGGATGAGGGCTCTGGGGTGGGACCCATAGGCCTTTAGGGCCCCAGAGTGGCTGCACACCCAGCTTGTACTGACCTTGAAGAGATTGTGAGGGACCCTGGCACACTGCCCACTTTGGGGTTCCGGGGTCTTGTGTCTGACCGCAAGTCTGTCCGGCTGGCTGAACTGTGGGGCCACGGTGGGGTGTGTCCAGCCCTGGGGTCCCCACCCCCTGGAGGCTTGATCGGTGAGTGGTGACGGAGGACAGGAGGAGGAGGGGAGGAGGAGGGCAGGAGGAGGTGGCCTTCCTGGAGCAGAGCAGAGCGTTGTGGAGCAGAGCCCAGCACTGCAATGCTGCTGGCCACAGGGAGCCGCAGAGAGGATGGGGGTGGTGAAGGGAATGGGTGGCTGGATGCACAGGCTTAGATGAGAGCACCTGGCCCTCACTTTACCTGCCTGCTGTCAGACCTGGAGAGCCTGTGCTCTCCTCTGTGCTAGCCAGGAGCCCGCTCTTCTAGGAAGGCCTCCAGGTGGCCTCTTCAGATTGCTAGTAAGCCCTGCCTCCACTACAGTCCCCCCAACCATGGCTTGTACAAACTTGTACACCTGGGCTCTGTGGACTCCAGCCTCCATCTCTGACCTCTCAAGGACTGTCCAGAGCAGATCCATGCAGTCTCTTGCCCTGTTATTCTGCATCCTGCCGAGAACCAGGGTTAGACAGGCATCAGTACCTAGGGCTGACCTGCCTGTTAAAAATGGAGCTAGCATGGGGCATAGGTCTGAGGGGCCCCCATGCTCTATCCCTGACCCCACAGGGAGTTGTCTGGGTGGAAGGGTGCTGGCAGGGTCACTGGGAATGATAATGTCCCCTTGATGGCATGTCAAAAAGCCTTAATGTAAGAAACTGCATCTCCTGCTGCTCCTGCAGGGAAGGGGACCTTGACAGGTGTGATCTTGTCTGGGGAATCTAAATGTCTGTGTCCTTTCAGTGGGGGGGGGGCTGTTTACACATGGGCTTGGGGAAGGGGTCCTGAGAGCTGCATGACTGAGGTCCATCGCAGGACTGTCCTGGGCTCCTGCATCAGGCTCAGCTGAGGATGGACAGAGAGGAAGGTGGGTTCTGCCCAGCAGGGCCCTGTGAAAATCCTGGGATGGGGCAGAGGCTATGAGCTCCCTCTCTTTGCAGACATAGGCCCAGGACAACCAGGAGGGGCCCCAACACCCTCTCTTGACAGTGACATACTGCTTGGCCTCTGACCCTAAACAGTGTGCTGGGTGGGGGATATTAGAGTGGAGGGGCTGGGCCAGGACTGTGGTTAAAATCCTGATGCTAGAGATGGCTGGTGTCAATGGAGGAAGGGAGCATGCACTGGACTCCATCTTAGGCAGGCATGGGAGGCAGCAGAGCCGCATGGGAAGGCATAGTCAGCTGGCAGAAGCGAAAATGAGATACAATGTAGTTGAATAGTTAGGTCAGCTCCAGAAGTTTCTGGAACTGAGTGCTGCAGGATGAGAACTCTGCTCACCCATACCAGGTGAGACAGACCCATCCATTTGGCATGCCATGTAACAATTTTCTGAGATAAAACCTTCCATCTGAAGGGAAGCTCCTTAAGACTCAGGAAGAAATAATCCACAGGCTTCAGGGAGTCCCAGAAACTGATCAGATGCACTAGGCTCCTCCCTCCTTGTTCGTATATAGCAAGGAAGAAGGCTTCAAGCTGCTCTCAGAGGAGTGGAACCCAGCTGCTTAAAGAGACACTCTCCAACCTGCTGAGCTGCCTGCAGGGTGGGCACTGTGCGTTGTGTTCCATGCTTCCTGCTTTCACAAGCCATCATCCATGCAGGGGTGCGCTTTGGAGATGCAGCTGCCTTTGAGTCATTTCTGCCCCTGTAAGTCACCCCTTACCCACACTCCTGTAAGTAACCCCAATAAAATGCACTGGTCACCCAAGTTGGACTGGTCTGTCATTGGCTCCCTATCTGGGTGAGTAGACATTTGCTCACGTCTCCCCAGGAATAACGAGGTGCCAAGAGAACTCAAGAGTTGAGCCCCTGTTTGGGCTTCAGAATTTCATTTGCAAAGTGGGAACACTGCCTGACCTCCCTAGGCTCTTGGGGGATCCGGTGGCGCACCCCATGAGCACAACTGATGAGGAGCCAGAGCCTGATGTGAGGCCCATTCGGCAGTGATGCCAACGCAGTGGCCTGCAGGCGTGTGGCTTGTGGAAAGGCAGGAGGTTGAAGTGAGAAAGTCGACGCCCCTCAATTGTGCTGGGGAGGTAGGGTGGGGCAGTGGCGTGGCCACCTACCAAAGAAAGGACAGGAAACGGAGACTGGCACAGGGCCAGGATCCACTTCCCAGTGCCTCAAGAGCCCCTCAGAACAACAGCGGGGGGGGGGGGGTCCAATTCTATCAAGTCTCAGAGGCCCTTCAACTTTAAAAAGATTTTTTATTAGCCGGGTGTGGTGGTGCGCGCCTTTAATCTTAGCACTTGGGAGGCAGAGGCAGGTGGATCTTTGTGAGTTCAAGGCCAGCCTGGTCTACAGAGCGAATTCCAGAACAGCTGGGGCTACAGGGAGACCCTGTCTCGAAAAGACCAAAAAAAAAAAAAAAAGATTTTTAATTTTACATGTATGAATGTTTTGCCTTCATTTATGTATGTGTACCACATGTGTACAGTGCCAGCAGAGGCCAGAAGAGGGCATCAGATCCCCTGGAGATGGAGTTATGGGCAGTTGTTAGCCACCATGCGGGTGCTGGGAACTGAACCCAGGTCCTCTGCAAGAGCAGCCAGTGTCCTTAATTGCTGTGCCATCTCTCTAGTCCCTCAACTTTTTGTGTTGCTTCCCAAAGTAAAATGGGCAAGTGTCCTGTGTGTGTGTAGTGTCTGAGTGAGATGTATGTGTATGCATGCTGTATGTGTGGAATCTCTATGGAGGCTCTGGGAAGGCTCACTGGTATGTGCAGGGGTGGCTGGCAGACTTCCCTATGGCTGTTATCTCACTGGCAAGCACTTGAGGACAGGCTGCTTTTGGGTACTCTGGGGGCTGGAGGCCACCCTGCCTGGACTCCTCGAGGGCAGGGGACAGGTGACAGTACAATGTGCTTAGGCTAGTCAGCACCAGCTTGCAACCTTGTCTCAAAGGCCCCCATGGGGACAACTGCTCCTCCACTTCCACAGCTAACCAGGTAACCTAGTCAGCGCAAGAACCCAAGTGGCAGACCCACAGCACCTGCCGGGGGTGTGGCCAGGGTCCCCCTGTAAGGTCACTCCTCCACCTTCCGTTTTCTTGCCCCATCCCTCAGTCTTTTGGGACACTCGCGCCCCTCCCTTCTCATCTGGCCCACCTGCTGAGAGATGGATGATTCATCATCATGGGCTCCAGGATTAGGCTCTGTGCTGCCCAAGGAGGCACAAGGTGGACAGATGAGCTGCCGTACTATCCACCTGGCCTGGCTGGGTGAGAGTCCCAGTCCCTGGTTCCTTGACAATCCCATCTTCCCTTAAGAGTGCTTCTGGGCTCGCTCTCTTTCAGCCCCTTCACAGGGAGCACAGCAGGGGTTGGGGAGACTCCTCCATGCTTGTCTGCATCCTTTCCCCACCCCCATGCTCCTGAGTGGGGCACTTTCACCTTAGCTCCCCACCTCTGGCCTGGTGAGGCTGGGTGTCTGAGTCTGAAGCCCCCTGTAGCAGCCTGTCTCCCCGTCTGGCCTGGAGTGCTTGGTGCTTAGGGAGCACGTTTGCCTGACCATGGCACCTCCTATGCCTGGGGCAGGGCTGGTCAACGGATGTCTTGACTTTACAAGGAGACTTCTAGGAGCTAGCCTCTATTGAGTGCCTCCTGTGTACCAGCAGCTACTCTGAGCGTTCGAGGCATTCTAATTCAGTGAATGCTAAGGAATCCCAGTGAGGGGCCCGGGGGTCTGCTATCTCCCAGCCAGCGGTACTGGGGCATTGGTGGCAGAGGTGAGGGTTCAAGGTTGTTCAAAGGATCTGTAATTGTACAGACTGCCCTTTAAATCCAGCACCTGCAGGAGTCAGGCTATGCCAGGACTGCCCACTCAGATCAACTCTGAAACCCAGACCGACTCTGCAATATGCCAGCTGACCACCCCGTGAGGCATAAACAGGAGTCACCATGCTGCCGGCAGCAGGCTTTCCCTCTGTCTCTTTCACTGTCATGGGATGGAACCAATCTATGGACACGCGCTCCTGGCACAGAAGTAGACAGCAGGGTCAGCAGCTGAATGTCAGGTTATCACCCACACCTGAGTGGCCCTCAGCGAGGTTTCTACTGCTGCCCCATTTCATAGATGAGAACATGGAGGCTGGGGAGGTTAAATAGTCTGTCTAGGACCACAAAACTGCTGAGTGGGAATGCAGATCTGCCTGGCTCTCAGCTAGGGTTTGGGCTGCATGAACTGGAACTCTTTACTCCAGCTCGGCCCAGGCTAGGAGCCTCAGCAGAGTCATTGTGCAGGGGCCAGGGGAGGGTCCCAGCACGCCTGTACTTGCCTGTGCACCCCCAAGGGAGGCTGGCTAGTCCTTGCCTGCTTCTCATTCCCAGCAGCTTTGCAGAGTCTGGCACCTGTACCAGACTGCACGGGGCACCAGATGCCCAGTTTACACTCAGGGCCCCCCAGGACCTGCAGAAGAACCCAGAACTCACTTTCTCCTTATTGTCACACACTGTCCCCTCCCAGCACAGGCCCTTCTCTCCTCTCTCTTCTCTACCCAGTACCTGTCACAAGGAACCACCCTAAGATCCTTAGCACCATCTGAATCACCACTTTATCCTAAAGGCCTTTGCTACATCTTGCTGTGTGATCTCTGACCCATGTAACGCAGGCAGGCCAGGGTTCCCTGGGCAGCACAGATCTCTCCACAGGCTCCTGAGGATGGGCCGAAGACCTAAGGAAGCCCAAAACCCAATGTGTCATGTGCAAGCTGCTAATGTGGCTGTGCTTCATAGGCATGTGTCCATTTCCATAGACATGTATATACCTACACGTGCATGCATGTGTCTCTGTGTGGGGCCACCTGTGTGCACATGAACAGTCATAAGCTCCTGACTCTGGGTGTTTATGTGAAGCTGGGTCTGTGTGTGCACATACGTGGTTGGTGGAGCTGGTACTGGGGTTGTGGCTATTGGTGACCCTCCTGTGTCTACCCCTCAAGGATATAACTGCAGCCAAGGAAATGAGACTAGTACAGTCATCCAGGTGAGGGTATCCTGGGGCCCTATCATGGAGGTACAGCACTCGAACCAAATGCCCGGCCCCGATCCTTAACCTTTCCACCCAAAGCCCCCACCCCCGGCTGCCCTCTCCCTCTAGGCCTGTTACCCCTGGGAGCAGCTCTAGGACAGTAGACTGGGGCAGGCCCCAGCTCTGGGCAGTCACTCAGCTGGAGCCCCTGGCCTTGAAGTCAGGCCGACCACAGTGACAATTTAGCTCAATTTCTGTGTGGAAACCTGTGCCCTCACCTGTGAAACAAGACAGCAGTCCTCTGCCCTAGTCGGGGACTAGGGATTGGGTTAGCACAGCCAGGATAGGCGTACGCACACACACACACTCCACTAGAGCTGCACTGACTGAAAGTAACCATTATTATTCCAAGCTTGGGGCTCTGCCTCTGAGCAGCAGGCCTACAATGGGGAGAAGGGATGGATGGGAAGGCACTGAGGTCCCGGTGGGGAACTATGGGGAGGGGTGGGAAGCTGAGGGTGGATCCCCCAGCCTCAAGCACCAAGGACCCCTCTGTATGTGGAGAGCCCATAGCAACCCAGGGCCCTAGGACAAGGGCCACAGCCCCCGCACAAGGAAATGTGTCTGTGCTGGGATGGAGTCTCTGAGCCCTGGCTGGGACGGGATGGCCCCCCTCCCCTGCCCAAGCTAGCCTCAGCCTCACAGTCTGCCCGCTGGCCTCAGCCAGTGCACAGAGCTGCTTCTGGGATGTGCTGTGTGGCCAGTGCCTGAACCAGAGGCAGTCAGTCCTCAGATGTTGTCCTCCAGGAGTTGGGCCAGCTGCTGCATCCTACTGCTTGCTGGCTTTCTGCTGCCGCAGTGCCTGCAGGAAGACCCCTTTCACCTGGCCCAGGGTCTGATGGTACATGCGGAAATCCTCCTCCTTTCCCCGAAGGGCACTGCCCAAGGCGTCTCTCAGTATTCCATTCTCCTCCATCTGGATGGCCAGCCTGGACCACAGGAAGACAGGGCTGAAACAAGCTGGCAGGTGTTCTGGGGTCCAGGGCCCCGAGAAGAGGCTGTGGTGCAGCCTCTGACCTGCCCCATCTTCTACCCCTGGTGTAAGCACTCTACTGACTGGGCTACATCTCCAGCCTTCAGCTCCTCTTCTGAGGCTCAACTGCTGGAAAAAGTGGGAGCCGTAGCCCAGGACTGATACAGGTTCACTAGGTTTACTTGGGACTCAGGGTCGTGGGGCACCGTGGGGCTCTCTGAAGACTCATCCTTGAATTGCAGACCTAGAACCCAGGCCCTACCAGGATCAGCCTTCTGGGCAAGCAAAGATCACTGGTGCTAGGGGCATGGTCCCTCTCCCCACAAAGGCCCCACGTGGACATCTCTACCCTCTCTGTAAGTCTGGGAGGGAAGCACCTGGCAGTCAGCTCCTCTATCTGGGATTCCATGGGCAGATCCGAGAGCTGGGTGGAGGATGGGTCCTTTCTCCCGGTTCCAGTTGGGTTGTGCCCGGTGTTGGAGGCAGGTGGACCTGTGGGATGGCAGCCGCCACGTTCTATATTGAGATCACTCCTGGGCTAGCTTCCCCTCCTCCCCTCCATGCCCACTTTCTGCTTTTCGGCTCATAGATATATACCCACTACAGCATGCGGAACAGGGTCACTTCTCTCTTGAAGCCCTCCCTGCTCAACGCACCCCAGCCCTGGCTTCGGCCTCTGCCGAAGCCCAGGCTCTGCCACCTGTGCCGTGGTGCTCCTGCTAGGCCACTCTATCTTTATTTACTCTTCCACATTTCTGTCACTTTCTTGCAACAAGAGAAGCCAGCGGGGCTGAGGAATGAGCTCAAGTCTAGGCTGTCAGTGCTTCTGACTCCCACATGGCCAGGTCCCCTCAACTAGCCTCTGCTTATGGCAGTGGGTTCAGAAGCCAGGGGTGACTGGACTCAGTGGCCACAGAGTGCTCAGAGAACCAGGACAAAGCTGTTTGTGACCTTGGAGACATCATGGCTGAAAGCTTCTGTGTTAAAAAGGCCTCAGGAAACCATGGGCCATAACAGACCAGGCCTTACCCCCTGCTGTTTGGCATGGGGAAACCATCGACCTCTCTGACCTGGCCTCGTTATGTGTAAGATGACGAAACAGCTGTGCAAGGACAGATGAATTCACATCTGTCCTTAAGCCCTGTGTGACTGATCAGAACCTTCTTTGACTTCTCAGATCTCACCCCAGTTTCCCCTCCCCCCTCCCACCTCCCACCTCCTTGCAGTTCCTCTGAGCTCAGGGAAGCTGGTCCCTCACATATGCAGGCCATCCCTCCCTCCCCACAACCTCTGCACAGATGGATGTCTCCTTAGGAAAGTAGTTCCAGTCTCTGGCCTCACTCATCTCAGGGGCTATGCAGGGGTGGGAGGAAGGGAGCAGCTGTACTGCTGAGGGGAGCCGAGCTCTGCCTGTGTCACAGCCCAGTGAGTGGCAAAGGCTACTTGGGCCCTCCAAGCATCTTGACCCATACGTGGGAACTGCCTGTGGAAGAGAGTGGAGCCCAAGGAAGGAGCTTGGGCCTCCCAGTCTGCAAAGGCCACCTGAACCCTGCTTACAGGAGGCTGAGTGCTACAGGCAGTGTGGCCAGCCCAGCAGACCTATTGCCCAGGACCAGCTTCTAGCAGGGCTCATATAGGGCTAAGAAAGGGCTCTGGCAGGCAGTACAGAGGGTGTTGGCTGAGGGCATCCTGCGGGGTACTGTAGTCTCATGCTAAGACTCCCTGACAGCCTGACGGTGGCTCCCATGGGAGCCAGACTGGGAGATGGGTGAGGAGCCACCACGGCAGGTCAGGCAGAGCTTCCCACTCGTAGTCCTCCCACCCCGGCCCCTACCTGGCTTGCTCCAGGTGGGTTTCTGGGAGGCCGAGGCCCTGCTTGGCTCCAGGCGCATCTTCTCCAGGTGCTGTTCCAGCAGCACCGCCCGCCGTCGCTCCTCCTGCAGCCTCCGTTCGGCCTCCACCAGCTTGCTGCTGCTCTCTTCCACCCTGGCCAGTAGAGACATGCTGCACACCCTGCAGGCAGGGCCCACCATGGCTGTTTCAGGGCCCCACAGTCAGCGGTGTGGGTATACTAGGCTGGGGTTGACCCACCCCGCTCTTCTGGATGTTAGTGGCAGGAATACCAAAGCTGGAACAGCATTTAAAACCCATGCAGTTGTGTCTAAGCTTGTGACACAGAAATGACGGCCACTTCACCCTTACTCCCAACTGCTGCTCAGAGCAGCATGTTTTGTTGCTGCTTCTAGTGCTTTCTGCCACGCTTCCATAGATGCTTATGTTCAACACAGGTTTTAGTTTCTCGTCACACAGAGTGAGAATTTAGTTTTATTTTCCTACTCCCCTACCGAGCTCAATCACCTTTCCCCTTCTTGGCTCCTTAGCACTGGGAGGACTTCAGCTTTCTATTGCTGCAATGACAAGTCTACCACAAAACTAGCAGACACGTTAATTAGCAAAATTACCCTAAGAAAACACAAACTTATTAGATCACGGGCTAAGAGCCAGCAGACTACAGGTACCACAGGCTGAAATCAAGGTACCAGAGGCTGAAATCAAGGTATCAGCTGACCCAGGCTCCTGTCTGGAGGTGCGGGGAGCAGGGTGTAGAATCTGCTTCCAAGCCTGTTCAGAGTGTGGGCATCAATAGTGCTAGGACACTGAGGGTCTGTCTCCTGCTGCCCGCTAAAGGACACACCTCCCCTCTACCTTCAAAGCTGGCTCTCAAGCTCTCTGACATGGTTTATTCCCCAGGTCTGTGTTGAATAGCTTCAAGTAGCAGAATTTCTCTGCTTTAATGGATCAAAGTGATGCAATTGGGACCAACCCTAATCCAGGATAATCTTTTTATTTTGAGGTCCATGATGCACTATGAAATATTCACAGACGCAGCAGCTGAGACACAAGACCCTGCCTACTGCAGGGCACGACTCTTCAGAGCTAAGGCACCAACGACCATATTACTTTATTTATTTGTTGGCTTTCCTGGAGTTCAGTGATTGCCTTAAATTTCTTATTTTGCTAAGACCATGTTATTCGGTCATTTCACATGGGGGGAGATTTGTTCAGCCTCGCTGGTACTTGCTGTGGCTCTGAAAGGCCATGCAGTAAAGATTCTTCTAGAAGGCCAGGGATCCCTGAGATCCTGCCCAACTTAAGGGTTACTACATGTTAGGACTGTGTCTCCCAGGGTTCCAAGGGCATATAGATGTCCACTTTCTCCAGAAACTGTCAATCTATGACCTCTTCCCCTTTACCTGAGGCCCTACCCAGTGTGTTTAAAGGGGCTTGCCCCAGTCATCATCTTTGTTGGTAGCTGCCATGTGCCAACAAGCTTGTCAGCCGATGATTCCTGAAGTAAATATATTCCTGAGTAACCTTAAGCCTGGGGTGCCTGTCTTTTATCTGGGGTTCTTGCCCACACAGATCCAATATATATGCCATGCCTTCTTTCTAACACTATGCACCGTGGCAAATCAGAGCCCTAGCCCAGAAATTCAGTGTTAGGGGAATGATATTTCTGTGTTGGTGAAGAGACAAAGGGTAGGAAGAACAAGAAATCTGAAGAGAAACCAACTACTAACCAAAAACTGTATACTCACATGGCAAGCTCAGTAGGTAGCGCTAATCATGTTTCTGAACTTTATTTTCAAAAGCAAGAATCAACCTGGAGTGGTGACACACACCTTTAATCCTAGCATGCCGGAGGCAGAGGCAAGCAGATCTCTGTGAGACTGAGGCCAGCTCAGTCTACATAGTGACTTCCAGCCCAGCTGGGGCTTCAGGGAAACCCTGGCTCAAAAAAACTATAAACATAAACAAAAACAAAAAACAAAATCAAGACTCAAAACAACGTAAAGGCCTAGCAACAGGACAGAGACAAAGCAGTGGCATCGTGGTCATCCTGCAGAACAGACTGAACTGTGCTTTGTGTGCAGTGGCTGCCAGCCTCGCACTCACAGGAAGCCAATAAAGTCAGCGAAGATTACAAAGGGGACCCCAGAGCCTCCCCCACACAGGACATATGCAGCTTCTGAAAGGCACCTGTGGCTAGTGGTGGCCACGCTGGACAGTGCAGGTTTGGAGTGTCTCCATGGACTCTGTGGGAAACCCTGCTCTACCAATGAAAAAGAGGTAGGCTGTCCCCTGTTCTATGGATGATAAAGATAGAAGTGGGCTGTGGACACAAACACAACCACTCTTCAAGTCCACTTTGGTGAGACAAGGCCAAGGCCAGGAGACAGAAATACGACATGACTGTAGAAGGTCATTAACAGTGACGTTGGAAAGCCTACATGCAGTTTTGCCAACACCACTTGCTGAAGATGCTGTCTTTTCTCCATTGTGGCTTCTTGGCACATGTCGGCAAGTCATCAACCAAGGTCCTGGACGACAGGATGGGATGCAGGAAGACTTGAGATTCAGAAGTGACGCACAGCTTAGCCTGGCTGCTGTTGACAGTGGTAGCAAGAGGACCCTGGTCTGCATCTCTGTCAGCAGATGTCTGCAGGACGAGGCCCTACTCTGTGGGCTGTCACCTGGCTGGGCTGCTGGCAGGAAGGTGGGGCAGCCATCTAAGCAGATGGGGCCAGCGATGGTGCCTGGGGCTGATACCCTGGGCTCCAGAGTCAGACTCTTTGAAACATACCCCAAAGGACTCAAACCAGTGCTTGGTCCTGCTTCCTGTGGGGCTATGTGGGGAGAGAGGCACATGTCCCACACACCCATGGCACTCCCCAGTTCTACAGCTGTCAAGCGGAAGAACCTTTACTGGCCTTGCTGTATCGTGTGAGGATGGGGTAGATGCTAAGAGGAAAATAAGGTATATAAGGGAGGGGACAGCACTAGATGGCAGGGGGGAAGCTACTGTGAATGGGGACTGTCCCCAGAAAGGAGTCCACATGGAAGCCCATGCTGTGCTGGGACTGGCAGATTCATCCGGGAACAGCAAAGTACTGGGTACTTAGTGAGAAGCAGAAGCTTAGGCAAGGTCTAGGCTAAAGATCAGAACACATGTATTCTGCCCCATTGACTAGCAGGAAAGATAGGAGAGAGGACTTAAAGATGCTCCACTACAGGGAGACGAAAAGACACCCCCCCACACACACAAAATGCTCCAGTGGGGGCTGGAGAGATGGTTCAGTGGTTAAGTGGTTGTTATTGCAGAAGACCCGGGTTCAAATCCTGCACCCACATGGCGGCTAACAACTGTCAGTAACTCCAGTTCCAGGGGAATCCGACACCCTCTTCTGTTCTCTGTCGGCACTGCATAACACTCATACACATAAAAGAAATGCTCCGGTGGCCAGGCGAGGTGGTGCGCACCTTTAATCTTAGCACTCAGGAGGCAGTGGAAGGTGGGTCTCCATGAGACTGAGGCCAGCAAGGTCTACATGGTGAGTTCAGGGCCAGCTGGGGCTCTGGGGATGCCCCATCTCAACAAACAAACAAAAATTAATAAATAACAAAATAAAATCAATTCTCCAGTGTCATTTCACTGAGAGTTAGGAAATATTTTTTTTAATTGTAAAACATTCCTGATCTTGCCCTTCAGAAACACCAGCAACTTCAATGGTCATTAATGAAACACAAATCTGTGATTTTGAAGATAAACCAAGAAAGTGTTTAAGAACCCAGAACAAAAAGAATCCAAGGATAGGTAGCCATTAGTGAGCATGTAAACCAGGTCAAAGGAGCCTCTGACCAAGTAATGGGCAGTCCAGAAAAGAGGAGAGCCGAAGAGACACAAAAAAGAAAAATCAGAAAGTAAATTTCCTCAAACCAAACAAAGGATACCTGGGTTTTTAGGCAACACAGCCAACTCAAGTGCTCCCAAGGATAGACCAGGCTTTAGGAGATCTCACAAGACCACCTGAAGCACAGGCATCTGAAGGAGGTGAGCAAAGCAAGCCTTCAACACAGTGAAGAGGCATTTGGGACTCACATTGGAATACAGGCAAGGAGAAGCCCATATGCCAGGAATGCGAAAAAGAGACAGTATGGGAAAGGTGCTGGATAATCCCACACCATGCTCTACCAACCCTGTGGGAGATTCCTACAGTGGGATCCCCCTGGGGATGGCCCAGGACACAGATATCAGAAGCACAATCGTGAACATACTTAAAGAAATGGAAGATTATAAAGAGCAAATCAAAGAATTAAGAAAAGAGAATGAAGAACTCAAGAAGGAAGTGGAAACCCTGAAAAGATCCCATGTTGAAAAAGATAAGGAAACCAACCAGTGAAGCAAAGAGCTACAGGAAGAGATTGAGAAGCTCCAAAAGGAAGTGGAAATACTAAGGATAGACCAGGCTTTATAAGAACTATTTCACCCAACTCTCCAAGCAACTGAGAATGAGGACTGATTGTTCAGGAAGAAGCAGAAAGCTTGGAGTAGACAAGAGCGTTTCGCAATCCACACTACGTGGAAAAACCATCAAGTCAAGGTGCTCATCTGACCTCCACAGAGCCCGTCCTTCCTCATCTGACCTCCACGGAGCCCATCCTTCCTCATCCGACCTCCACAGAGCCCGTCCTTCCTCATCCGACCTCCACGGGGCCCGTCCTTCCTCATCGGACCTCCACGGAGCCCGTCCTTCCTCATCCGACCTCCATAGAGCCCTTCCTTCCTCATCCGACCTCCACAGAGCCCGTCCTTCCTCATCCAACCTCCATAGAGCCCTTCCTTCCTCATCCGACCTCCACAGAGCCTGTCCCTCCTCATCCAACCTCCACAGAGCCTGTCCTTCCTCATCCGACCTCCACAGAGCCTGTCCTTCCTCATCCAACCTCCACGGAGCCCGTCCTTCCTCATCTGACCTCCATAGAGCCCTTCCTTCCTCATCCAACCTCCACAGAGCCTGTCCTTCCTCATCCAACCTCCACGGAGCCCGTCCTTCCTCATCAGACCTCCACAGAGCCTGTCCTTCCTCATCCAACCTCCACAGAGCCCGTCATTCTTGATGCTCTGTTTTGTAATTGTAGAGTGACAAGTGGCTTCCCACGAGCATAAAAACAACTGTTCTCACAGTTAGAGACAGGGTATATGTGTTAGGCTTATTTCTTAATTTTGATTTTATGTATATGAATGTTTTGCCTGCATTTATGTTAGTGCATCTATGTCATGCAATGCCTGTGGGGGCCAGAAGGGGGCGTTGGATCCCCTTGTCGTGGTGTTACAGACAGTTGTTAGGCTCCATGTGGGTGCTGGGAACAGAACTTCTGTAAGAGCAGGTAGTGCTCTTAACCACTGAGTCATCTTTCCATTCCAGGTTGGTTTTAAAATTTTTTTTTTTAATTTTTGAGACAGGGTCTCCCTTTAAGTCCCAGCTTGGCCTGGAGCTCACTCTGTAGACCAGGCTGGCCTTGAGCTCACAGAGATCTGCCTGCCTCTGCCTCCCGAGTGCTAGGATTAAAGGGGTGTGCCACCCATTTTTATTTATTATTTTTATTTTATATATATGAGTGTACTGCCTGCATGTGTGTAAGTGCACCTGTGTTGTGTAATAAATTATTACATTTATTCATTTGTGAGAGCGTGTGTGTGTGTGTGTGTGTGTGTGAGAGAGAGAGAGAGAGAGAGAGAGAGAGAGAGATCAGAGGATAACCCACAAGAATTGGTTCTCTCCCTTTACTATATGGGTACTGGGGACTGAACTTGGGTTGTCAGTCTTGGCCATAGCAACTTACTTGAGCCTTCTCACTGACCCCAAATGTTAGGTTCTTTTTTGTTTTGTTTTTTAATTTTTTTTATGTGTATGAATGTACTCTCTGCATGTAGGTTGGTGCACCTGTCTTGCAATGCTGTGGAGGTCAGAAGAGGGTATTGGATTCCCCTAGAACTGGAGTTAAAGATGGTTCTCAGCCACCATGTGGGTACTGGGTCCTCTGCAAGAGCAGTCAGTGCTCTTAACCGCTGAGCCATCTCTCCAGCCCTGGTTTTTTTGTTGTTGTTGCTATTTTTTTTTTTTTTGTTTTTTTTTTTTTGAGACAAGGTCTCCCTGTAGCCCCAACTGACCTGGAATTCACTATGTATACCAGATTAGAGATGATCGCACAGAGATCTATCTGTCTGAGTTTTCTCTGCCTTGAGTGGTGAGATTAAAGGCGTGAGTCACTATGCATAGCATATATTAGTTTCTTATGACTGCATGGCAAGTCAGCACAGACTCGCTGCCTCTAAGTTTAGTACAAAACTTCCAGGGGCTGGAGAGATGGCCTAGCGGTTAGGAGCACCGACGCTCTTGCAGAGGACCGAGTTCGATCCCCAGCACCCACATGGCGGCCGAGAGCCATCTGAAACTCCAATTCCAGGAGAACTCCAGTTCCAGGGGAATCCGACACCCTCTTCTGACCTCCGCGGCATTGCATGACACGGGTGCACAAACCTGCATGCAGACAGTACATTCATACACATACAGAAATAAATAAAATTAATAAAAAAAAAATTTAAAAACTTCCAGAAAAAGGAAGTCCTATAACAGCAACACAATTATACATAAATAATTCCATTAGAAAGTAGCCCAAAACTTCTATGTCTCAAAGAAGATGTCCTGCATGTCTTCAATTGTCTCACCTTGACACACCTGGGTAGAGAGACCCTAGCAAAGAACTTCCTGTACTGGACTGGCCTGTGGCGGTGTCCATGGAGCATTTTTTTATTATTTGTAGTGATGTGGGAGGGCCCAGCCCACTGTAGGTGATGCTGCCTGCCCCTGGGCAGGTGTCTCCATGGTTGTCAAAGAAAGCAGGCTGAGCACAGACCAGTCAGTAAGCTGGGTTCTTAACCAGGAGTGGAATGTAGTAGTTTGCCTGAGAATGTTCTCTATAGGTTCCGAGTATTTGGATGCTTGGTCCTGAGTTTGAGGCGCTATTTGGGGAGGGTCATGGAACCTGTAGGAGGTGTGGCCATGCTAGAGGAAGCAGGCACTGGGGCCGGCTTTGAGAGCATGTAGCCAGCCATGGCTCTTCCAGTGTTTATCTCCTTTGCCTTGAAGGTGTGATCCTTTAGGTCTCTGCTCCAGCCACGTCTACCACCATGCCTTCCGGCCATGATGGACTCCTACCCCTCTGGAACCATAAGCAAATAAATTCTTCCTTCTATAAATTGCGTTGGTTATGGTGTTTTATCATAGCAACAGAAAAGTAACTAATACAGAAAGTATAAAAGTTGCCAATAGGCACATGAGAGAAATGTTCAGTATCAGAAGGTACCAGGGATAGCCCAGACCTCAATGAGATGCAGGTTCAAACCCACTTGATGGCTGTAACTGAAAACAAACATACCTCTAAGACCACAGAGTACAAGACACCATCAATATTGAATGGAAGGGCTGGGCGTGGTGGCGCGTGCCTTTAATCCTAGCACTTGGGAGGCAGAGGCAGGTGGATCTTTGTGAGTTCAAGGCCAGCCTGGTGTATAGAGTGAATTCCAGGCAGGGAGACCCTGTCTCAAAAAGACCCCCCCCCCAAAATATATATCTATATAATGGAAGGAGACTGTGAGATCCTTCCTACAGAGGCTGAAGAAGCATCTTGGAAAAGATCAGCCTGCTAATCCTGATATAAAACCTCACAGAGGCCCGGCACAGCCAGGCCGGTGATAGGACTCTTGCCTAATGTGTGCCAGACCCTGGGTTCCATCCCCAGCACCAGAGCAAAACAAAACAAAAACTTCAAAGTAAAATGAGAATAAATGGAAACATCTTAACACCAGGATGTGTTTGCAAGTTAGAAGCCAGTAACTCAACAATAGGAACAGTAAATAAATGAGGGGAGTCACATGGTAAAATACTCTAGGACCACAACAGGAATCCATCCTGATGTAGAGAAAGTATATTAGTAAGTGAAATGAGCAGAGATTATGCATAATGTATAGAGCAATTTAAATATTTATAACAAATTAAAAATTTAGAAACAAACAAATCCAAGGCTATGGCCTCTCGGCTGGTGGAGTAGAAACAAGAGAGGACTGTGCAGCCTCGCTGACGATCCTTGGAGGGACCTGTTCCTTGTGAGGTGGGGAGGGGCTTCTCCTTCTGTTCCATACTTCTTGAATGTGTGTGTTCTGGTTTAACTATGTATTCCATTCACACTAGATGAATTAACCAACCAACAGCAGACAGCACAGGAAATAGTACAGCTCACTGTGAATTTCCACAGGGGGTGTGTATGTGTGTGTGCACATGTGTGTGTGTGTGTGTGTGTGTGTAGGTACATGTGTGTGTATGCATGTGTGCCAGAGGTCAATCTTGAATGTCCTTCCTTAGGAACCATCCACTTTCATTTTGTTGTTGTTGTTGTTGTTGTTTTGAGACAAGGTCTTACTGGCCTGGAATTCACTGCATAGGCCAGGGTGGCTGGCTAGGGAGCCCCAGGATCCTCCTGTTTTTCTCTTCCTAGCCCTGGGCTACGAGAGCATGCCACTACACCCAACTTTTTTGTTTTTTTCCTTTTTGAGACAAGATCTCACTACATAGCCCTGCTGACTGGCCTAGAATTTGCTATGTAGACCAGGTTGGTCTTGAACTCACAGAAATCTGCCTGCCTCTGTCTCCTGAGTGCTGGGATTAAAGGAGAGTGCCATGACATGGGCCCACTGGCTTGCTGTTGTTTTTATGTAGGTTCTGGGGATGGAAGGCAGGTCCTCATGTCTGTGTGACAAACACTGTCACCGACTGGGCTGTCTCCCCAGGCCTGTTCTCACTCTCTTGATTTCTCCCCATATTCTGCTTGCCCGTCTCCACACATCACTGTCGCTCCTTCCGTGGCTTGGCACCCAGCAGGCATCCACACTGTCTTCATCGACTTTGTGTGCTTTGTCCTTCCAATGAGCTCCCAGCGAACTCATCTGGCTCCTCTGCTTGCTGCTCTGGTGGCGCCTCCTGCCTGGGCTCCGCACCTCCCTTCACCCTCAGACCTGCCGGAGGCTCCCCTGTCCTCTGGAGGCCGCTCTTTGTCCTCACCGGATTCTCTCCCCTTCCGCCCTTCCACTATGACCTGGTGAACATCATGTGTCCATCCTCACTTGTCAGTGGCTCCCAATGGGAGTCTGACATTTCTTCCATGTCATAAGCACGAACCTCAGGCAGTGGAGACGTTTTCAAAGACTTGCCTTTTACTTCCTATTGATTTTCTCTGTACTCCTCAAGCCAGGCTGAGTGAAGAATATGGAGTCAAACGGTTACTGGATTTCTGATATGAACCATTTTGTTCTTGTTGGAACTGAAGCTGTAATTATGATGACAAGGAATCCTCAGCTAGGAGACACCTCCCCACCTGAGAATGAACATGGAGGATACAGTACAGGCAAGCCCACATCCCTCTAATTAGCTACTAATATGATATAGGCAAACCCACACACCCCCAGTTATCTGTCTAACACTGTATAATACATGGAAATTGCTCCTTTATAAATCAAGAGAAAACCATGGTTGGGTGAGGTGGGCCTTATGGGTAACAGCAGCACCCACGAGGCAGGGCGGGGCCTGCTGCGAGCTTAAGGCCAGCTAGGGCTCGGCAATGGGACTTTGTCTCAAAATAAACAACAAACAAAATTCCCCCTCAAACAACAACAAATAAGCAAACAACTCTGGAACCCTCTCAATTGGATAAGTAGGTAGTCAAGGGTGAAGAACTCCAGGCAAAGACATGGGAGAAGCCGAGCTTTGTTCTCCCTTCATCAGGACAAAGCAGACACAGACAGTGTGGAGGCATTGGTGCTGCCTCACCAACTTGGCAAGCACTTCAGAGTGATCACACTCAGAACTAACTGGCTGTGAGTCTGGGATGCACCCAGTAACTCACCTTGTCAGCGGGAATGCGGGAGTTCATGTGGACAGGGCAGGCTGCACAGTCTGTGACAGCTCTGGTGTGCACATACTTTGATGATGCTTCTGGTGTACATGAGCTCTGATTCAGCCATTCGATTTGTAGAAGTTTGTGATATAGAGAAACACTCAAAAAATTTAAGGTGTATTTAGTGTAAGTCCAATTTTTTAAATCTATAATTTCATTAATTATTATTAGTGTGTGCCCGAGTGTGTGTGAGCACCTATATGGAGGGCTGAGGACAACTTTCAAGAGGCAATTCTCTATTCCCTCTATGTGTTTCAGGGATCAAGTTCAGGTTCCAAGGCTTGGTGGCAAGCACCTTTACCCATCTGCCATCTTGCCAAACTTGTGAGTCCAATTTGTGTGTGTGTGTGTGTGTGTGTGTGTGTGTATGTGTGTGTGTTTGAGATAGGGTCTCCCTGTAGCCCCAGCTGACCTGGAACTCACTCTGTAGACCAGGCTGGCCTTGAACTCACAGAGATCCTCCTGCCTCTGCTTCCCTAGTGGTAGAAGTCCAATTTTTAATGCACACATATATAATAAACGCATAACCATATATATTATTGGATGTGGAAAGAAAAACATTAGAAGTTCTAACAGTTCATGCATCTAAGTAATATGAATCAGACGCTTTGAGTGCACAGAAAACTAGTACAACTTCCAATAGCATAAGTCGGGGTTTAATGGCAGCAGGAGAGGAAGAAACAGAAACCTTGAGTTTCACAGCAAAAGGAGCTTCATGTGCAGTCAGTTCTCTGCATAATTCAGAAACCTTGAACGAGAACCTTATTTATGATAAGGGCTAAGACTTTATCCTTATCAAAGTTAGGTTAGTGGTAAGTAAGCTCACAGTCCCCCTGCCGGAGCAGTGATCAGCAGGGTAGCACTCATATGCTCAGGAAATCCCGAGTCAATAAATTAGCATAGAGTACCACCAGAAATGGACAAAGACCCACTCTGCAGGAACACAGGCAGGCCTCAAGACCTGGAACCTTAGACCTGTCCCAAGAAACATCCCACTGAAGACAGGCTCAGGACAGCCCAGAATGCAAACGGAGCTCAGCAGGAGGGTTCGCCACAGATGCTACTGATGCTAATGATGGTTGAGGAACTGACTTTGAAAGAACTAAGGAAGTTTAAGATTATTAGAAAAGAAAAGCCGGGGCTGGAGAGATGGCCTAGCGGTTAAGAGCGCCGACCGCTCTTGCAGAGGATCCGGGTTCGATCCCCAGCACCCACATGGTGGCCGAGAGCCGTCTGAAACTCCGATTCCAGGAGAACTCCAGTTCCAGGGGAATCCGACGCCCTCTTCTGACCTCCGCGGCATTGCACGACACGGGTGCACAGACCTGCATGCAGACAGTACATTTATACACTAAAGGGAAAAAATAAAAAAATTAAAAAAAAAAAAAAAAAAAAAAAAAAAAAAGAAAAGCCCAAAATCTTAAAGGAATAATGAATAATCAGGGCTGGTGAGATTGTCAGTGGAGAAAGATGCTGTGCAAGCCTTGTGAGCAACCCACATAAAGGTGGGAAGGGAGAACCAACTCTACAAAGTTGTTCTCTGATCTCCACGTGAGCATCATAGCACATACCCCTGTCAATGAAGAAAAAATGCTGCTCAGTGTTATCCTTATAATGTATCCTAGCACCAGGAACATGGAGGCAGTAGGGTCATGAGTTCAAAGCCAGCCTGGGCTACATTATGAACTACTGTCACAAAACAAAATACAAAAAAATAAAAACCTGTATGTGTTTAATTTTTTTATTTGTTCTTGTTTTATGTATATGACTGTGTTGCCTGCATGTAATTGCACCATCACAGAGGCCAGAAAGAACATTGGCTCCCTGGAACTGGAATTATCGACAATTGTTAGCCGCCATGTGGGTGCTGGGAATTGAACCTAGGTCCTCTGCAAGAGAAGCCAGTGCTCTTAATACTGAGCCATCTCTCTAGCCCCAACAATTGAAAGAGACATGTCTAGTGACTTCTGGCATGGAAGACAGACTCTCCTACAGTCACCATGGAGAAAATGGGGCAGAGAGATGGCTCAGCAGGGAAAATTTGCTGCCAATCCTGGCAGAAGGAGGGTGCCAACTCCAAAAGTTGTCTGACTTCCACATACTTGCCCTGGTATGTGCACATGCGTGAGCATGCACACACACACACAAACACACACACACACACACACACACACACACACACACACGAATGAATGAATGAATGAATGAATGAATAAATAAATAAATAAATGTAAAAAAAACAGCCTTTGTTTTTGTTTGTTTGTTTGTTTTAGTATTTTTGAGATAGGGTCTTCTTATAGCCCCAGCTGACCTGGAACTTTCTATGAAGACCAGGCTGGCCTTGAACTCACAGATATCTGCCTGCCTCTGCCTCCCAAGTGCTGGGATTAAAGGTGTGCACCACCACACCCAACTACAACAACCTTTTATTAGAGGCAAGAAATGGATGGGAATCTGGGGAAGAACTTTTTTTTTTTTTTGGTCTTTTTGAGACAGGGTCTCCATTTTAGTCCCAGCTGTCCTGGAGCTCACTCTGTAGACCAGGCTGGCCTTGAACTCACAGAGATCCACCTTCCTCTGTCTCTGAGTGCTGGGATTAAAGGCGTGCACCACCACGCCCAGCAGGAAGAACTTATTTTTAGACACTAGACTCAGGTCTGGTGAGAAGAAGAAACCTTGGAGCTCAGTGTGTTTACCACCAGGCTTTCCACCAAGCCCCTTCTGACGTACCCTGGACAGGGGATATCAGCAGAGTAACGGAAGCCTCACCCGGATAACAGAGATTGGGAACCAGGCATGGAGGAGAGGCAGCCAGGATTTAGGGGATAAAGCTCCACGTAAAACCTATGCCTGCACAAGACCAGGGCTGACTGTGAGGAAAGAGCACGGAGGGTCTCTGAGGACAGGAGGGCCTGTGCTCTGGGATGAGGGACAGATAAGTTGGGGGGTGGCTCTAATTGTAGAGGGTGCTTGGCCTCCTTACCTTGAAATGCCCAGGGAGGCAGCAAAATTCAAGTAGAGACTATATGCCTCGGCTGATGGGCATGGGGCCAGCATCACAGGGCCCCGGCACCCCAAAACAACATGGAGCAGCAGCACGAGCCAGAGGGGATAAAACGACAGGGGTACCAGCCAATGGAGGCACAAATGACACACAGTGACACCACTTGTTGCCTTACTCTAGCCCCAACCCTGCCTGGAGAGGCCCTGGAAGAGGCCATCTCATATGGACAGAGAGGCCACGGGAAGGGGAACTGAGGCACCCCTCCTCTGCTTGCAGCTAAATCAGAAGATCTGAGCACCCCTCGCTGCCATCATGTGGAGTAGGAGCTCCCAGTGAGCCACAAGAGCCCCAAAAGACTAACCACTGTGCTTGAAGCCACTGAGTCAGATGGCTTAGAATGTAGCAATAAATAACGGTGTCACCTTCAATCACAGGTGTGACATAAAGAAACCGGAGACAAGACCTGCGCGGAGCATGCACCTGCCTCTTGGTAGAGACTTTGTACTAGCCATGGAATGCTAATTATAGAAAAAGAATTACCGCTCCTTTTCTTCCATGCCTGAGTGTCTCTAGGACTGGCATTTATCTGCTCTGTGCACTATAAGGAGTGAGAAAATGAAGGGCGGACATCCTAGCCCAGCTTCTTTTCCAGCAGCAATACCTCATTTTCGCCTTTGGCAAACCATGCCCCTCAATTCTGTGAGCACATGAAGGTACTTCCAGTCGGGGCACTCGCCAGGGTGGACACTGGGTAGACCTCCCAGAAACCATTGGCACCAGAACAAACACCCTTGACCCAGGGAACACTGCCCACAGGCTCTACCACTGCCATCCCTGCAGCCACTTGAGGCTCTTCTCCTGCTTGGCCCCTTGGCATTTTCCAGTACTTTCCAGAGGGCTCCTTCACTAAGTTTATGCAGAATTGGTTTCTATTATCTGTCATCAAAGAGCCCTGACACATGAGATGCCTGAGGACAGGAGTTTGGTGGCATCATTTTTTTTTTTAAAGGGAGGAGGTCATGTGGCTGGCCCAGGTGCTGTCCTGGGCACCTGCAGTTCTTTCCCGACAGGCCGATTAAACAGGAGCACTGATTGATTTGAGTGGAATCTGTCAAAAACCTCTGGAGGCAGTTGAATCTCCTGGGGACCTTGGGCACACACACCCTTCCTATCTCCCAGAAGCCTTGGCTCCTCATCTCAGTAATGTCCTTCATAGTCTAGCCTGTGTTTCTTCCTGTCAGACCCTCTGGCAGCTCTGTGGGGTGGACCAGGCACCACAGACCTTAATTACCGCTGGAATTAATCTGACTGAGCTCATTACAACACAGCCCAACCCCAAGGTTCCCACCACCAGGGCACACGAGTGACAGGCTCCTAGGATGTATGAAGACAGGGCTGTCCCTGGGGCAAGTCCCACCATGATGAGAGGGACTCAGTCAAGGTCACAGACCTTTGAGGTAGGCATATAAGTTATAGATGGGAGTCCCCTGGCCTCACACTGGGATTAAACGCTCAGTTGAGGAAGCCCCAGTCCTCACCCCACATAGTCCCACCCAACAAAGGCCCATGAGTGTTTACCGGGTGTCATGTGTTACCGTTTCTGCAGGACACTGACGAACTCATTAAGCCGGTCACGCTCCACCTCAGCGGCCTGCCAAAGAGCCTTCATTTCTGCCACTTGTGCCTGCCAGCCCTTTTGCTCTGCGGGGTCCGGGAACCTGGGGCCAGGGTAGAAGGCAGAAAGCAGCGGTCATCTGGGGTTTAGAGATATACACATCCCTCTGAGATGTTGGGCAGGACTAACTGGGATGTTCAGATGTTCTGAGATGGGCATGGGGAGGCTCTAAGCCTCCTGGTTCAGTGTCCTTAGCATGGCTGGATCCTCAGGTCTACTCAGCTGCTAGTAACATTGGTTACTCTGTCCCTCTATCCTCTGGGGGCCTGGGGTGCCCAGAATGTGGCTGCTGAGTCTGATTCTCTGTCCAGTGTCAAGTTGTTGGCCATGGCCCATGGTCCTTGTACTAGTCAACATCTGGCCAGGAGTGCCACAGGCACTTCTCATACTAGTCAACATCTGGCCAGGAGTGCCACAGGCACTTCTCATACTAGTCAACATCTGGCCAGGCATGCCACAGGCACTTCTCATACTAGTCAACATCTGGCCAGGAGTGCCACAGGCACTTCTCATACTAGTCAACATCTGGCCAGGAGTGCCACAGGCACTTCTCATACTAGTCAACATCTGGCCAGGAGTGCCACAGGCACTTCTCATACTAGTCAACATCTGGCCAGGAGTGCCACAGGCACTTCTCATACTAGTCAACATCTGGCCAGGAGTGCCACAGGCACTTCTCATACTAGTCAACATCTGGCCAGGAGTGCCACAGGCACTTCTCATACTAGTCAACATCTGGCCAGGAGTGCCACAGGCACTTCTCATACTAGTCAACATCTGGCCAGGAGTGCCACAGGCACTTCTCATACTAGTCAACATCTGGCCAGGAGTGCCACAGGCACTTCTCATACTAGTCAACATCTGGCCAGGAGTGCCACAGGCACTTCTCATACTAGTCAACATCTGGCCAGGAGTGCCACAGGCACTTCTCATACTAGTCAACATCTGGCCAGGAGTGCCACAGGCACTTCTCATACTAGTCAACATCTGGCCAGGAGTGCCACAGGCACTTCTCATACTAGTCAACATCTGGCCAGGAGTGCCACAGGCACTTCTCATACTAGTCAACATCTGGCCAGGAGTGCCACAGGCACTTCTCATACTAGTCAACATCTGGCCAGGAGTGCCACAGGCACTTCTCATACTAGTCAACATCTGCCCAGGAGTGCCACAGGCACTTCTCATACTAGTCAACATCTGCCCAGGAGTGCCACAGGCACTTCTCATACTAGTCAACATCTGCCCAGGAGTGCCACAGGCACTTCTTGGGAGACAGAAGCCCAGAGAGAGGAACAACTTGCCTAGAGCCCCACAGTGAATCTCAAAGGAGACCGGGGCCATTCCAGGCCTTGCCTGGATCCTGAGCTGACCTGCACGAGGAGTTGGGGGTGGTGCTAACAGCAGGAACATGACTCCAGTGGACAGTGGGTAGGGTTCAGAGGCAGGACAAGCCATCCTTTGTCTATGAGCCCACAGGAAGAACAAAGGGTGCATTTAAGCCCTGAGGCTGATTCTATCAACAAAGAGGGGGCTGCAGAGCCAAGGGGATATCAGTGACTTAACATGGGGACCCACATGATATGAAATGCTCCCCTAGAGACAAATTCTCAGGGGATAAGAAAAGGCTGTGGAAGGGGCTGGGAGCCAAGCCTGGAAAGATCCTTCTGCTGACTGTCTGGGAGCAAGAACCAGAGCCAGCTGCTTACTTGGCCAACTGGTCCTGAGACTGGCCTCCCTGACCCTCTGTCCTTACGTAACTCTGAAAGGCCCTTTGGACTTTGTCTGGTCTCAGTCCCACCTCCTTTCAATGGGTTGATGAGCCTGGCTCGAAGAAAGGTGAAGCTCAGGGATCTGGCACTCCTACCTGGGTGAGGCCCCGTGGGGACTGGGCAGGGAGGGCCTCGTGAGGGAGGATTCCACAAGGGTGTGGCCCAGGCTGGTCACAGGACTGTGAAGGCAGAAGGGGACATCATCAGGGAAGACTGAGAGGGTACCACTGGGCTTCACTTAGGCCTATGAGGTACAGCAAGGTGGGCAGGGATTCAGGGAACCTGTAGAGGAGGCTGAGTGTTCCTCACAGCTGCCCCATGGGTTGAATGCCTTTCCTAATAGAATGATTGATTGCCTTGAGCAATCCAACAGCAGACTGTTGGAGGGACCTAGGAGCAGGTGTGCTCTAACTGGCACAGAGGCTGCCATGGGCGCAAGCTCTAGAAGGAATAAAACCCAGAGCTATCAGCTCCTTTCTGCAGATGCACAGCCAACAGAATAGGAAAGGCCTCAGGTCATAAGAACAATGGCACACTCATCTTAAAATTGCAGTGGTGTGTGTGTGTGTGTGTGTGTGTATGTGTGTGTAAATGTGTGTACTGGGGATGTGCCTTAGTTGCTAGGGTGCTTGCCAAACATGCACAAGGCCCTAGGTTTGATCGCCTGTACTGCATACATTGAGGTGGTGGCACACGTCTATAATCCCAGCACTGAGAAAGTAGAGGCAGGAGGGTCAGGAGCTCAAAATCAGCCTTAGCTACGTATTAAGTTCAAGGCCAGCCTGAGAAACTGAGACTCTGTCTCAAAAACAAACAAACAAACAAACAAACAAACAAACCCCCACACATCAGACCCAGGGCCTTTCCATCTGAGGCACCAGGGGAGCCACCCCTTTCCTCTGAATAGTTCCAGGTCCCTCATAATCCCTCCGTCCTGTGTTTTCCTTACCGAGAAGATCCCGGCTGGCCAATGTGATCACCCACTGCGGCTGGAGACCTGGTCATCCGGGCTTGGTCCTCAGGGAACCTGCCATGGGTGGGGCTGGCCCCCTCACCTGATCCTTTACTGCGAAGATACTGCAGGAACAGATGTGGGGTTAGATGTCCGGCCTTGACGCAGAGGCTGGGAGAAGGCGGGAGGGAGGCTTGGCTGCTTTCCCAGCTTTTGGGGGTATGAAAGAGGCTTCTCTTCCTGGTGAAAGCTAGTCTGGACAGTGAAGGCAGCACATGCATGACAATGACTTCTCACAATGGCTTTGTTCAAAAGAAAGCTTCAGAGTGAGACCAGTGCAGGCCATGGAGGTGTGAGGACAGCACAGGCCAGGACCCTGGGGAGGACAGCACAGGCCAGGGCCCTGGGGAGGTGTGAGGACAGCACAGGTCAGGGCCCTGGGGAGGTGTGAGGACGGCACAGTCCAGGGTCCTGGGGAGGTGTGAGGACAGCACAGTCCAGGGCCCTGGGGAGGTGTGAGGACAGCACAGGTCAGGGCCCTGGGCAGGTGTGAGGACAGCACAGACCAGGGCCCTGGGGAGGGGTGAGGACAGCACAGTCCAGGGTCCTGGGAGGTGTGAGGATGGCATAGTCCAGGGTCCTGGGGAGGTGTGAGGACAGCACAGTCCAGGGCCCTAGGGAGGTGTGAGGACAGCACAGTCCAGGGCCCTGGGGAGGTGTGAGGACAGCACAGGTCAGGGTCCTGGGGAGGTGTGAGGACAGCACAGGTCAGGGCCCTGGGGAGGGGTGAGGACAGCACAGTCCAGGGTCCTGGGGAGGTGTGAGGACAGCACAGGCCAGGGCCCTGGGGAGGTGTGAGGACAGCACAGTCCAGGGCTCTGGGGAGGTGTGAGGACAGCACAGTCCAGGGCCCTGGGGAGGTGTGAGGACAGCACAGGTCAGGGCCCTGGGCAGGTGTGAGGACAGCACAGACCAGGGCCCTGGGGAGGGGTGAGGACAGCACAGTCCAGGGTCCTGGGAGGTGTGAGGATGGCATAGTCCAGGGTCCTGGGGAGGTGTGAGGACAGCACAGTCCAGGGCCCTAGGGAGGTGTGAGGACAGCACAGTCCAGGGCCCTGGGGAGGTGTGAGGACAGCACAGGTCAGGGCCCTGGGCAGGTGTGAGGACAGCACAGACCAGGGCCCTGGGGAGGGGTGAGGACAGCACAGTCCAGGGTCCTGGGAGGTGTGAGGATGGCATAGTCCAGGGTCCTGGGGAGGTGTGAGGACAGCACAGTCCAGGGCCCTAGGGAGGTGTGAGGACAGCACAGGTCAGGGCCCTGGGCAGGGGTGAGGACAGCACAGTCCAGGGTCCTGGGGAGGTGTGAGGACAGCACAGGCCAGGGCCCTGGGGAGGTGTGAGGACAGCACAGTCCAGGGCTCTGGGGAGGTGTGAGGACAGCACAGTCCAGGGTCCTGGGGAGGTGTGAGGACAGCACAGGCCAGGGCCCTGGGGAGGTATGAGGACAGCGCAGGCCAGGGGCACAGGAAAGTCAGAGGCTATAGTCCTGAGAGCCCACTTCCCCAGGTGGCCCTACCCACATGGGAACAAGTGTCAGTGACTGAGGAAAAGTGTCGTCGTCCACTGTAACCCCTGGACTTTCAGATGCCCAGTCCCTGAGAGGCTGGCAGAGCCTCAGGAAAGTCTGAGGTGGAGGTAGGGCTTCCCAGGGTCCTCTCTCCCTCTTTCTCTCTCTCTTCTGGATACTAGAAGATCCTCACAAGGAGGTCAGGCAACTGTCAGGGGGTGGTGGGGGCGGGTGGTTTCTAACAGCTTGGCATGACACATCCCCAAGCCTTTCTGAGAAAACTCAAATGCGCCATCGCATGTGGTGGGTGGTGCTCAGTTCCCAGCTGGTTGGTGACCTCTGAGGTAGAATTTGTCCTCTCTTTTGTCCAGAGCTAGGACAAAAGTGAAGTGAAGATGCTAGAATAGTGTCCCTTCCCAGGAGGCCAGAGATGGAAGCCAAGCAGAAACTACAAGGCAGTGTCCCCTGTGTGCCGCAGGCTGTACCAGGACCTGTGAATGCATGGGCTCTCCCTCAGCCACTCCAGAAGCCCCAGACTACCCTGACTCTGAGAATGGATGGCTGCTAGATCCAGCAGACCAGCCAATCAGTGCCAGCTTGAAAGGGGAGGGGCCCGAAGCTATTGCACCTCTGAGCAGACCTGGGGCCCTAGAAACACAGGGCAGGGCTTCAGAACACATTCCCCAGTTTCAATGGGTCTACAGTTATAAGGCTCTGCTGTCACCAGGAGACCTGTGTGGCTGACCCAGACTCCTTCTCCCAGAGGCCGCCAACTCCTTCCCTCCACAGTGGGTACCCCAAGAGCACCATGGTGGGTACCCCAAGAGCTGAAGCACCTGACTACGAGCACCCCAGACTGGCTCCAGATTCCTGCCTAAACACATCATCTGCCAGAGCTTCCTAAGACAGCATGAAGGGGGCGTTTACGTGGGCCAGGTCCCACAGCAGGCACCAAGGCCCTGTGGCCTGCACCCCTTGAGGGAAATTCAGGGGATAAGAGTATATGGTACTAGGAGAATCTAGCCTGAGGGGATCTAGGAAGCTAGGAAAGGCACACAACCCAGCAGGGAGCTGGAGACCCCCCTGGAGGAGCTCCTGTCTAAGTAGGTCCTCAGGAGCAGAATGAAACAGTGGGAGAGGAAGGTGGGAAAGATGTGTGCTTCAGGCATGGTCCAGCCCTGGAGTAGAGAATGGAGAGCCATCTATACAGCTAAATGACAGAGTTTAGACAGGTGAGGGCTGACGAGAAGATGTGGTAGGGGAGGCAGCACGAGCTGGTGCATGCCCTGGAATCTGCATGGAGTGTGGTCGGGGGGAAGACTTAGGGTGGAAAGGTTTAAGCAGGGATTGGGGGAGGGAGGAAAGGGGGAGGGTTAACGGAATCTAAGAATGAATGAAAAAAAGCCATACAGAAGCCTACTATTTTATAAGCCAATTAAAAAACACAATAAAAGAGTTTGAAGAGAAGTATCCTGCATGGGTAGATTGTGCTGTTTCCAGAAGCCATAACTTATTAAATGAAAATTCCAGTACCAACTGTGGGATATTTTCCTCTGAGTTGTTGGTCAGGAAGGCTTCAGAGGCCTTCAAAACAACATAAGCTATTGCTGCTGTTTTTAGTTGCCTGCTAGAACTAGATGGTAAGAAGATACCACACACTCATTGCCGGACATAGAGAAATCAATCCAGAAATAAGATAGAAACTTCCACTCTTTCAGGGGTGCTA
Organism: Rhizomys pruinosus; assembly: GCA_009823505.1. Classification (NCBI taxonomy): domain Eukaryota; kingdom Metazoa; phylum Chordata; class Mammalia; order Rodentia; family Spalacidae; genus Rhizomys; species Rhizomys pruinosus. The sequence goes on from VZQC01012659.1 coordinate 982,569, forward strand.
TACAAGCTTCTGGTGGAGAAAAATCACCAACAGTCATGCCTAACTGTGAACCCTGAAAGCTATAATACCACTGCCAGGCAAGATGTATCTGCTGGTGCAACAGTGGCACAATTGTTAAGGGGGTAACCAACCACTTCAAGATTGGATCTGAGATCTGTTCCACATGATGTGATTCATGCCTGGTACTATGAACTTTGTTAAAAGTCCATGGCTGGGGAGTTTGTAGATCCTGCACTGGGGGACCGGCTGTGCTAAATAGATATGGTGTCAAACTGCCTGATAAAGATTTATGCTTTTAGGACAGTTATTTCAAACCTCTGCCTCCCAAGGCTCAGGAATCATTTCAGAAGAGGAAGCAAAAATATTGTAAGAGCCAGAGGGTAGATGACCACAAGGAAATAAGAGTCTTCCAGGAAGCTGGTCAGTTACTTATATGGACTCACAGAAATGGTGACAGCATATATAAGTCCTAAGCAAGCTCAAATCAGACAAAAGTGCATGGGGAAGTGATAAGAAATATCAACCCAAAAGAAAAAAAAAAGAAAAAACAAAGAAATCAGACAAAAAGAGACATGGGGAAGTGATAAGAAATATCAACCCAAAAGAAAAAAAAAGAAAAAACAAAGAAATATCAACCCAATCTAAGGAATTTTAGGCCATTTATGTCTCCTGGGAGGAGGAGAGACAGTGTCTTATAGAGCTGGGACTCTTGGTGGCCCCACTGGATGGGTCCACACTGAAGGACATTGGAGGACACAAATCATACTCTATAGGCATATATATATATATATATACACATTAAATTGAATGGGGGCAGGTGTGGATAGAGGAGGGTATTAAATACCATTAAACTATATTGCATGAAAATCACAAAAATTCAATAAATAAGAGCCCCATCTATGAACTATTCAACCATCTCTCTTCTTGTTTCCTATAGATTCAAAATGAGTATTGTCTCCAGTCGTGAAATCTAGCTGGTTGCTTGCCATTTGTTAGTTTTTCTGAGACTCCTTCTCCAGCCAGCTGTTGACTTCTGTCTTGTTCCAGGACTGTGAATGGCATGACATTTACTAGTGCCATCAGAGAAAAAACCCTGGGCCGAGCTCTTTACTCACAGGCGAGGGCCAAAGGCAAGACTGCTGGATGGGTAAGGTAAGAACGAAGCCATCTGGGCTCCCCCCCCCCNCATTGCACGCACACAGTGCAAAACCTCATCAGAACTAGTACTTCATATACAACAAAATAAAAAAAAAAAAACCCCAGCTGGTGGCACATGCCTTTAATACCTAGCACTTGGGAGGCAGAGCAGGTGGATCTTTGTGGTTCAAGGCCATGCCTGTCTACAGAGCCACAGTTCCAGCGACAAGCTGGGCTACCGGAAGACCTGTCTTGAAGAGAAAAAAAAAATAATAAAAAGCTCAGAGCCAATGGTTACCTGACTTGTATGTCATAGAACGTGGCAACCCAAGAGAATGGTATTGATCAGATCTTCAACAAGAATAATCAGATGAAAATCTTCCTCAAAATAAAAAAAGACAACCAGATACAACTCCAAGAAGCACATAGGAACTCCAAACAGACAAGTATCAGAAAAGAAACCCACGCCCACATCATACTTTAAAATTAGACTAGACATACAAAACAAAGACAAAATATCCTTTAAAGCCCACAAGAGAAAAACAACAACGTGGCCTATAAGCGGGAAACCTATCAAGAATTACAACTGACTTCTCAGTGTAAACCTGAAAGCAAGAAGAATTGGAGCAAAGCATGCCCCAGTGTTAATAGGACAAATAGATGGCCAACCCAGGTTTACTATACCCAGCAAAATGTCCATAATTAATTGAAGGAGAGGAAAAAAACCTTCCATGGACATAAACAAGATGAAAGGAAGTACATGTCCAGAAAACCAAAACCTTTCAGAGAATACTTGAAGCAAATTCAAAGGACAGAAGAAAAAAAAAAAAGAAAAAAAACCCAGCACAAAAATCAATAAAAGCATTACTGCAGAAGTAGAAACCAACCCCAAAACCACAAAATGGAAAATAAGGCCAAAAGGAGCACACAAACCTATCAGCATAACCTTAAATATTAATGGACAAAATCCCCAATCAAAGACGGGATTGATTAGGAACAAGAATCCATCATATGCTGTCTACAAAAACACATCTAAGCTTTCAAGGACAGGCCACCACCTTAAAGTGGATAAGATGGAAAAAATATTCCAAACAAATGGGTACCAAAAAGAGAGCAGGTTGTTGCTATTTTAATATCAGACAAAATAGACTTCAAAGTAAAGTATAACAAGAAAATGGAGAAAAAGAAGTCCATTACATCTTTATCAAAGGTACAATTCACCAAGAAGATTTCACAATTATGAATTATACATTGCCCTAAACTATGGTGCACCCAAACTTTATAAAGACAATTCTCAAGGACCAGCAGTCACAACTAACACCCCGAGTACATCACTAATTAGTAGGGGACTTCAATACCCCACTGAGTCTCTTGGACAGACGTAACAGGACAAAGAAAAAAGAGAGGGACATTCTGACCTGAATGATATGATACACCAAATGGACCTCATAGACCTCTACCAGAATATTCCACCCTAATACAGAAATACAATTTTCAGATCAGCAACCCCAAGGGAACATTCCTTCCAAAGATCAACACCACATTACTGTGAACAGATGAAACCTCACACAAATACAAAAAAAGAATTGAAATAATTTCATGCATTCTATCAGACCACAGCTGCATTAAAGCCCAAATCAAAAACCCACAGGATAAGCCCTATGCCTACAAGAACACATGGAGACTAAACAACACAACTCTTGAATACTGAATTGGTCAAGGAAGAGATACAGAAAGAAATAAAAGCATTCCTGGAACTGAATGACAATAACATACCAACACAACAAAACCATATGGGATCATCTTTAAAAGCAGTCCTAAGAGGCAAAGTTTATACCCTGTTGTGCCTACTTAGAAAAACAAAAGAGCACAAGTGAATGATCTAACACTGTAGCTAAAAGCCACTTAGAGAGGCAAAGATGAACCCTAACCACACAGACCAGAGAACATAACCACACTCGAAGCAGAAATCAATGAAATAGAAACAAAGACACAACAAAAAAAAAAAAAAAACAAAAGTTGGTTCTTTGAGAAGAATACACACGACAGGGATAGCCAGTAGACCTCTCGCCCAGTTCAACCAAAAGAACACGAACCAGGAACAACTCCAAATCCTAACATTCTAGTGATACAACTGGGACATCCTCCCTACCAACCACAAGGAAAGCTCCAGAACAGAGCTGCGTCACTTGTACGGAGAGATGCTTTCAAAAACCTATACTACTACCAATTTTGAAAAAACTAGACAGATAATGATAAATATCTTGAAAACCTGGGAAACACCAAAGCTCAACCAAGAAGATGAGATCTGACAGCTTAAACAACCCATTAATATATTGAAGAAATTGAGATGTAATAGAAACCTCGCCAACTAAAAAACCCAGGCCCAGACTGGTTTCAGGGCAGAACTTCACTCTATAAAACTCATTTTCACAAAAGACCTACGACCATCTTTAATATTACTGACACTTATTAGCAAGATACAAACGAGGGAGAATCTTCCCAGTTTCCTTCTATGGAGCCAGCATCACTTTTATAAAACCAGGCAAACATACAATTAAAAAAGGAAATAATAGACCTCCGTCCCTAATTGAACACATGCATGCCAAAATCTAAACAGGATACTGGCAAATCCATTACAGACCCACATCAAAAGATCATCCATCATGCCAAGTTGGACTCATCCAGAGATGAGGGATGTTCGAACATTATGAAAATCAATAAACATCATTCAAAGACCTAAATGGAAATGAAAGACAAAAACCACACCATCATCTCAATTGGATGCTGAAAAACGCCTTTGACAAAATCCAGCACCCTTCATGCTTAAAATCTAGAAGGAATTGCATTGGAGGGATCATTCATTCCTCAATGTAATCAAAGCCAATACAGGGAAACCCAGAGCCAAATCTCATCTCTAAATAGTGTAATACAGAAACATCCCTTTAAAGGTAGGAACTGCGACAAGGCTGCCCCCTGTCACCACTTCTTCTTCCAATATAGTGCTTTGAAACACTTGCTAGAGCAATAAGGCAGCAAAAAAGGAATTAAAGGAGTTACTAATTGGAAAAAGAAGTCAAACTATCCCTATTTGCTGATGAATATGATTGTTTACCTTAAGGATGCTTAAAAACTCCACCAGCAGAAAACTCCTAGAACAAATAAAGCTTTCAGTAAAGTGCAGGATACAATAAACCTTATAAAAATCAATTGGCTTTCTTTACACCAAGAACAAGCAACTGGAGAAAGAACTACAGAGACCTCCCACTTCACCAAGTCAGCCCTCAAAAAACAACAAAAAATTACCTAGAAAAAAAACTCTAAACAAAGACACACAAGAGATCTACAAAAAAATTTTAAAACCTTTACGAAAGACAGAAATTGAAGAAGACAGAGACATAAGAAGATGGACAAAACCTCGCCATTGCTCATGGGTAGGAAATAACAATTGTAAAAAATGTACCATTTTACCGAAAACTCTTGTATAGATTAACGCAATCCCAATCAAACAATCCCCAAGAGTTTCTTCACAGGCTTGAACAAAAAGCCTTAAATATCATTGGAAAAACAAACACCCCCAAATAGCCAAAAACTAAACCCTTGAGCAAAAAGAGCTACACAGGGGGGTCTCCTATACCAGACTTCAAAACTATATTACAGGGATCTAGTCATAAAAAACAGCTTGGTTACTGCACAAAAACACAGACCTGTTGACCTATGCAACAAAACCCAATAGAGATCCAAAATCTGAGCATTTTTACAATTTTCAGCCCATCTCGTATTTCACAAGGGGGCCAAGAAGACACAATGGAGGAAAAACCAGCATCATCAGCACAAGTGGTGTTGGCAAACTGGATCCAGCACTGTAGAAAATGAAATTAACCCCTACCTCTCCCTGCCCTGTACAAAAGTCCCAACTCCAGATGGATCACATACCTCAAACATGAAACCCCAAAATCTGAAGCTGAGTAGAAAGAAAGTTGGCAGCAGCTATAATGACATATGCGTAGGAAAAAGACTTCCTTAAATCAGACAGCAAGCGTGCAAGAATTACATCGACAATTGACAAAGGGACTAATAAACTCAAAAGCTTCGGGTGGAGAAGAGATAGGCCTAGCCGGTTCTTGCAGAGGACCCAGGTTCGATCCCCACACCCACATGCAGCTGGCGAGAGCCAACTCTGAAACCCAATTTTCGGAGAACTCCAGTTTCCAGGGGAGTCCGCACAACCCTCTCTGACCTCTTCGTGCATGCACGTCACGGGTGCACAGATTGGCCCATGCAGACAAGACATTCATACACTACGGGAAATAAATAAAATAATTTGAGAAATTAAAAAAAAAAAAAACTCCAAAGCTTCTGTACATCACAGAAAGATAAAAATTAAGGAAGTGAAGAAGAAATCCCAGATGGGGGAAACCTTTCACCCAGCAAGAAAGATCTGAAAAGCATTGATTTCCAGAATATTAAACTACTGATAAAACGAGAAAGAAAGTAAAAAGCAAGATGACCTTCTCATAGATGGAGCAAAGAGCTGAACGAGAAACTTTCACAAGTTAGGAATAGAGATGTCTGAGACATATCTTCGTAAGAATGCTGTTCACATATATTTAGAGTGAGATGCAAATCAAAAACCACTTTAAGCTATCCATCTTACTCACCAGTAAGACTGCTAGAAAGAAACAAATATATACTAAGTGCTGGAGAGTTGTTTGGAAAAGGGAACACTCATCCACTGCTGCGTGGGAATGTTAAATCTGTACAGCCACTATGGGAAAAGCATGTGGGAAACACTTGGATACTTGGCGAATGAACTTGCCACGGACCCCAGCCTACCACTCCTAGGCATGTACCCTCAAGGACTCACCCCACCACAGGATACATTCACGGCCATGTTTACTTTCAGCTCTTCACAATTAGCAAGGAGTTGGACCAACCCAAATGCCCCTCAACTGTTATGATGTGGATTAGAGATAAAATTTCTTGGATTACATCTACACAATGGATTTCTATGCTAGTCATAAAGAAAGGATGACTCATGAGCTTTGCAGGGAACTGGCTGGAGCTAGAGGGACATCATGCTGAGTGAAGTAACACTAGTCCCCAGATAAAAACAAACGATGAATTGGTATCCCCTCATCTGTGGATGCTAGTGTCAATTACCTAGTGTAAGTATAATTCTTGTCACATGGCCCCTTGAGCTTTGTTCCAAAAGCAGTGGGAGTGATGCATATTTGGAAACAAAACAACAACAACAACAACAACAACAGAAAGGACTGCATCAAAGAACTGACTGAAACAGTGAACTTCTGCTCAAAACAGTCAACTTCCACATGGGAAATATTGAGAAAGACTGAGAAAGAGATGAAAAGCATGTTTGGCAGAATGCATGAGCTCTGGTGGGGTGGGGGGATAGGGTGGGGGACACAGGTCTAGATTTGATTAAAAAAAAAAAAAAAAAATAAATAAATAAATAAATAAAGAATTTGTGAAGAACGGGACCTGTCAACATCTCATCAAGTTCCAAGGAACTGTCGACAGCTACTGGCTGCTGGGGGGAGGGAGTCACCTTCTTCAGTGGTATAGTCAGTGGTAAGCTGTCCATGTTCTAGTAAATAATCCCCACCCATGCTAACACAAACAAATTAAACCCAGTGGGTAAAAAAAAAAAACTCTAAACAATAAAAAGTTGAAAAAGGGTTCAGTGGGAGTGGGGAGGGCTGAGGGAGGGAAGCAGAGGGGTTTAAAGGTTCTAAAGGTCACATTACAGACATGTATGACATTGTCAAAGAATTTTAAGGTTTTTTTTTTTTTTGTCTTTTTGGGACAGGGTCTCCTTATAGCTCCAGCTAGCCTTGAACTCACTCTGTAGATCAGGCTGGCCTTGAACTCACAGAGATCCACCTGCCTCTGCCTCCTGAGTGCTGGGATTAAAGATGTGTGCTACCATGCCCAGCTTAAAAATGGTTCTTAGCTACCATATGGGTGATGGGAATTGAACCCAGGTCTTCCGCAAGAGCAGTCAGTGCTCTTAACTGCTGAGCCATTTCTCCAGCCCAGAATTTTAACATTTTTTTAAATTAAGTAAAAGATGTGTGGCCATCCTACTGACTGCAATGAGGACATAGAGCTGCAGTGAGAGTTACCCTATTGAATCATGGAGATGAGCGTCACAGCTGCTGATGGGAACGGATGAGTGTAGGAGTCTGGATGCTTGTGGCCTTGGTAAAGCTGAGGGTGACAGGAAGACAAAGATGGGCTCTGAGCTGTGCGAGGACACCTTGGTTCTGTGTGTGCAGAATGATATGGAAGCCAGTGTGGAACCAAGACTGAGGTAGGACGACTGGAGCTGAGTATAAAGAGGAGGGAGGAGTGGACAGTGATGCCGACACAGTGGCTGATGGGACACAGGACTGGAGGGAGGTGGCGCCTGCTCACCTGCACACTCAGCTGCCCGATCTCCACCTCCAGCTGCCGCACCTTGGCCTCTCTCTCAGCCACCATGGCCCGCAGTTGGGCCACAAGGCTGCTGCTCCGCTGGGCCTCACTGTTGACCTTCTGGTCCATGTGGTGCTGGGATGTGCGCCTCGATTCTTCCTGTGTGCTCAGGCTGCCCAGGATCTCCTGTAGCTGCTTTAGCTGATCCTGGGGAAGAGCCAAATGGCAAGTGGGGGCAAGCCATAGGTACTTGGGGACAAAGGCAAATGGGTCCTCTCCCCAGGCCAAGAAGACTCTAGAAGGGGACGCTAACTTTCCCGTCCAAAAGCAGGAGTACCCTCCTTGTGGTCCTTAAGGCTCAACCCTTCTCCTGGTGTCAGATTCCCTCCCCAAGGAGGGAATCATGGGAAGCAGCTGTTAGGGCCCCAGGAGGCAGCTCAGACATGTGAATACACAGAAAGCCTGCTCATTGCCTGGACCCTTCACAAGGGCCCATCAGCACCTGACGTGAGGCCCTGTCCCCTGGACATGTCCCTAATGAGACTCTGGGGACAGAGGCCTCTTGCCTTGGGGCCAACGGGAAGGACAATAACTTAGAACAGTAGGTGACTGCTGTCCTCACCTCACAGTGAGGAAAATGAGACCCTGCAAATCCCAGGCACTGAACAGTCAGTGAGCAGCCCACAGAGGCTGTTCCTCAGAGGTGGGACACACTCTCTCTTCCCCATTATACAGTCCCTTCTGTGGGGTCCAGTGACTTCATATCCACCTCCCTCAGGCAATCTCTGAGCTGTTCCAGACAGGGGAGAGGCTTTAGTACAGGAAACAGATCTGGGGGCTTGGCCCCCACAGCCTGGTGGCTGGCACCCATGGGCAGGTGGCTGGCCGTACCATTAGGGCATCAATCAGCTCATCATCGTGCCTGCCTTTCTCCACCAGGGTTATCATCTGGCTCTTGAGGGTCTTCACCTCACTGGACAGAATCTTGTTGCGAGACCGCGTACCCTCTAACTTTTTCCTCAGCTCTTCAAGCTCTGTCTGGAGGGTGTCACGCTCGCTGGCCAGTTTCTATATTTAGAGAGTGAGATCTGAAATCAGCCTAAGCCAAGAGCTCAGCGGGGCCCCAGCCACAGCTGGCTGGACCCAGCTTTCACTCAGTGGGGGCACTCAGAGCAGGGCGGGGACAACTGTTGAAGGCCACAGTATGAGTCATGAAGCCAGGGCCGTGACCTCAGTCAGGCCTCAGGCAGGCGAAGCACGCTCTTCACTTACAGGCGCATGACAGACAGCTGATAAAGGTATTTGCCTCACAACCTGGTAACCGGAGTCTGGGACCCACATGGTACAAGAGAACTGACTCCTATAAATTGTCCTCCGATCTCCACACATGTGGTCACACACACGTACACACATACACACGTACACACTTACAAAATAATATAAATAAAATGAATATTAGAATTGGCTGTATTGTCTGCCATACCCATTTATAAACCAAAATGGTTTTCACCACTTTCAGTGTGTCCTGTTCATAGCTTTTCATAACAATATAGTGGAACTGGGGCTGACTGCTGACTTCTTCCTATTTAAACCCATTGGGGAAGAAACCAAGTGGTAGTGGAGCTTCGTGACATTTCTACAGCCTGGGGCCCAGTCCTGTCCATTCTGCACTGACTTTGTCCCATATAAACCTGAATGGTGCACATATCTTTGGAGCCTCTCACTCCTTTATTCTCATGTTTTCTGAGAGCCTACTGTGTGCCTGACACTGTGACAAGTGCCACAGTACAGCAGAGAGCAGAATGGAGCCCTTGTTTCCAGGAGTGTCATCCCAGGGGAGACATCTACACGGGAGAGAGCCATGACTATGTGGACTGAGAGGCAGAATGTCATCAGAGAAGACTCCCTAAAAAGGTAGTGGATGGGCAGGGCAAGGCAGGGCAGATAAGCCCTTCAAGCAGAGACTGAGTCACGTGGGTGGGTTGGGCAGTGAATATCGTCCTCGATGCTGAAGGCCAGTTATGGCACAAAGATGTTTTCACAGCTTCAGTGAGAATCATAGCATGTAAGATGATAGGACTTGGTGACCTACGGAGCCCTCAGCAGTGAGGGGCTGCTGTTCATCTGCTGCTGCCCAGCCTCTTGAGGGCACCTGGACAGAGGATACACACCCAGGAGCTGTCTTTTCCCACACACGCGTAGCTCAGGCTGTTGTTCCGGCACATCTTCCCACGCCCTATTCCCACTCAGCTTTCCTAATCTCAACTCTTCCCTCGATGCACACTCACTGCAAGTCCACTGTCATTCTTCCTACATTCCCTTCCTGGTCAGCTGTCACAGGGTCCCACAGAGTCGCCCTCAGTATCCCATGTGTCCGACCTGTCACTGCAGTCCATACGCCTTGGTGTAAGGAAGTCCGCAGGTGGATTATCAGTCTGCCTCCCACACCCCCTTCTTCAGCACCCCTCCCCAACCACGTGAAAATGTGGACCAGGTCTCTTCATAAATTGAATCCCTTTGGAGATTCTGTTGGCACACGAGGTTCAGCAGGACCCGGCTATGCCTGCCCCTCTAATCTCATTTCTCTTCTCAAGCCTGATGGTGCAGAAGGCTGGGAGGTAGCTATAGTGATGCTCTTAACATCCCTGACACAGCCGGACACAGGCACTCACAGAGGGACATCTCCCAATCAGAAGTACAGAGGGCCTCGCTGTCAGGACCACTGAGATGGACCTGACATGTGGCTTGCCACACGGCACCAACACCTCCTGCTGCCAGCGGAGCACCAGCATTCATCTCTCTCTGGTTCCTGACAGAGAATGCAATGTGACAGCCACTGCCGCCGCCATGCCTTCTCTGCCCCATGGGACTGCAGCCCCTCAGTGAGCTTCCTTCCCTAAAGTCACTTTTGTCAGGTATTTTATCACAGCAATGAGAAAAGCAGCGGATACACCCTGCACCCCTCCAGACTTAAAAAAAAAATGTTTTAGGTATTGTCTCCCACCAAAGTGAGGACAGGCCCATCTAGAGTTCACTGAGAGGCTCCATGGTGAGCTCTAGGCCAGGCAGCTCAACAGGAAGTGAGGACCATTCACAGAGCTGCCCCAAAGCCCCAGTTTCTGTGGTGAGGACAATGCAGGCCCTGATGGGCATGGCAGGTCTTTCTGCCTTCACAGCAGACCCCTGTGCTGGGCTACCTCACCTCCAAGCTTTCCTGCTTGTCCCTTTCCAGGCTGCGGATCCGCAGTAGGTTTTTCTCCTGTGCTGACAGCTTCCTTGGGTCTGAGCTGACCAGCGGCTGCTCGGCGCTGGCTGAGCCCACAGATGTGCTCTGACGCTGTCCCAGCTGCCTCTCCAGCTCTCGGACCTGAGGGCGGTAAAGATGGCTGTCCCCCACAAGTCGTCAGCCACCAGCCCTGTCACATGGGTGCCATGCTAGACTGAAGACCAGGCTACCCTTCCAGGGCATGGCATAGGATAAGGCCTGGGTAGGAAAGTGTTGGGCAAAATGAGGAGGTGTCAAAGTGGTTTAACTTAGAAAAGAGACACTTCTGAGTCAATGAGAAAAATCTCATCACTGAGGGGAGGCCAAGAAGAGCATGTCATTTGTGGTCCCTGGAGCCTGAGAGGATCCCACAGCAGGCCTCAGCCCAGGAAGAACTCTCAAAGGGGGAAGGGGGGGGGGCAAGGGAGTGACTAGCCACCCGCAAGGCTGGAAGCAGAACAGAGCAGTACTGGCTGTGTGACTGGACTTTATGGAATTTCTTGGAATCTCGGTCTCCTCATCTGCAAAAAGGGCCTTCCTCAGGGTGCCCTCTGCATAGTGTTTCCATAAGGACTCAGTACCCCACCCCTGCCTGAGCCTAAGACTCCTCCAAGGTTCCTTCTGGAATGACAAGTCTTGGGATCTACCCCAGACTGAAAATCAGAGTTCCTGGGGAAAGGAAGCACCTAGGAATTCATATTTAAACAAAAGCCAGAAGTGCATTTTTTTTAATTAAATATTCGCCGGGTATGATGGTCCACACCTTTAATCCCAGCACTCAGGAGGCAGGGGCAGGCAGATCTCTGTGAGTTCAAGGCCAGCCTGATCTACATAGTGAGTTTCAGGCCAGCTGGGACTACAGAGAAACCCTGACAAAAAGCAAGCAAATATTCCTTTTTATTTATTATATTAACTCATAGTCATTGTACAAAATAGTGTATTTCTCTGTGACTTTTTTTTTTTTTTTTTGGTCTTTTCAAGACAGGGTCTCCCTGTAGCCCCAGCTGTTCTGGAACTCACTCTGTAGACCAGGCTGGCCTTGAACTCACAAAGATCCGCCTGCCTCTGCCTCCCGAGTGCTAGGATTAAAGGCGTGCGCCACCACACCTGGCTTCTCTGTGACATTTCTTTGCACTCATATAACATGTTTGAATTATATCTGCCCTCTCTCCTCTCCCTACCCTACCCTCAGTCTTCTTCCCCTAACTGCCCATCTCTTTCTAGTCATCTTTTTCTTTTTAATTCTATATGAGAAAAAAACAACCCATGTGCTATTTATCTTTTTGAGTCTGGCTTACTTCCCTAAGATATTTCCAGTTCCACCCATTTTCCTGCAAATGACATATTTCCATTTTTATTTACCGCTAAAACTTGGTTGTATATACATGCCTTTTCTGTATCCCTTCATCCGTTGACAGAGTCTAGGCTGGCTCCATACCTTGGCTGTTGTGAACAAAGCTGCAGTAAGCATGGATGAGCAGGTAGCTCTGGTGTGCTGATTCCTGACTATATGTCCAGGAGTTACCACTGGGTCATATGGCGGTTCTATTTGTAGTTTTGTGAGGACCCTCCACACGGATTTCCATAGCAACTGTACCCATTACATTCCCACCAGCAGCTTGTAAATGTTCCTCTTTCCCCTCATCCTTACCAAAATTTGGTGTTTTCTTCACGACAGTCATTCTGACTGGAGACAGATGGAATCTTAATATGGTTCAGATTCTGTATCTCCTTGATGGCTTAAGATGTTGAACATTTAAAATACATACTTATTGGGGCTGGGGAGATGCCTTAGTGATGTAGTACTTGTTGTGCAAGTTCCCAGCACCCACATAAAAAGCAAGGCAGGCATGATGGCCTGACTGTCATCGAGCACTTGGGACCTGGGAGGTGGAGATGCTGAGTCCTTGAGTTCCAAGTGCAGTGAGAAAACCTACCTCAGGAAAGTGGAGGAAGACTTCTGACATCAACTCTGGGCTGTATACAATACAGACACATGTGCACACATATACATACACAAACACCACACATGCACTCATGAAAATATATGTATTTATCAGCCATTTCTTCATTTCTTCAGAAGTATATGTGTAAATCATTTAACTTTTTTTTTTTTAATCGAATGACTTGAGGAAGTAGAGAGATAGCTCAGCAGTTAAGGGAGCTGCCTGCTCTTTCAGAGAACCCCATTTGTTTCCAAGCACCTATATGGAGGCTGACAACCTTCTGTAACTCCAATTCTAGGGGATTTGATGCCCTCTTCTGGCCTTTACAGCCATTGAACTTACAAGCAGTACACTTACATCTGTGCAAGCAAAAAACTCATACACATGAAATTAAAATAATAAATTGAATTGCTTGCTTGCTTGTTAAGATTTTTGAGTTTTTAAATTTAAAAAATTTTTTATCTTACTTTTTATGTGTATGAGTGTACTGTCTGCATGTAGGTTGGTGCACCTGTGTCATGCAATGCCATGGAGGTTAGAAGAGGGCATCGGATTCCCCTGGAACTGGAGTTAAAGACGGTTCTTAGTTGCCATGTGGATGCTGGGAATGGAACCCAGATCCTCTGCAACAGCAGTTTGTGCTCTTAACTGCTGAGCCATCTCTCCAGCCCCAAGATTTTTGAGTTTTTTTTTTATATATTCTGAATACTAATTTTCTGTCAGATGAATAACTGACAAAGGTTTCCCCCATTTTGTTAGTTTCTTGGACTTCACTGACTGTTTCCTTTGCTGAACTGAAGCTTTTTAATTTGACGTGATTCTGCTTATTTGCGCTTGCTTCTATGTCCGTGACTACTGGAATCCTAGTCAAAAAGTCCTTTTTGCCTCTGCCTTTACCTGGAATTGTTTGCTTGTGTTGTCCTTGAGAAGTTTCTAGGTTTTAAGCCTTACACAAAGGTCTTTGATACATTTTGGTTTGAGTTTTGTACAGGGTGAGAGGTAGGGACCTAGTTTAAATATTTTCCAAGTAGACATCCGGTTTTCCCAGCACTACATCAGAGGTTGTTTTTTTCTCCAGTCTATGTTCTTCATACCACTGTAAAAATCAGATAGCTGGGGCCCGAGGATGGCTTAGTGACTAAAAGCACTAGCTGCTCTTACAGAGGACCTGGGTTCTATTCATAGCACCCACATGGTGGCTAGCAAGTCTGTGTAACTCCAGCTCCAGGGGCTCCACCGCCCTCTTCTGACCTCCATGGACATGGCATGCATGTGCTGCACATGCAAGAAATACATTCATACACATAGGATGAAATAATGAATATGATATTTTTTAAAATCAGATGGCTAGCTGGATGTGGTGGTGCAGTCCAGTGGTCTGAACACATGGGAGGCTGAGGTGGGAGAAGCATGAGTTTGTCTACCTGTGAGTGCATAGCGAGACCCTGCCTAAAAACAGAATAATAGAAGCGTGAGATGGCTGTAGCTGCATGTGTTGGTTAATTCTTGCCTTCTGTTCCATTATCTATGTGTCTGTTTTATGCCGCTGTCGCGCTGGTTCCATGGCTCTGAAGTGTATTCTGAATGCAAGTATTATAAGACTTCAGCACTGTTCTTTCTCTGCTTAGGACTGCTTTGGCTATTTTGTGTGTTTTAGGATTTTTTCCCCTAATACTGTGAATAATATCATTGATATTTGGAAGGGAATTTCAATGAACCTTGAGTTGACTGTACTGAATGTTTTGTAGCACAGCCTTTTGGATAGTGTCAGTCGTTACTATGGTGACCTTTAAGCATTGGGCAACTTTGAAAACTCCCAGGTGGTCCACAGGGAGCCCTCAACACACCTGGCACTTCTCTCTCCCCTCTACCCCACTGCTCTGGGCAAGTAGGTAGATGCCACCCCACAGAACAATGCCTTTATCACACTGGGGTTTAAGCAGATAATTCCCAGAGTCTTATCTTCCATCAATAGGAACAAAGCTGGGAACCAGAATCAGGAGAAAATGTGCCCTAGGAGAGGCGCAGGGCACAAATCAGGGTCCCCATGTGGAATCATGTGGTAATTCTACTGAAGCATCAGAATGCTGCGCCCTCAAATAATCCAGCACAGAACTTAAATGACAGTAACAGCAAACTCCCTGAGTGCTTATTACAGCCAGGCATTGTGTTGGATGCTTTATTAGTATTATCTCTACTTTACAGGTGAGGAGACTGAGGCAGGGATGAAGGCCTCTGTCCAAGGCCACAGAGCCACAAGGGCAGTGACAGGCCAAACTGAAGCTCAGTTCTCTTGGATCCCAAGGCCACACATTGATCATCAGTAAAATTTGGGGGGAGTTTGTTTCCCTTCATGCTGGCTTCAAGGATTCTATAGCAAAGACCTTAAGAAATAAGCCAGGCAGAAGCTGGGCATGGTAGCACATGCCTTTAATCCTAGCACTTGGGAGGCAGAGGCAGGTAGATCTTTGTGAGTTCAAGGCCAGCCTGGTCTACAGAGTGAATTCCAGGATAGCTGGGGCTATAGGGAGACCTGTCTCAAAAAGACCAAAAAAAAGAAACCATGCAGAAACCATGGCCCTGATGCCTGGGAGTGCAGGTAGAGCACACCTGGGGAATTATAGGAATTATACATCTTCTATGAGCTTTTCAGTCTGAAGGCTAAACCACGGAGTAGCCCTGGCTAATCTCTCCAGCGCTCTCTCCAGGCTGTCATGCTGCAGAGCACCCTGCACACATGGGTGTAGTTGTTCCTGCCAACAGCTCCTCCGAGGTAGATACTGTCATTACCTCATTTTATGTATTTGGAAACTGAGGCACAGAGAGTCATTTGCATACTAGCCCACATCTGGTAAAGGAGGCACCAAGGTTTGACTTCAAATAGGCTGCCCCTGCTCTTAACCTCTTTTGGTGTGTACCAAAATATTTAGAAAACGAAGAGGGAGACCAGACTCTTTACTACATAATGAAAACTTTCAAAAGTCACAAGCATCTGGACGGAACTGGAAAAAGCCAGCAATTACAAGAGTCACGCAAATGTACTAGGGAAGATGCCTGCAGAAAAGGAGATCAAACGGAAGCCTCTGGGGCTGGCTAAGCGCCAGGGCCAGGCATGTGGAAAGTGTTATGTAAGTGTGTGTTCATCCAATAACAGATGAAAATCATGCTGGCAGGGAGAATGTAAACCAACCGCCCTGCAAGGGCACAGTGCAGGATCGGCAGCCCTTAGGGGCTCTGGGTGCTCCACCTGTAATGAGGGGGGTCTTTTCAGGATACTTCAAGCCTTTTGTGCAGGGCCAGAAGTCTGCTGAGTCACTCACCTTGCTCTGCAAAACCAGAATTTGTTGAGCCCTTCCCCTCCAGGTCCCTGGTGAGGACAGGAGCTGCTGGATGTTTACATCTTCCCCAACCTCATTGGCCAGAACCTGAAATCAAGCAAGGCATTTGATGTGTCCAGGAGGGCGGTTGCCCAGGCCCCTCCTGACACTGAATGGAGCTCTGACAGAGAGGGAGGAGTGAGACTACCCAGGAGCTGGCTTCATCTCCACAGCCTTCCTCCACTCTCAGAGCACAGCTGTCAAAAGCCCAGGTCAGCTTTGCCTGGGGTCAGGATGGGGCAATAAGCCCAACATCCCAGGCCATCTCCGAGATCTGTAGGCCAGCAGAGGGCACCCTGCTTCTGACACATTCTACCAGGATGCACCACAGAGCTGACCAATGCCTGCTTCCTTACGCCATTCACCTGTCACCTTGGCACAGAATTCTGGGTGGCTTCAGGAAGCACACTGTCACAGGGTCTTGCCCTGTGAGAGCCGTTGCCAAGTGACCCACTCTCAGCAACACGGAGGACTCACTTCAAGCTGCTGTGCTTCAAGAAGGCCCCAGCACTGTGGCCGCTAAAGCACTGTGGCCGCTAAAGCACTGTGGCCGCTAAAGCACAGTATGGTACTCAGGCCCTATCTCAAGGCTTTGATGTAGGTAGAAGCAGGACACTCATCATGTCACCAAGCTGGATTCCCATCCAGCAAGCCAAGTCTCTCTGACCCTGGTTTCCACAATAGAACATTGTTTTGGAAATCTTGGCCCATTTGAGTGTTTCCAGCAAGGAAGACAAATGCCAGAGAATTCACTATGCAAATACAAACAAAGAGCAACCAGCCGGCCTGTGGGGCTTACACTCTACACCTGAGCATTTTACTTTGAAAGGGGCTTTGCACAAACTCCCTGTTCTCTTTTTTCCATGCCATAGGTGGCAGAGGGCAGGAGGCAGACCAGGTAGCTTTTCAAGTTAAAGGCCAGGCAAGCTTACTAAGTGGAGGTTCATGGTCTACTAGAGCACTGGGAGTTGCAGGGAAGACTCCCAGGCCCCTCCCTGGTGGGCAGAACTGCTCCCCTCAGTCTACAGGCAGACATCCCAGGGTAGAGATCAGCCCCTTACGTGGCTGCCCGCCCCCCCCTCCCCCAGACAGGGCTGTACAGGGAGGAAGTTACAGGTCTGGAACTTGACCCAGTGCAAGCAGATGTTCATGGAAGGAGCACTCCTTGCTTTGGAACAGAAACCAACGAGAACTGGCTTCTCCTGAGACCAATCCTGGCCACATCAGAAATCCCGCACCCTGGCTCTGAAAGACCTTCTGGGCCACGCGGAGCTCCTGTTTTGCAGACTGGATCTGGTTGCGTAGGTCGCTCATCTTGAGGTTCATGGCTGCTAGCCTGTCCTGCAGAGCCTTCACTTCTGTGGTCTCCAGCTGGTTGACAAGGACAGGGAGAAAGTGGTCACTTATTGCCCAAATAGTTATTATAATCAGAGTCACTGTTTGCTTAAGTACGTTCCAGGTGCTGGACCCGGGGCTGGATCCTCAGAAGTCCCCCCCCAACACACACACACACTCCTTTAGATGCAAAGCAGAAGTGAGTGGTAGATAAGTCCTCTTGGCCTGGACTCCCTGGCTAGGATAGGTGGGGAACAGGTTGAATCCTGGCACCCAAGCTTCAGGACTGAGCCTTGTGCTCTGTGTCGCACATATACAAGTGGCTCTGTGCGTGGCCATGGGTGGAGCATCTAATGGAGGCTGCAGACTCCACAGCTCCCAGACACTTCCTGGATGTGGCCATTCTGTTGTGCCCAGTGATGGGCCTTGGGCTAAGAGCATCACTCCGTCTACAGAAGACCATTTCAGCTTAGTGGGACCGTGACCTCCCCACCCAAGGCCTCCCCTTCTGGAGCTGCAGTCACAGCCCAGGCCTTGTCTCTGCCTGCAGAGGGGCTGTGCTGTATGCTGCCTTAATGGAAACAAGGACCAGGTGCAGTCCCAAATGTCCCATCTCTGTGGCTTGAAGGATAGCAACAATCGCGAAAGATGTGTGCTGGAACTCAGTAATGTCTCCCTTTGCCTTTTCTCTAAAAGATAATTTTTTATTTTGAGACAGGTTCAGGGTTTCCCTGTAGCCCCAGCTGGCCTGGAACTTGCTATGTAGACCAGGCTGGCCTAGATCTCATAGAGATCCATCTGCCTCTGCCTCCCGAGTGCTGAGATATGCACCTCTTGCCCAGCTTAAAAAATAATGTTTGATGCAAATGCTGGAAGTAAGTTATTAATTCATTGCCTGCCTCTCTGTCTCAATAAGATATTCCTGGGACTTCCAAGATCAACCCACTCAAAGCCTTTCCATTAGTGATGAAAGTCAAATCCAGAGAGTAGCAGAATTTTCCCAGTTGGTTGTAGTAGCATAGTGAGAATTGAACTCTGGTCCTTCTGTCCCAGTCGAGTCTCCCAATTTCAGCTTCTGCTGCTGGTGGTGCTGTTCTAGAGCATCACGGCAGTGGTGACAGTGAATAGCAGGTCAAGCATCCATTGGGCCTGGTGGGACCTTGTGATTCTGCCCCTGCCTATCGGGGCCTGGGAAGCAGGTGGCTGCTACAGCGGTGTTCTAGTCCTTCTTTAGCACAAAGAGAACCTCCCATGAGTGCCAGCATGAAGGAGAGGCCCACCAGACCAAGTCCAGAACCTCCGGAACCCAGCTGAATACTAGCGGCCAAAGAAACTCGGCCTGGACAGTGGTCCAGAAGTCCTGATTAAGACCAACATCAGGATAAAAGCAATGATCAATGTGGACAAAATTTGCAAAGTGGAGACTTCCAGAAAATGCAAATAGATCCTTGAAAAAGTGTTTTCTGAACTCTTCTCCTGCCTGTGTAGCTGCCTGACACTCCCTCTTTCTGCTGGGCACCCGTCCTCCTTTCTCTGTTAACTAATCATGAGGCTTTAAATCTGCCCTGTGCTGGGAAGTGGCAGTGCCTCCTGGTGGTCAGAGCGTCCTGCCACGAGCTTTAGCGGCCCTGACAGCCCTCCCCTGGGTGCCCTGGGAGCCCATGAGCGTCCCTTGCGGCTCTGCACTCTGACAGCATCCCTGAGGGCCGCTCAGAGCACGGGCAGAATGCACACCCTGCAGCAGGACGGAGAGCAGCGATACCTACTCTCGGCCTCAGTTCTTGGCCTCACTTTGTCTTCAAGCAGGAGTGCTTAAAGCTGTGCTCCACACACATACCCCAGAGGCTTGTCCAGGGTGCTCCCTAGAAACAGGCTCTGACAGGAGGACAAGGCTCCCGGTTTGGGTGAACAGCTGGAAGGGGACTGAGGCCTAGGAGTCCTTCTGAAGAGGCCTAGGAGCGCCTTCCCAGCCTCTGCAGAGCTTTCTGCCCCCAGTGAGATTCCACAGGCTTTGTGGGGGAGCTGGCGCAGGCAGCCTGGCCCCCATCACGGGTTGTTTCCTTTGAAGGAACAGCTGCAGCACAGTCCCCTGGGAGGAGGCATTGCAGACTGCTCAGAGCACAGCCTCCTGGAGCCCCCTGTGGAGTGGAGTCCCTTCAGCTACACTCTGGAATGTGCTTGGAGGCTGTGAGCGGCCTCTGGAGTGCAGCTTGGCCTGGACCGCCCCAGCAGTCC
Organism: Rhizomys pruinosus; assembly: GCA_009823505.1. Classification (NCBI taxonomy): domain Eukaryota; kingdom Metazoa; phylum Chordata; class Mammalia; order Rodentia; family Spalacidae; genus Rhizomys; species Rhizomys pruinosus. The sequence goes on from VZQC01012659.1 coordinate 1,002,302, forward strand.
AGTGATGTGCACAAGCTCTGAGCAAAGGTGCCAAGGAAAGCATGTGGCTTGGACACACGGAGACCCGCAGCTGGGCACGCACTCTGCTATGAGACCCGGCTTCTGCAGCTGGTTAGAGAACCATTCAAGACTCCTGCTCCAATGGCCATTCAGGAGACCATGGGGGGCCCATCCTGTTTTATTTTGGTTCATGTCCCTTTCACTCTTGTGGGTTCTGGGCTGAAGCCAAATACTGTCCAGCTGATACCCAGGTAGGCCGACTGTGCAGAATGTTCTGTGCTTTCCAGCCTCTCTGCCCCCCCCCCAAGGCCTTCCCCACTGGTCACTGGAGCTCAGGGATGCCCTCTCCTTCATCTGCTAGCCCACAGATGGAGGGTATACTCCTGTTGTGAGCTCAGACCTGAGCTGCCTCTGAGGCCTGCCACACCCTCCTCCACAGGACTGTTCCTTTCCCTCCTGGACCCCCCTGTGGACAGGGTTTGAGTCCCTTTGTGATAAAGCAGACCATGCCATCAGGTTCCACAAGGGATACAACAAGCAACTTCTTACCCAGGACAACTCAAGTCAGGGACATGGAGGCCCTCATGTGCTGGACAAACCAGGGGCAGCTTCACAGTCTCTCAGAGGAGGAAGGGCCACAAAGAACACTGTCTACCCCTGCCAAGGGCAGAGCATGCTGGCTGTATCCCCAGCAATGAGACCAGTTTACACATTCACTTCTACATCCCAAGGGGCCCCTCACCACACAGCCAGGACTGAGTTCCTCTCAAAACCAGCAAGAAGTGGCCTAATCCCAAGGGGTACACAACAAGGGATATGGGGCAGAAGGAGCACTGAGCTGGGAGTCCTGGGACTCGGCTGGGCTGTCTGTCACCAGGTGGTCTAGCTTCCTGAGAAAGTCCTGGTGAGGTTTTCTGGGTCATCTTGAGACACTGATGCAGTTCACTCTGGCTTGAGCTCTGCACCCTGCGACCCTTGCGGTCAGCTGGCCTTCCTTTAATGGAGCAGTAATTCCTGTGGTCTGCTCATCCACTAGAAAATGGACTCTGGGGAATAACTATAGATTCTCAGTGCTACAAAAGGAGACCCCAACAGTCTGCAGTACCCTGTAAATAACAGCTCTCAGGGACCTGGACAGACGCCCAGTCACTAAAGCAAAGCATGAGGGTTTAAGCTCAGTCCCCAGCAGCCATGTACGAAGCCAGCATGGTCATGAGGCTTTGTAATCCCAGTGCTAGGGAGGCAGAGACAGGAGAATCCCTGGGCTCGCCTGGCCCATCAACAGCCCAATTGGCAAGTTCCAGGCCAATGAGAAACCCTGTCTCAATGAGGTAGATAATATTCCTTTTTTTTTTTTTTCTTTTTGAGACAGGATCTCCCTTTAGTCCCAGCTGTCCTGGAGCTCACTATGTAGACCAGGCTGGCCTTGAACTCACAAAGATCCACCTGCCTCTGCCTCCCAAGTGCTAGGATTAAAGGTGTATACCACCACACCTGGCAACAGTATTCTTAAGGATGACACTTGAAGTTGTCCTCTGGCCTCCATATGCATAAATACGCATGTGTACATGCATTCCTAACATGCACTCTCACACACGTGAACACACGCACACTTAAGAAAAAAAAAGAAAAAAAGAACAGAGCTCCCATGGGTAGTTGGGAACAGCCTCTCCCCAGGGTAAGGCCGGGTGGGCGTCTCCCTGGTGAGGAGGCTGTAGAAGTGATGGCCAGGCTGCAAGCAGGAGGCCAGCTAGACCAGCCTTCCCTCTGTTTTGTGGCACCAGGGTTCAGAAGCCCTAGCTTCGCCAGCCTCCCTCTATGGGAAGTAGCTTGGAGCCGGGTCTTTCCTTGCCTCTTTCAGGGTATCCGGTCACAGGCCATATACTGGGACTGTTCTCTGGTGGCTGCTCGGAGGCCACAGTGGCTCAGCAATGGGTGGGGCATCCTGGCAAGGCACCTAGGAGCCCACTGGAGAGGGGAGGCCCTGGTGATACATATCCCATAGACTCGGAAGGAAGAGAATTCATACCAAGGCTCTGTCTCCTGTCTGGGTCCTTGATGGCTTGGCTCCCGAGTCTCCCTTGGCAGGTGGCCTGGCTGGTACCATCTGCAGCTGAAAAAGCAAACCTGGCACTTAGTATTTTGTTCTGTGCAGCAACTGCACACCCAGGGGCAGTACTCAGGTATTGCTGGTTATGCAGCTGCCCGTCTTGGTTTCTGAAGGGTTGGCTCACTCTTGAACCGCTAATGGAAGGAATGCTCTTTGACGAGCTGCTTGTGTTGAGAGGGGGTTGACTGATGATTGGCCCTGCTCCCTAACTGGAGGGGCAGCACAAGGATCTGCTAAGACCTTAATAGAGAGAGATCTAGTAAAGCCTAAGGGAGACTAAATGAAACAGCCTTTGGGTCTAGACTGAGACAAGGGTGCCTGCCACATTGGTTATGGCCTCATGACGGGGCCCACTGTAGACAGCCATGCGACTGATCCTTTAATGATGGCTCCGCTGTTCTTCACATACAGTGATCACACCACGAGTGGCCAGCTGGGGCAGGGCCTCACATATCGGACCTGACCTTGTCCATCTCTTGACCACTCTGGTCTCCTTCCATGCTTTTTCCCCACCTTGCACTGCGTGCCTTGGGGCCCTCTGTGTGGAGGCCCTCGCTGCGCACCCAATCTCTGACTGGGCTATGAGCACATCCCTTCTCTGCTCGTCCTAAGCAGCACTCCTCCTCCCCTCCTGGGCTTCATCAGCTTCTGGCCACTGCTCCCGGTCACTGTGTCGACCTCTCCCACTGTCAAGCTGGTTACTGTGCCACACACCCGCATGGGTCCATTTCCAAGTAGGCAGAACCATCTATGCTGACTCTGCTCCCTTCAGCATGCACTGGGCATGGCACAGAACCTGAGGTGGTTCTCAGAAAAATATGTCCCAGAATGAAGAACCTACAGGAGAGGCCAGCAGCTTCAGCTCCTGCTACAGGAAAGGCAGGAAAGATTCTCTCCAGCCTGAGAGGTATGCTTGAAATCTTAAGAGACCAGAATGGTCAGGATGTTCCACAGCTAGAACAGGGGGCAGGGGCTGTGGTTAGCTGGGAGGGAGGGGGTTGGCTAAGAGGAAGATAGACCACAGTGGGCGTAATGTTCCTGGGTGTAGAAACCCTGCATGGGCCAGCAAGGGTTTCTGAAAACTAAGTCAGCACGTTTACCTAGCACTTTCTCTGTGTCAGGACTGCTCTAAGCATTTTAAAAAGTCATCTAAAAAATAAATAAAAATAAAAAGTCTTCTGGGGGCTGGAGAGATGGCTCAGCGGTTAAGAGCATTGACTGCTCTTGCAGAGGACCAGGGTTCAATTCCAAGCACCCATATGGCAGCTAAGAAATGTCTTTAACTCCAGTTCCAGGGGAATCCGACGCCCTCTTCTGACCTCCACAGCACTGCACAACACGGGTGCACCAACCTGCATGCAGACAGTACACTCATACACATAAAAAATAATAAATAGGGGCTGGAGAGATAGCCTAGTGGTTAAGAGCACCGACTGCTCTTGCAGAGGACCCGGGTTCAATCCCCAGCACCCACATGGCGGCTAAGAACCGTCTGTAACTCCAGTTCCAGGGGAATCCGAGACCCTCTTCTGACCTCCGTGGCATTGCATGACATGGGTGCACAGACCTACATGCAGACAGTACATTCATACACATAAAAAATAAATAAAATTAAACAAAAAAGACTTATACAAAATAATAAATAAAAAACAATTTAAAAAGTTTTCTGATTTTCTCTTTTTTTTCTTTTCTTTTTTTTTTTTTTTTTTTTTTTTGTTTGGTCTTTTGAGGATCAGGGTCTCCCTGTAGCCCCAGCTGTCCTGGAATTCACTCTGTAGACCAGGCTGGCCTTGAACTCACAAAGATCCGCCTGCCTCTGCCTCCCAAGTGCTAGGATTAAAGGCGTGCGCCACCATGCCCGGCAGTTTTCTGATTTTCATGAAACCTGACAATGGGGCTGCCTGCCACGACTGCCTTGTGACAGATGGAGACTGAGACACAGAGTTTAAGACACCATGCAGGACACAGATCTCTCAGTGAGGCTCCCACATCCAATGCCTTTAGCCACCATGAGAGGCTTCTTATCAATGGCCCATGTCCCCTCCCTCTATGTGGTAAAGACTGGAGAACTCACTGCAGACATCACGCCCCCTCCCCAGGCAAAGCAAGTGAGGTCCTCACTTCCCGCTCCAGCTCCTGGATTCGATTGGTCAGCTGCTTCACTCTGGCTTTCGAACTCTCTGACTCCGCCATGAGCCCCCGGTTCTTTTTAGACAGTTCAACAATTTTGGTGGCTACTAGATCTCCCGCCATCCCAGTTGTCCCTAAAATGAAAGAAATAGTGAAGTCCATTAAAAATAAAATGTGCATCTCAAACCCAGGTCTTTAAAACTGACTTCCTTGGAATGAGTGCTTGCTGGAGAGTTATCACAGACTAAAGAGCCCTGGGACCCAACCGCCAGTGAGGAAACGCAGCCACTCAATAGAAGCGGCCTATAAGATCAGAAACCAGCTGGTGTGGTGGCTCACACCTATAATTCCAACAGTCAGGAGGTAGGGGAAGAAGGATTGGCATCTCAAGGTCATTCTCAGCAACACAGCGAGTTCATCTGGGCTATATAAGATGCTATGTTTAAAGATAATAAAATAAAATCAGGTGGCAGAGTTTTAGCTCCACAGAGATAGGCTGAAGGTACCCCAGTCTTCATACCATCCTGTGGTAGTTATGCAACCATAGTCTCTGCCTTGTGGGTAGGCTGTGAGCCTTAGTGAGCAGATCACAGTACCTTGACCCATCTGTGCCTGCCTGACACTGGCTTTGGTACCAGAGAAGGTGCAGATAGAGCCTTAGATACCAGTTGCACAGTCAAGCTAACTTCTTCAATTAGGCCATCTCACAAGAATTAGAGACCTGGCCTGCTGGCTGGCCCGTGAAAAGGGACACACACGCAACAAAGCCCAGCCACCCTAGCCAGTCCCCAATGAAACCCCAGGTGTCATGCCTCAGATGCTGTCCCTTTAAAATAGTAATAATAATAATAATAATAGCACTTTTTAGTGTAGTTGAATGCCTGATCTTCCTGCTTCTATCTTCTTTTTAAAAATTTAGTTATTTATTTATTGTGTGTGTGTTGTCTGCATGTATGTAAGTACACCATGTACATGCAATGCCCATCAAGAGGACACTGAATCACATGGAACTGCAGTTATGGGTGGCTGTTAGGCACCATGTGGGTGCTGGGAACTGAACCCCAGTCCTCTGGAAGAGCAGCCAGTGCTCTTAACCATTAAGCTGTCTTCCTCCCCAGCCCATGTTCACCCCTTTTTGTGAGACACAGTCTCTCACTAGCTTAGAACTTGCCAAGAGGCCAGGATGGCTGGGCATGGAGCCACAGGGATTCTCCTGTTTCTGTCTCCTTAGTGCTGAGATTACAAGCACAGGCCACCACTCCCCCTTTTAAAACATGGCTACTGGGGGTCAAAATCAGGTCTTTGTGCTTGGCAAGGCTTGGGAGCTGGATCCCCAGCCCTGCTAAATAAATTCTTATTGCCCAATACTTCTGAGATCATATGGTTGCTCCTTATACAGAACTATGGTAACTAACAATTACATTATTTATTTTGTTTCTACTAGTTTGTTTCTCAATAAGTATTTATTGAATTCTACCAAGTGCTGCACCCTCTCAGTGGTTGTAGTTCAGTAGTGAATAAAAAAGATGCTGGAGTTTCCATTCTAGCAGGGTAGACAGATACTAAAAATAATCTAGTAGGTATGTACTACAATATCTAGGAGGGATAAATGCTATGAAATAAGATGGAGCTGAGAGGAGCTGACAGAGATGTGCTGTGGGAGCTTCTCCCATCTGGCTGTTGACTGGGCATCGAGCAGCCCTGTCTCCACCTGCACAGTGGCAGGTGTGGTCTGCTAGCTGCCTGAATGTTTCTGATGCTGTGGCATTGACTGGCAGAGTTCTGCACTTAAACGAGATCATGATTCACTTGGAACATAGCAGAGGCTGAAGATGCTGGGCAGCAAGCCAAGGCACCATGGTTGGTTTTCAGGTCTCCTGGTCCCGGCTGCTGTGGTAGGCCTAGGCTCAGCGGGGAGGGAGGTGGCTAGGAGTCATGGAAGAGGACAGACACATCACAAAGAAGGAGCTCAGAACAAACCCTGAGCCTTGGAGAGTCAAGGAAGATAGTCATTGCTTAGCCCCAGAGGCCACCCTGGTCTCTGGCTCCTTCAACTGGTTGTGGGTGCAGGAGGGGAAACTGGAAGGTAACAGCCAATCATGCCCTCCAACAGCTAAAGAACCAGTTTCTGCTGAGTTTCAGGGTAAGATAGAATAGGAACATCCAGGGGCTGGAGAGATAGCCTAGTGGTTAAGAGCACCGACTGCTCTTGCAGAGGACCCAGGTTCGATCCCCAGCACCCACATGGCGGCTAAGAACCATCTGTAACTCCAATTCCAGGAGAACTCCAGTTCCAGGGGAATCCAAGACCCTCTTCTGACCTCCGTGGCGTTGCACGACACGGGTGCACAAACCTGCATGCAGACAGTACATTCATACACATACAAAAAATAAATTAAAAAAATTCTAAAAAAAGAATAGGAACACCCTACTCTGTGCTTCGTATGGAATATACTATAGTCCTGCAGAGAATGTGTGAGGTGTGTGTGTGGGGGGGGGGTTCTAGAAGGAAAGGACAGCTAGTAGACCAAGGGAGGGAGCAGGAGTGACCCAGAAGTGGCCTTCCTGGAGGTTGATTTCCCCCAGAACCCCAAAGCAGCACAAATTCAGAATTAGCCACCAGGAAGTGGCCCAGGGAGCTGGAGGGGCTGGAGAGAGTCCGGAGCAAATGGGAAGAACGCTCTTCGCTCTACAGCTCTGCATCCCTCCTCCAGGCCAGCCCCACTTCTGAGCCGCAATCGTGAGGATAAAGTGGACAAGCAGGAGGCTAGCAGCCAGGAAGCAATGATCCCGTACCTCCTTGAGGGCTTTAAAGACAATGGGTGCAAGCCAAAGTATTAGCTATAATAATGAGATTCGTAATGCACATGGGCACAATGCACAAAAGTTGCACAGTGAGCTGTGCAGTGCACACCTTTGATCCTGCTCAGGAGGCAGGAGCAGACAGATCTCTGTGAGTTCAAAGCCAGCCTGGTCTATGAGTTCCAGGCCAGCTGGAGCTACAAGGAGACTGTCTCAAACAAACAAACAAACAAACAAACAAACAAGCAAACAAATCCCAAAGAAACAAACCAAAAACCTCATAGTGGTGCACCTCTGTAATCTTTGTACTTTGGAGGTAAAGGCAATAGGATTGGCCAGGCATGGTGGCACACACCTTTAGTCCAAGCACTAGGGAGGCAGAGGCAGGCGGATCTCTGTGAGTTCAAGGCCAGCCTGGTCTACATAGTGAATTCCAGGACAGCTGGGGCTACAAGGAGACCCTGTCTCAAAAAGACCAAAAAAAAAATCAGGAGGACTGAGAGGTCAATGAGTTATATAGTACAGCCTAGGCCAAATGAGACATTGTCTTAAAAAAAAAAAATCCCAACCCCAAATGCAATACATAAACAAGAGACAAAGGGACCTAGATGGTGGTAGAGCTTCTGCCACCCACTTTAAGTGGTGAGATAATAATTCTTTTTAAAAGATATTTTATTTTTTTTATTTTATGTGTCCGAGTGTATTGCCGTTATGTATGTAAGTGCACCCATATCATGCAATGTCCAAGGAGGTCAGAAGAGGGCACCAGATTTCTCTGGAACTAAAGCTAAGAAAAAAAAAAAAAAAAGAATGGTTGTTAGCCACTATGTGGGTGCTCAGAATTGAACCTGGGTCCTCTGTCAATGCTCTTAACCACTGAGCCATATCTCCAGCCCATAAAATGTTAATTCTAACTAGAATGTGTTCTCTTCTTAGTATAATTCTGAGTTAAGTGCATATTTATTATGACAATCAGCTGTCAATAGCCAGTCACTTGTGGTCTAGGGTGACAGCATGAAACTATTTACTGTGGGTCCCAAGTTCCAAACCAGTCTGGGTTACACAGCGAGATGAAGGAAAGGAAAGGAAAGGGCAAGGATAAAGAAAGAAGGAAAGAGGAGGGAGGAAAGGAGGGAAGGAGAGAAGGAAAACAGGAAGGAAGGAAGGAAGGAAGGAAGGAAGGAAGGGAAGGAAGGAAGGAAGGAAGGAAGGAAGGAAGGAAGGAAGGAAGAAAGGAGGGAGGGAGAGAGGGAGGAAGGGAAGGAAGGAAGGAAGGAAGCAGCACAGGCCAGCCCTACTTCTTTCTCTAAAGCAAGGGGCTGGACATGTGCAGGTTGACTTCCTCCTGAGCACTGGAGTTATGTAGTCTCAGGAAGGGTCAGGCCTGCTGGTCAGATGAGCTGCCCACAAGTCTGCGTGTCGGCAGATGGCAAAGGGAACAACGTGACAGGCTGGGGGGAGGGAGTACACAGGCCCTGCCTCTAGTGGTTCTTGTTGGGTAGCTCTCCTGCTCCCCCTGGAGCCCACTGGCTTCTCTACAGCCTCCCCAAAGTGCGTGCTAACCCCCTGAGTAACACATGATCAGAGCCTGGCTAAGTGTCTGTCTTCACAGCCCAAAGTCGTGTCTTTCTGTGTTTTCTGTTTTGGACAGAGAAAGCCAAAGAGTGGAGGGAGTGGGTGCATCAAGCTACCCAGGGCTTTGAGGGTACTGAAATTCTCCTGCTTTTTAATCAGCACTGAGCCATGAGACCTTTGCGACTGTGAAGGCAGGGAGGGACTGTGGCAGGTGCTGGGTCAGCCCCGCTGCTCTCCACAGTCAGTGTCGTCGACTATCTGTTTATAGCCTTCTAAGAAGTGTTCCGTGGTGTACAGGAGCACAGCACCATCAGGACCAGAGTCCCCACCAATCTGCTAATGTCAAATGCATCACCACAGAGCCTATACTTAGCACCCAGAGAGCTGAGGGCACCTCAACACCTGTAGGACCAAGGGCTCACCACACCTCTGGGGCCAAAGTCTCCTCCAACAGAGCCAAAGCGTAGCCCAGGCCTTCAGGGCTGGGGTCAGCCTAGCACCTGCTGAGAGTGGCTGGGGCCCAGAAACTTTTCATAGAAGAGCTGGTGTTTGCTCTTGGAGCGTACAGCACGTGTTGGCCTGCTCCATCAGTACCTGCTTCTACTGGGCCATTTTTACATCTGTGAGACTGTTCAAGCCAGAGCACCAAGGAGAAATAACCTGCCAGCCAGTGACCACAGTGTGAGGAGAAGGAGAGTGCTGGCCATGAGGCCCAGCGTTCTCATCACGGCTGCCTGGGTGCTTGGCTGCAGCCCTCATCATCCTGGCTGTTCCCTGTGCGCCCGTTGCCTGGCCTGCTTGCCTCCTAGGCCCACTCTTCCTACTGTAGACCAATTTGAACACATCTGGCCCTAGCACCGTCTCCTGGACCCCACGTGGCGTCTGGGCCAACCCACCTGGACGTCACAACAGTGGGGCTACCTGTGAAGGCAAATCTGTCCTCTTCTATTTTCTTTTTGAGGTGTTTGATCTCAAAGTCCCTTTCCTTCAGCAGCTTATGCAGCCGCCCGTTCTCATCGACTGTCTCCCTGAGCTCATCACGAAGCTGCTGGATCTCATCTTCAAGCACCCTGCAAGGGAAAGGTGGACTGGCTGCTTCTCCATCGGTCTTAGTGCCCAAGGCCACTTCCTGCCTAGGCTTGTAGTACCAGAGTTGGGCTCTAGGGGGCAATAAACTAGGGGAAGAGCTGGCAGATCTGAACATGCTGAAGGGCTGATTAAGTGTGGGTAACATGGAAGAAAGTTTGGACGGTACTGTTTATTAGCTGGCTTCAGAAGGGCTAAACAAAACCCATCACTCGTTTCTTTTTCAGGTGTGTTCATTTGTACAGATGCATGTGCATGCAGGTGTGCATGTGTGCCTGTATGTGGAGAGGGGAGGACAACACTGGGTGTCATTCTCAGGAATGCCATCTACTATTGAGACAGGGGTTAGATCACACCAATTAGGCTAGACTGACTTAATTATATTTTTAAAAAATGTGGCTTAGGTTCTGGGGATTGAACTTGGGTCCTCATGCTTCTAAGGCAGGCATTTTACAAACTGAGCCACTGGGCCATCCTCCCAATTGATTTCAAGCTCCTCTAGAACATGCATAAAAAAGTCAAACTCCTGGGCTGGAGAGATGGCCTAGTGGTTGGGAGAGCCAACTGCTCTTGCAGAGGACCTGGGTTTGATCCCCAGCACCCACATGGCAGCTAAGAACTGTCTTTAATTCCAGTTCCAGGGGGATCTGACACCCTCTTCTGACCTCCATGGCATTGCATGACAGTACACTCATACACATAAAAAAAAAAATCAGTAGCAAAAAAAAAAATCAAACTCCAAATATAGATCATGTTCTCTAGTAGTAATGGACTAAGATTAGAAATCAAAACTAAGAACATACCAAAAAGTAAAAGAAAGCAAAAAATGAAACCAAGATGCCATGATAGATTTGGAACTTAAAGAAAATCTGAGCCGGGTGTGGTGGCACACGCCTTTAATCCTAGCACTTGGGAGGCAGAGGCAGGCAGATCTCTGTGAGTTCAAGGCCAGCCTTGTCTACAGAGCGAGTTCCAGGACAGCTGAGGCTACAGGAAGACCCTGTCTCGAAAAAACCCAAAAAAACAAAAAAAAGATTAAAGAAAATTAAAAGAAAAAAAAAAAGATGTAGAGGCTAACTGACCTGGTAGCACAGGCCTGCAATCCCAGCTACCTGACATGCTGAAACAAAAGGATTTCAAGTCAAGGCCAGTCTGGGGAACTTAATGAGACCCTGTCTTAAGAAGGGGGAGAAAGGGATGGATAGAGCTCAGTGCTTGAGTACTTCTCTACAAATGGAAGAGCCTAAATTTAATCCCTAATACAAAAAAGAAGAGGAGGAGGAAGGAGAAGCAGGAGGAAAAGAAGAAAGGGGAAGAAGAGGAAGAGAAGGCAATGGTGGCAGCAGGTAGTACCAGCTTCTTAGAAGAATCACTTAAGTCCAGGAGTTTGATACAACTCTGAGGACATAGTGAGACTCCATCTCAAAAAAAGAAAAGGAGGGAAGGAGGGAGAGGAAAACAGAGCGAGGGAGGAAAAAGAATGCTAGGGTAGTTGCTAGTATTGAAAAGAATAAGAAAGGGGCTAAATAAAATGTGAAGAGCGTAGCCTGGATTGGCAACTGAAGACATCATTGGTGTCTATGTAAATGGTTTTAGAAAGTGGTGAAAAGCGGGGCTGGAGAGATGGCCTAGCGGTTAAGAGTGATGACTGCTCTTGCAGAGGACCTGGGTTTGATCCCCAGCACCCACATGGTGGCTGAGAACCAGCTGTAACTCCAGTTCCAGGGGAATCTGACACCCTCTTCTGACCTCCATGNAAAAATCAAACTCCAAATATAGATCATGTTCTCTAGTAGTAATGGACTAAGATTAGAAATCAAAACTAAGAACATACCAAAAAGTAAAAGAAAGCAAAAAATGAAACCAAGATGCCATGGGGATAGATTTGGAACTTAAAGACAATCTGGCCCGGGTGGGTGGCACTCGCCTTTAATCTAGCACTTGGGAGGCAAGGAGGCAGATCTTTTGAGTCAAGGTCCAGCCTGTCTTACCGAGCGACGTTCCAGGACAGCTGAGGCACAGAAGACCCTTGTTTCGAAAGACAAAAAAAAAAAAAAAAAAAACAGAAAATAACTGATGCTGGATTATGGTGTAGCACACACCTTTACTCCACAAACTCTTGGGTAGGCAGAGGCAGGTGGATCTCATAAGCTCAGGCCGCCTGGTCTCCATTAGTGATTTTCAGGACACGCTGGGGCTAAAGGAGATCCTGTCTCTCAAAAAGAACAGAAAGAAAGAAAGAAAAGAAAAGAAAAGAAAATCTGAAATTGGTTACTGGTTGGGAAGAGACCACCACAACATGTGTGTGAGGGTGTAGACTAGACTACAGAGACTTTATGAACACTTGTAGCAAAAGTTAAGGCTACATTTCCTTGTGTCAGTTCACCTGCATTTTAGAAATTTAGATAAGGTGGATAAGGAAGAAAAGGAGAAGCAAGCAAGCACTGCACATGCACGCACACACACATACACAATGAGGCCACATACGAATTCATAAGCCTTGGGGTGGAGAGCTAGCCCTAGTGGTTTTAAAAGACTGGATGCTCTTGCAGAGGACCTGGTTGATCCCCAGCACCCACATGGTGGCTGAGAACCATCTGTAACTTCAAATCCAGGAGAACTCCAGTTCCCAGGGGAATCCGACACCCTCTTCTGACCTCCGCAGCATTGCACGACACGAGTACACAAACCTACATGCAGACAGTACATTCATACATTTAAATAAATAAATAAATAAATAAATAAATAAATAAATAAATAATAAAAATACTAAAAAAATTTTAAAAATACTTTATCATTTAAAAAAATGATTGCTTCTATGTCAGGCACATGTCTGGATAGAAAAATGTCCTCTACTGGCTCATGTGTTTCAGTGGGAAGTTGTGGAGCTTTGAGGACCTGAGGCTCAGGTGACAGATGAGGGGCCGCCAGGGCTGGGCTGCGGGCTAGCGAACGGCACTGGTCTGGCTTTAGGCGCTCTGTTTCCTGCCGTGGCGTTGACCAGCTGCCCCATGCTCACTGCCACATTCTGGATCCCCCCCCCCCCGCCCCTCCCACCCCCCACTGCCAGCCCATCCAGGATGCTCTCAAACTGTGAGCCACAACCTGCTCCTCCGCTCCTCCCTTAAGTTGCTTCAGGTCAGATATTTGATCTGAGTGCTGAGAAAAGAAACTGACAGTGCCTGGGAGAGTTGCCCTAGAGACAGCTCTGAGTAGGTATTTTAGGACTAATAGTAATCATGGGTGCAAGCTCTGCTGGGCGGCAACTGTTACGCTACCAAAGGCCCAAGTGCTCCCTCCTTCATTCTTACCAGCCAGGTCCATCCAAGCAGGTCTGCCTCAAGCCGGGAGAACATTTAGGATCCACGTGATTGTTGGTGGTGGTGTTTTTTCAATTACTGAGAAAATTGTTTTTGTTTTCCAATTGGCTTTTTTTTTTTCTTTTTTTTTTTTTTTTTGGTCTTTTTGAGACAGGGTCTCCTTGTGGCCCCAGCTGTCCTGGAACTCCCTCTGTAGACCAGGCTGGCCTTGAATCCAATTGGCATTTTTAAGTAGGTCACTTGGAATACCGAGAAACCATTAACAGTTGCGTTTGAAGATAGTATTTTGGAAATCAGTTCTGGCCACAACTCAAAACAAAGAGCCAGCTCATCACTGCCGTACTCCTTGTGCAAGGCTAGGAGGAGGTGTGTATGGGCACGGACCCTGATTCTAACACCCAGGTGGAGCCTCGTGCATCTGTGAGTGACACTGACATTCTGATTCTGGACATTTTTCAACTCTTTCACCAAAGGGAAAGGCAAAAAGTGAGAAATCTGCAAAAGTTTCTTTAGGACAGGGTGTTTGTGCGTTGATATCTCTTGGGGGAGGAAAACGGGCAGAATTAATGGCCCCAGGTAGAAGGTGAACCCTCTAGAAACCATCAATTCCAACCTGTTTCCATGACAAAAACAAAGGTTTTATAAAAGAGGCTGTAAAAGAAGATCCAGGCAAACAAAGCATACCTTAATGTGTCTGCAGTCTTGCCATCCGACTTAATTGAAATACACTCACGGAACACAGCTCTGCAGCTGCGAGAGCCCTCAGCAACCAGCCTGTGCCAAATCGGCTTTCAGCTTATGAGCACTTGCCGGAATCACCTAGTTGCCTTGGTCTGCAACTGCTTCTCCTCAGCACTCTTCTCCTCCCCCCCATGGCTGCCAGAGCTGCCTTTACCTCTTCTCAAAAATGTTTTCCAAGGTTTGGTCCTTTGTGTTGTTGAGAAGCCCGAGGCCATCCGGGATTTCTGGAAGCTCCTCCCGGTTATCGGCTCTTCCTCTGCAGCTCAGCTCCTTCTCCTTCTTCTTTTCCATCTGTTTCTGTAACCTTCTGTGCTGCAGCTCCTGCATGGCCTTGAACTGGAGCCGCAGAGTGTCCGGGGAGCTTTCTTCTGCCGACATCATGCCCTGGAGTCAGAAAAGAAGTGGGAAGCTGATTCCACAGAGAGCATTCAGCACACAGGCCTCAGCCCAGCCACTGAGGCCAGTCACCTCCAATCCCCTCAAAGTGGAGGCTGAGCAGACTCTGCCCCTAGCCCTAGGTGACAGGAGACTCCTGTTGGTCTGACACATTTGCCTGGTCCTTCCCTTAGTGGTTTTCAACTCTGGCTAAAGATCAAGATCCCCAGGAGCTGCCAAAACGGAAGACGTCTGGGTATATCTCCAGATCAGCCACATCTCAACTTCTGGAAATGAGTCCTGGTCATCATTTCTTCTTTTTTTTTTTTTTTTCAAAAATGAATTTATGTGTATGAGTGTTATGCATGCCTGCATGTAACTACATCTGTGTCATATAGTGCCCAAGGAGGATGGAACAGGGGGTCAGATCCCTTAGAAGTGGAGTTACTGACTTAGTTGCCATGTGGGTGCTGGGATTTGAACCCAGGTCCTCTGCAAGAGCAGCCAGTGTTCTGCTGCTGAGCCATCCCTCCAGTCCCATCATTTCTTCTTTTAAAGTTGAGGTACAGATCTGGGCATGATGGCACATGCCTGTAATCCTAGCATTTCAAATCTCAGCAGGAGGATCAAGAGTTCAAGGCTAGCCTGGGGTACATGGGACTGTGTCTTTAAAAACGTCAAACATATAAACATGAAACCAAAGCAAATAATTTATTTGCCATATAATTTACATACAGCGAAGCACATAAGTCCTGCATGGCAGCCAGTGAAGCTTTCCACAGACATATATTTCTGTGGTGCCCACTGCTAGGCTCAGGAAACGAGCCAAGGCGCTTTGACCTGCTATGTTGGAAGATCTCTTTGGGAACAAAGTCTTTCTGATATTCTCCCCTTACCCAATCTCTTTAATGTTCTCTTTCCTCACAGGCAAGGAAAGGGCTTACTTACACTGGTAAATGAGAAATCTGGTTTATCTTAAGCCTTAGCACAGCAAAGAGAACAACATTGCCTTCCCTCCCACCCCCTCTCAAATTTCATTATTAATCTCAAAGTAGGAGTTTGTCACAAGCTGTTGCTTGTCTCAGGCTCACCCCAACACTAAACAGAATCTTGAGTCCTCTCACTGAGTCCCACAGCGAAAGGAAAAAATGGACTCTCAGAAACTGTTCTTTCCACATGTGTGCTATGGCATGCACACAGAGACACATAATATATAAAATGAAAATTTTAAGGAAGAGAACTAGAAAAAAAGGACACATTGAATCCAAAATAAGCACAAAAACAATGGAAATCAGGGCAGTAATCAATTAAATAAAAAATAGATAAAAAGTCAACAAAATCAGAATTGGTTCTTTGAAAAGATGAATAAAATTGATAAGCCTTTAGGCAAGTTCCCCAGGAGAAAGGAGAAGACACAAATTACTAGCATCAGAATTGAAAGATGCACCATCTTTCCATTTCTTTTTTTAAAAACTTTTTTTATTTCTTTATGTGTATGAATGTACTGTCTGCATGCAGGTTTGTGCACCCGTGTCGTGCAATGCCGTGGAGGGGAGGTCAGAAGAGGGTGTCGGATTCCCCTGGAACTGGAGTTCTCCTGGAATTGGAGTTTCAGACGGTTCTCGGCCGCCATGTGAGTTCTGGGGATCGAACCCGGGTCCTCTGTAAGAGCGGTCGGCGCTCTTAACCACTAGGCCATCTCTCCAGCCCCGCCATCTTTCCATTTCATGATAACTAAGAGAACAGTAAAAGAACCACCTGATATCCACAAATTATACAGCCCGGATGAAATGGATTTATTCCTTCAAAGACACAATCTACCAAAATTTAGTCAAAGAAGACAGGCATGATGGCACACACCTTTACTCCCAACACTTGGAGGCAGAAACTGCTCCAGGCCAGCCAGGACTAGGACTACGTAGTCAGACCCTGTCTCAAATTGAAAACAAAACCAACAACAAACAACAAATTAAAAAAATGTATGTAAAGAAACACCGGATATCTAAATAGGGCTATATATATATATATATATAAATATTTATATATATATATATATATGAATAAGAAATTGAAACCCTAATAATCACCCAAAACATGAGAGCACCAGGTCCGCTTTCGATGGTTCATGGTCCAAATTACGCTACCAAACATTTCAGGACTAAATGGAACCAATTCTCAGGAATATGGTTCAAAAACTGAAGCAGATGGATAACCAATTCATTCTCTAATGGCACATTAACCTAATATCCCAGACAGAAACATTATAAAAAGACTACAGATCAATAGCTGTCATAATAATGGATGCAAACATCATTGACAAAACATTAGCATTGAATCTAATGAGATAAAAGAATTGCAGACCAGCCTGCTAGTGGATGCCTCCAATTTCAGCTACTCAGGAGGCTGAGGAAGGGGGGTTGCAAGTTCAAGTTCTGTGAGTTCAAGGCCTGCCAAGGCAGCTTAGTGACTCTAATCTCAAATTAAAAATAGAAAAAGGGCTGGGGACAAGGCTCGGTGGTAGAGCACTTACATAGCATGAGCGAGGCCTTGAGTTCAATTCCCGGTACTACTTAATTAATTAAAAGAATTGTATACTGTGACCAAGTTATACTTCCGAATTAATATGACATGTGATTTTTTCTTCTTCACCGGTGGTATGATGACTAATGAATTTTTAAAATGTCAAACACTAAACTTGCTACCAGAGTAAACTTGGTGTCACCGTATGTCTAATATTTCTTTTTTTTTTTTTTTTTTTTTGTATTTTGTGCAAGGTCTTTTTTTTTTCATCTATATGCCCCTCAGCTGCCTGGGAACTCACTTGTAGACCAAGCTGGCCTTAACTCACAGAGATCTACCTGCCTATGCCTCCCCGAATGAAGTGCTGGGACTTAAAGGCATGGCCCAGCAGAATACAATTCTTTTAATTAAGTACCAGGAATTGGACAACGTCCTCTTCTGGACATCTGTTGCATGCTAACATGCATAACATAGGTGCACTTAAGACGACATACACACAAATAAAAAAAAGTAAATAAATTGAAAAAAATCTTCTGATCTTCAAAAGACAGTGTTAAGAGAATGAAAAAAGATAACGCGCCAGGCCAGGATCGAAAGGTTATTCCTGGACAGACTGTCAGCCCACGAAAGGAAACAGCCAGAATTGACCAGAGTCCAGTCAACAGCTCCGAGAGAGTGGACTGTTTTACCTCTCATCCACGTGCCCCTTTTCTAAGCCTAGGGAACAACCTGCGGAAGATGGGGGCGTTGTAGAATGTAGGGCTGCGATTTGGGTGAATAGTGATGAAAACTACAGCAATGTGTCTGGCACTCATTTGATCAACTTGATTGAACAAACAACTGTCACCCCCCACTGGATGGTGGGGCTGTAGTGTTTGGCACAACAGCTGCAGATAGGTTTTGCATTGAGATGCTTGTACTCATGGATATCACTTATACTAAAAATGAAAAAAAAAACTGAGAGAAAGATGCAGGACAGTTATGGCGGAATGCATGATCTGGGATGGGGTGGGGGGGCGGAGGGAAAGGGAAATAAGCCTGAACTGAATTGGAAAAAATGTATGAAATGCACAAAGCATCAATAAAAATCAATTAAAAAAAAAAAAAAAGAGAATGAAAAGAGAAGCTGCAGACTGGAGGAAAATCTATAGGATAGATCCAACCCAGGACTACAGCCAAAAGACAAAGAACTAAACCACTAAGAAAACAACAAGGTTTGTTAAAGTAGGCAAGGGCCAGGGATAGCGCTCAGTGTTGTAAACACTCACTTACTAAACACACAGGAGGCCCTGGGTTCAATTCCCAGTATGGAAAAACCCAGTAATGACAACAAAAACCAAACCCTGTTGAAGGCATGTCTTAGAAGTGGAGACTTTGCTCAGCATGTGTGAGGCCTAGGGTTCCAGTCACAGAATGAGGGAAGATCAAGACAAAAAGGGGGTTGTGGTGGCTTGAATGAGTGTGTCCCCCATAGGCTTCAAGTATTCAGACATTTTGTTCCCAGTTGGTGGCACTGTTTTGGAATATCTTAGAAGGTGTGGCCATGCTGGAGGAAGTACATCATTGGGGGCGGGCTTAGTAAGTTTAACAAGCCTTGCAGTCTCCAATCTCTCTTTCTTGACTTCCTGTGCTCATTGGAGATGTGAACCTTGGCTTTCTGCCCCAGCCCCGGCCACCATGCCTCCCTGCCACATTGGACTGACTTTTAATTCCCTGGAAATGTCAATCATAAGTTCAAATAAACCCTTTAATAAGTTCCCTTGGTCATGGTGGTTTTAGCACAGCAACAGAAATATGACTTGGGCTGGAGACATGGCTCAGCGGTTAAGAGTGCTGACTGCTCTTGCAGAGGACCCAGGTTCAATTCCCAGCACTCACATGGTGGCTAAGAACCATCTTTAACTCCAGTTCCAGGGGTGTCTGATGCCCTTTTCTGACCTCTGTGGCATTGCATGACATGGGTGCACAAACCTACATGCAGATAGTACACTCATACACATAAAAAATAATAAATAAATTATTTTTAAAAGTGACTAGTACAGTATTTGGTACCAGAGAGTGGGCTGTTGGCTGTGAAGAACCTGACCATGTGGGTTTTGGAGAAATGCGGAAGACTTTGAAACTTTGGGCTAGAAAAGCTGTTGACTACTGTAAGCAGAGTTTAATGGGCCATTCTAGTAGAAGCCTGGAAGAAAGCACTGCTGCAAAAACTGTAGTTCCAGACTGGAGAGATGGCCTAGTGGTTAAGAGCACTGACTGCTCTCGCAGAGGGCCCGGGTTCGCTCCCTAGCACCCACATGGAGGCTGAGAACCGTCCTTAACTCCAGTTCCAGTGGAATCTGACGCCCTCTTCTGACCTCTGAGGCATTGCATGACATGGGTGCACAAACCTACATGCAGACAGTACATTCATACACATAAAAAATAATTTAAAAAATTAAAAAAAAAAGTAATTCCAGAGGAAAATACTTAGGCAGCAACTGGGATATTTTGGCAAAGAGACTGGCTGGAGTTTGCCCACAGCCCAAATGCTTGCTTGGTGCTAAGTTGAAAAGCAATGAACTAATGTCTTTGGCAGAGGATATTTCAAAACAGTCTAATGTAGAAATGGCGGCATAGCTATTAATGGTGAATATTATACAGATCTACAGTGAAAAAAGAGCAGATGAGCCAGAAAGAAATGCAGAATGTACACTTTGGATCTGAAAAGTGCACTAGAGAGATTAATGGTGGAGCCAAGGCATGTCCTGAAGGAGAGGCTCCTTTTTTTTTTTTTTTTTTTGGTCTTTTCGAGACAGGGTCTCCCTGTAGCCCCAGCTGACCTGGAACTCACTCTGTAGACCAGGCTGGCCTTGAACTCACAAAGATCCGCCTGCCTCTGCCTCCCGAGTGCTAGGATTAAAGGCGTTCGCCACCACGCCTGGCTGAGAGGCTCCCTTTGATAAGGAGATTAAAGTGATTAAGGAAGGGCCTTGAGATTTACAAGTAAACAACAGAAACAGTACCTTCAGGGCAAGACCACACCCAGCTAAGCCTCCAGCTTTTGAAAGGAAAATATTGAAAGGGTAGAGAAAAGTTGCAAATGTGGTTGAAGTAGGACAGAGTCCATCCAGAACTTGCAGCCAAACTCAGCAGTTTCATTCATGTGGTGCTGGCTTTAGAGGCATGAAGGATGCAAGAGTGAAGGGGTCATCAGTTCTTCCTCCGTGGTTTCAGAGAGTCAGCGAGGTCAGGCAGAGTGCAATGGGGGTGTCCCTGAATAAAGAAGGCCCTGATGGGCCATTGCTTGAAGCTGTGAATGTGAAGCCTGGTTGGCAGTGGAGACCCCAAGAAGACATTCGAGATGCCAGAGCTGTGAGATATTTGCCAAGGAGAGCTGCATACAGGGAGTGGTACCAGCCTAAGAAAGTGATGTATGTTGCACACAATGCTGGAAGAGCTGAGCCATCTAAGCCCCAACCCAGAAGTTGCACATGGAGCTACTGGACTTGGTGTTTGCCCTGCTGGTTTTTGGTTTTGTTTTGGTCCAGTATTTCCTCACTATGCCTCTATTCCTCCCTTTTGGAATGGGAATGTGCATTCGATTCCAATGTATGTTGGGAGTATGTAATTTGTCTTTTGATTTTACAGGAGCTTACAGTTAAGAGATTGGCCTGTGTCTCAGAAGAGACTTGGGACTATAGACTTTTGAATGGCATTGAGACTGGTAAAGACTATGGGGACTTTTAAGGTTGGACTAAATGCATTTTGTATTTTATATGGTCATGAACCTATGGGGGCCAGGGAGTGGAATGTGGTGGTTTGAATGAGAGTGTCCCCCATAGGCTTGAAGTATTCAGACATTGTGTCCCCAGTTGGTGGCACTGTTTTGGGAGATCTTAGAAGGTGTGGCCATGCTGGAGGAAGTACGTTATTGGGTGCAGGCTTAGTGAGTTTAACAAGCCTTACAGTCTCCAGTCTCTCTCTCTTTTGACTTCCTGTGCTCATTGGAGATGTGAACCTTGGCTTTCTGCCCCAGCCCTGGCCACCATGCCTCCCTTCCACATTGGACTTACTTTAATTCCCTGGAACCGTCAATCATAAGCTCAAATAAACTTTTCCTTTTATAAGTTCCCTTGGTCATGATGTTTTTTTCACAGCAACAGAAAAGTGACTAGTACAGGGGCAAGGATGTGAACAAGTTCCTCCAAGGAGATAAACCTACGATGTGTGGGTGCATGTTCATGTGTGAGCAGGTACACATATGTGTGAGGGTGCACGTGGAGGTCAGAGAACAATGGTAAGTATTATTCTCAGGGTACCATCTTTTTTTTTTTTAGACACAGTTTTTTACCAAGTAGGCTAGGCTAGCTGCCCAGTGAGCCTCAGAGATCTGCCTATCTCTACCTGCCCAGTTCCTGGATTACAAACATGCATCAACCTGCCTGGCTTCTTTTATGTGGGTTCTGGGGATTGAGCTCAGGTCCTTGTTGCTTGGGCAGCAAGCACTTTAGCCAGTGGCATTGGGCAGCATTCTGAAGCATCAAGCAACCTCATTTATTGCTGGTGAGAATATAAGATGGTAAAGCCACTTTGGAAGATAGTTTGACAGTATAGTCCTACCATATGACCCTATTTATCCAAATAAGTTGAATATTACAAAACTGTTTGTGAAATGTCTGCAAAAATTTCCTTTATAGTTTCCCTAAGTCAAAAACTATCCAGAAAAACAAGCGGTGAATGGTCTCCCTCAATTGTGGATGCTAACACCATGTCCCCAGATGAAGGGCAAGCCAAACAATGTTATTGTTATATTTCTATTCATCTGAAAGCAACTATGTTATAATGTAAATCTCTTAAGGGGCTCTAGAATTGATCCACCACTTACTTTCAGACTCTGTAATTACTGTATATGAGTGGAAAGAGTAATATATTTTAGAGTATATAAAATCAAAGGAGGAAAATGTGAATTCCTAAACATAAAAAAAGATGGAGAGCACGCAGGACATTTATGGCAGAATGCATGATCTGGGGTGGGGTGGGGGGATGGGAAAGGGGAATAGGTCTAAACTGAACTGAGAAATGATGTCTAAAATACACAAAACATCAATAAAAGCATTTAAAAAAAACTATCCAGAAGTCCTTCAATGGGCGAACAAACAAAACAGCACCCTCACACAAATGGCTATATTATTCAGTATTGAAAAGAAATGAGGGGCTTGAGAGATGGCCTAGCGGTTAAGAGCACCGACTGCTCTTGCAGAGGACCCGGGTTCGATCCCCAGCACCCACATGGCAGCTGAGAACCATCTGTAACTCCAATTCCAGGAGAATTCTAGTTCCAGGGGAATCTGACACCCTCTTCTGACCTCCACGGCATTACACATGGGTGCACAAACCTACATGCAGACAGTACATTCAAATAAATAAGTAAATAAATAAATAAATAAAATTTTAAAAAAAGAAAAGAAATGAGCTATTAAGTCACAAAACTCGAAACAACATTAAATATGTATTGTTAAGTAAAGAAGCCAGTCTGGGGCCAGTGTGATGGGCATTCACTGCCAGGACTCACAGAACAGAAGCAAAGAACTGTTCCCTGCAAGACTCTTCTAGCTTCCTTCCACACATCCATCCATGGCTAACAATGTACCACACCAATCTAAGGAGTTCACATAAGGAAAGGTTAGGGGGAGTGCTGGATAGCTTCAGCTGTCAACTTGACACACCTAGGTAGAGGAGCCTCAGTTGAGGATGGATTGATCCGTGGCCATGTCTATAGGGTATTTTCTTGATTGTTAAGTGATGTGGGAGGGCCCAGCCCACTACGGGTGATGCCACTCTAGGCAGGGTGTCCAAAGTTCTATAAGAAAGGAGGTTTTAGGTTGGAGAGATGGCTCAGTGGTTAAGAGCACTAGCTCCTCTTGCAGAGGGCCAGGATTTGATTCCCAGCACCCACATGACAGCTAACAAACATCCATAACTCAGTTCCAGGGGATCCAGTGGCATCTCCTGATCTCTTGGGGCACTACAAACATGGGGTCCACTTATATACATGCAGGCAATTCACTCATTCACATAATATTAAAATTTAATTAATTACCTAATTAAGAAAAAAAAAGAAGAAAGCAGGCTGGGCACAGGCTAGAGAAGCAGGCCAGGGAGCAGTGTTGCTCATGTCCCTGCTTCAGCTCCTATTTCCAGGTTCCTGCCCTGAGCTCCCTCAGTGATGAACTGTGTCCTGGGAGATGCAACATAAAATCAACCCTTTCCTCCCCAAGTTGGTTTGGTTAGTGTTTTGATCACAGCAATGAAGGAACAAAATAGGTCAGGTGTGTGTGTGTGTGTGTGTGTGTGTGTGTGTGTGAACTCCATTTTCTGTAAATCTAAAACTGCTTTAAGAATAGTCCATTGAGGGGTTGGAGAGATGGCTCAGCAGGTTAAGAGTGCCGACTGCTCTTGCAAAGGACCCAGGTTCCATTCCCAGCACCCACATGGCGGCTAAGAACTGTCTTTAACTCTACTTCCAGCGGAATCCGACGCCCTCTTCTGACCTCCACGTGCATTGCATGAGACGGGTGCACCAACCTACATGCAGACAGTACACTCATACACATAAATCCCAGCACCCATATGGTGGCTGAGAACTGTCTTTAACTCCAGTTCCAGGGGAATGTGACGCCCTCTTCTGACCTCCTCGGCATTGCACAACACGAGTGCACCAACCTACATGCAGACAGTACACTCATACACATAAATCCCAGCACCCACATGGCGGCTAAGAACCGTCTTTAACTCCAGTTCCAGGGGAATCCGATGCCCTCTTCTGACCTCTGTGGCATTGCACGACATGGGTGCACCAACCTACATGCATAAAAAATAATAAATAAATAAAATTTTAAAATAAATAAATAAAATAAAAAAATAATAAATTAAAAAATTAAAAAAAGAATAGTCCATTGAACTGGATGTAGTGGCTTATCCCTTCAATCCCATCAGGGGGTTGGGGTTGAAGGGGGTTTGCAGGAACATCATTACTAGTTTGAGGCCAACCTGAGCTACGTAGTGAGTTCCAGGTCACCCTGGGCTGTAGGGTAGATCCTATCTCAAAAAAACCTGAAGATAGCTGGGCGTGGCGGCGCACACCTTTAATCCTAGAACTTGGGAGGCAGAGGCAGGTGGATCTTTGTGAGTTCAAGCCAGCCTGGTCTACATAGTGAGTTCCAGGACAGCTGGGCCTACAGGGAGACCTTTTCTCAAAAAGACCGAAAAAACAAAAACAAAAACAAAACCGAACGCTGAAGAGTAGAGGAGGGGAGGGGAAAGGAAAAAAAATTTTTTTTAATATATATATTTTTTTTCTTTTTTTTTTTTTTAAGGAACACACTGCATTTAAAGACTCTCAGCTCAGGAAGGGCTTGGGGCCATGGGGTGCAAAGAGGGGCACCTTCTCAAGACTCACAGGACCTGTGGTAAAACAGGGCTCCAGAGACCTAGTGCATGGAGGATGGGCCCAGTGCCAACAAACTGTGGCCCTCCGTACTGGGTTAAATCCCCCACCTCCCTCCTTCTCCTCCCGTTCCCCTCCCTTCTCCCTCCCTTCTCCCCTTATTCACCCCTATCCTCCACCCCAGTTGGTTTTTTAAACTCCCAAGTAACAGTCTGAGGTCTGGGGAGTGTCTGGGAGGCGCCTTAAGATGCCTAGTTGAGTCAGGCCAACCTTAGTCTAAGCCAGGAATGGGGTGGGGTGAGGAGATCTAGGGGTCCGCTGCAGCCCGGCTCCTGCCTTACTGCAGGGCTGGCTCTGGAGCCTCAGGGAGAGGGAGAAGTGGGTGCCCCTAGGAGACAAACTGTTGAATGGCAGCTGCCACAAGTCAGCGCTGCCCGCGAGCCTGTACTCCAGGATCACCCATTCAGGACCCTGGGCAGACGCCTGTCCTCTGCATCACTGACCCTTTCCCACCGGAAAACTCAGGGGCCGGCTCCTGCCACGGTCACAGGCGCAGGCAGGGAAGTGGGCATAAGGTTCAGGCTGCAGCCACAGCAGGGGCCACACGCCGGGGCCATGCCTGGGGACACACATGGAGTGTCACATCTGAAGCAAAGCACTGGGGACACGCCTCAGGTCGCGCGCTGGGCAGCACTGACCCAGCATATGATCCACTAGGATCCCAGCTCCGCCCATGCCCTGGATCCCAGCTCGGCTCCCCCCGTCCCCCCGCCCCGGTCGGACCCCAGCCGAGGCTCCCCGCCGGTCCTCAGCCCTCCCGGGCACTCACAGGGACCTCGGCGCCCGGCTTCAGGGTCCCGCCACGGCTTCCACACCTTTCTTCCGGGGCCTGCAGGCGCTGCCCTAGCAACCGTCACCAGGGAAACCAGCAACGCTGCGCCAGGCTACGGGGGCCGAGGGAGCTCTTAGCCTGACCTGAATGGTGGAGGCTGGCCCTGGTGAAAACGTACCCCGCGCTCTGGATGAAGTGTGCAATGCGCCCTTCAAACTTTTTTTCCGGAGTGCATTTTTAGTTGTTGTTGTTGTTGTTGTTGTTATTATTATTACTGTTAATTATTATTATTATTATTACTAGTATACAGGGTTTCATGAATTCCGGGCTGATGTGAACTTGCTATGTAGCCAAGAATGAACTTGAACTTCTGATCTCCTGGCTCTATTCCTGAGAGCTGGGACTACAGGCAAGAACCACCACGCTCCACCTCCGAAGTGAATCTTTAAATTTTATAAACTCAGGAGGCAGAGGCAGGTGGATCTCTGTGAGTTCAAGGCAAGCCTGGTCTTACATAGCGAGCTCCAGGACAGCTGGGGCTGCAGGGAGACCCTGTCTCAAAAAGACAAGACAAAAAGAAAATTATGGATTGGGTGTTCCACACAGAGATACAAATCTTACGGGTCTGCAAGGGTTTGGAGACTGGACGATTTACCAGGAAATGTAACATAGTTATTCAAAGCATTTTGGAAAATGTCAAGCAAGGTCGGGAGAGAGTTGTATTATTATGGTAATTGGAGCAGGATGCAAAACAATAATGCAAAATAAAGCTTTTTTTTGTCCTTAAATGAGTCACAAAACAAAACTGAAATAGAAGTGGTTATGGGTTAAATCTATGAGCTTCAGCTTCACTGAGAGGCCCTGTCTCAAAAAGCTAAAGTTGGAGGGCAGTCAAGGATAGAATGTTATTGCTTTTTAATTTTGGCATTTTAAAGAATTATAGAAATAATGAAAATTGTTTTCAAACATGTTTAATGTTTTATTATTTTTATTTATGTGTATGAGTGTATTGCCTGGATGTAAGTGCACCTGTTGTGCTATGCCCTCGGAGGTCAGAAGAGGGCATCGGATTCCCATGGAATTTCAATTATGGACTGTTAGCCAACCTGTGGGTGCTGGACACCAAACTCTGGGTCCTTTGCAAAAGCAGCCATGCTCTTAACTGCTGAGCCATCTCTCCAGACCTACTTTTTTTTTTTTTTTTAATGCAGGTCCCAGTTCAAAATTGCTATATTTCAGGTTGGGAGGCAAACTTGTTAGGAAAGATGATCTGAGGGAAAATTCCAGATATTTACCCAGGACTTTATAATGTGAAAATCAGCTATATGGAAGTTGTTTTCTATGTGCTTAAGGCAATTACCACATAGTTGTTATCTGTGAAGATGCAGAATAAGAACACCACAGCAGTACATCCACCTGCCCTTCCCCCTGTAGGTCAACACAATTCGTATTTATTTGAGAGCAGTATTTTGAAGCTTCTTTAAAATATATTTTGGAAAGTTTAACCTTTCAAGGGCATGACACCCTCTCCCATCCAGCTCCCCACATCATTCCCATACAGTGTCTCTGTCACTTTCAGTCTCCCACAAGGTTTTCTGATAAAGCAAGACTAGGTCTTTTTGTTTAGTCTTCAATTGCTTGCCTGTTGAGTTGAAACTGGAAAGCTACATGACAGCCAAGGGACAAATACTGAATTCAGTAAATGAGCACCTCAAAGGGGCAGGGTATATGAGTTAGAATACTATTCATTCACCTCAGGATTATGAATGGACTATTTGGTATGTGTTAATAAAAGCCAGTTGTACTTAGCATCGTTCCAGAAGAAAGCCAGGTTTCCATTAAGATGAGAGCTTGCTATGTGAGAGATGGTAGAATCTCAGGACTGGCATTCTAGGGTGTGTACTAGGCAGTCTCAAGCCAAACATGGTGACACTTGCCTATAATCCTAGCCCTCTGGGGGCACAGGTAGGAAGATCACAAATTCAAAGCCAGCCTGAGCTCTATGGTGAGTTCTAAGCTAGCCTGAGCTACATAGGGAGACCCTTTCCTAAAAAAAAAAAAAACAAAGGCTGGAGAGATGTAGGTCAGTGTCAGAGCGCTTGCTCAGCATGCCTGCCCCCGTTCCACCTCTAGCACCACACAGTGTATCTAAAAAAAATTTGTACCAACAACCTAAGGATTGCTTTTGACAAGGATACTCCAGTAACCCATCCTCACAAAACCAGGAACTTTGGAGTTGTTTTTTTGGTCTTTTCAAGACAGGGTCTCCCTATAGCCCCAGCTGTCCTGGAACTCACTCTGTAGACCAGGCTGGCCTTGAACTCACAAAGATCTGCCTGCCTCTGCCTCCCAAGTGCTAGAATTAAAGGCGTGCACCACCACGCCCAGCTATGGAGATTTATTTTTATTTTATGTGATTTAATGTTTTGCCTGAATGTATTTAAGTACACCCATGTCATGAAATGCACATGGAGACTGGGGCTGGAGAGATAGCCTAGTGGTTAAGAGCACCAACTGCTTTTGTAGAGGACCCAGGTTCAATCCCCAGCACCCACATGGTGGCTAAGAACCGTCTGAAACTCCAATTCCAGGAGAACTCCAGTTCCAGGGGAATCTGAGACCCTCTTCTGACCTCCGCAGCATTGCACGACATGGGTGCACAAACCCACATGCAGACAGTACATTCATACACATACAAAAACATATAAAATTAAAAAAAAAGAAATGTACATGGAGGCCAGAGATAGCATCAGAGCCTCTGGAACTGGAGTTGAAGATGGTTATTAGTTGCCATGTGGGTGCTGGGAACTGACCCCAGGTCCTCTGCAAGAGCAGCCAGTGCTCTTACCCACTGAGCCATCTCTCCAGCCTCTGGACTTAAAATTTTTTTTTCAGTTTACTTATTTTTATTTTCTATGTATATTATGCCTTCCTGTATGTAAGTGGACCCATGTCATAGAATGCCCACAGAGGAGAGGAGAGGGCATCAAATCCCCTGAACTAGAGTTACAGATGGTTGTTAGTCATCTTGTGTCTGTAAGAGCAGCAGTGCTCTTAACCATTTTAACCATTGACCTTCCCTCTGAGGTTCTCCAGCCACCATTGGTCATTTTTAGTATGTAGCTGTTTCTTTAGTTTATAAACTTGATGCTTTATCATCCAGGAAGCCAAGGGAACCTAGGTCTCTACATCCTTCATTTTATACAGATATTTGTTATTCTCAGTTCCACATTCTGTTTCTCCAACCAGAACTACTTGTAGAACACTGCTTGCTTAAAAAATTCCTTTTTTGAGGCAGGGTCTTCCTGTAGCCCCAGGCTGGCCATAATCTCAGAGATCTGCCTGCCTCCGTCCCCACATCCAGCTAGAGCTGATGCTTTTAACATCTCTACTTTGGCACAGAGACTTCAAAAAAATAAATAAATAAACAAAACCCAGAAAATGGTAAAACACAAGGACTTGTATTGATCTATGGTGAGATGTTCTCACTGCTGAATACCATAAACCAAGAGGAAGAGAAGACACAGAGCCCAAATCTACCCTACAGTTAAACACAAGAGTTTCAAAATGTGCTTGAAGGAAACGAATGGAAATAAGTTGTGCTCCTTCTCTAGATTATTTTACTTGAAGTATTTTGTAAATGGCATTCAGCTTGTAGGCCCATTTAGTCCTGAATTTGCTGATTGGAACATACTAATTTATTAATGTCTGTCACTTAAAAAATAGCTACATTTCTGAAAATATTCATCAAAATATATAGGAAGGTTTTACTGATGGGTCCAAATATAACATATAGCACACTTTAATTATAACCACTTGTAACACCTTTTTAAAAACAAATAACAAGGGCTGGAGAGATGGCCTAGAGGTTAAGAGCACCGACTGCTCTTGCAGAGGACCCGGGTTCAATCCCCAGCACCCACATGATGGCTAAGAACCATCTGTAACTCCAATTCCAGGAGAACTCCAGTTCCAGGGGAATCCGAAACCCTCTTCTTACCTCCGCGGCATTGCACGACACGGGTGCACAAACCTGCATGCAGACAATACATTTATACAAATAAATAAATAAATAAATAAATAAATAAATAATTAAAAAATAAAAACAAACAATCATGATATTATCAGAAATAAAACATTTTTATTTCTTTATTTTTATTTATTTATTTATTTTGGTCATTTCGAGACAGGGTCTCCCTGTAGCCCCAGCTGTCCTGGAACTCACTCTGTAGACCAGGCTGGCCTTGAACTCACAAAGACTCACCTGCCTCTGCCTCCGGAGTACTAGGATTATAGGCATGCACCATCACACCCAGCTAATTTCTTATTTTTTATTTTATGTGTATGAGTGTACTGTCTGCATGTAAGTAGATGCACCCGTGTTGTGCAGTGCTGCAGATGTCAGAAGAGGGTGTCAGATTCCCCTGGGACTGGAATTAAAGATGGTTCTTAGCCACCACGTGGGTGCTGGGAATCGAACCCGGGTCCTCTGCAAGAGCAGTTGGTGCTCTTAACCATCTCTCCAGCCCCAGAAATAAAATATTTTTAATGCTTGATATTTTTGTTATATTCTGTAATTGGGAGATCATTTAATATTTAAATTTTTTTCAAAGAATCTGTGTGCATGCGTGTGGAATCTGTGTGTGTGCATACATGTGGAACCTCTGTGTGTTGCATGCATGCAGAGACCAGAAGTAATACATCTAGTTTTTGAGACAGGATTATAGTTTTTTCAACTTGACACAATCTAGAATCACCTGGGAAGAATATTTCAGTGAGAGATTGTTGGGCTGTGGGCCTGTTTTGACGATGTTATTTGTGGGCAGCACCATTCCCTGGCTTTAGGTTCTGAACTGTTTAAGAGAAATGGAGCTCAGCAGTAGCATTGCCCACGTTCATCTCTCTGCTCTTGACTGCGCATGTGACTCTATCAAGTTCCTCCTTTGATTTCTTTGCAGCAATGGACTGTTTACCTGGAATTGTGAACTCAAATAAGCCTTTTCTCCCCTAAGTTGCTTTTGGTCAGGGTAATTTATCATAGCATCACAAAGGCAACTAGGACAAGGTCTTTCGCTGGCCTGGGGCTCACTGATTTAGCTAGGCTGGCTGCTTATAGGTCCCTATGGCTCCTCCTCTCTATGCCCCCCCCCCCCCCAGCACTGGGATTCTAAGTGTGTGCACCATGCTTAGCTTTTCATATTTGGATTCTGGGGGGTGAACTGAGCTCCTTAGGTCTGCAAGCCATGCCTTTTTCCAGCTGAGACATCTCCTCAGCTCACACTTATTTATCTTCTTGAAGATAACAGGACCATCAATAGACTTTCCTTCACTGAAATAATATTCTCTTACAAATAAGCTTAAGCAGAGATTTTCCTTAATAAGAAATAAATTGAACAGGCAAGTATGACTGCCTGGGTATTAACTCTCTGGGATTAAGTCCCAACCTCTATTTTCTTATTAAAATATCAGTAGTATTCCTACTATGATAATCGAGCAGGCTGTGGAAGTGCTTTGTAACATGTGAAATGCCCTTGTTACTATTTAATAGTACATATTTTTATATGACTACATATCTAGCTGTTTTGGTTCATAATAGGAGTTTCTGTGCTACTAAAACCAAGGCCTCCATCTGTCCACCCTGCACTCCTCTTTCACAATCTGATCACTCCTGAGTTCCTCTTGGGGCTAGATATCCATGAGTCATGGTATTGACTGGCATATAAACAGGAACACTAAGTCTACTGTTTATATTTGGGTGTTTGAGACCAATATGGAGCTTCTCTCTTCCCAGGACCAGGACTCATGAGGCTCAAAGAATCACTAGAAAGATATTGTGAGCACAGATCCAGAGCAGAGCCAAAGTGCCTTGAGGCATTTGGGGCTCAGGGCTTCAAGCTTTACTGTGTTGGATAGCTTCAGGTGTCAAATTGGCATATCTGGGGAGGAACACCAACCAGGGAAATTTCTCTGGCTGGCCTGTAGGCATGTCTGATCACTGAGTGATGTGGGAGGGCCCAGCCCACTGTGTGTGGTGTCGGCATTGGGCAGGGGGTCTTGGGTTATATAAGAACACAGCCTAAGCACAGGCCAGGGGAGCAAGCCAGTAAGCAGCATTCTTCCATGGTCTGTGCTCTTTTCAGTTCCAGCTCTGACTTCCCTCAGTGATGGACTGTGACCTAAGAGCTGTAAGCTGAAATAAGCCTTTTTCTTCCCAAGTTGGTTTTGTCAGTGTTTTACCATAGCAACAGAAAAGCTACCTAGGACACTGACTGTTCTGCCAAGATCCAGTGTCCCTTAGTTCCAAGTGACTTCCCTGATGGGTGAGATCTACCTTGGCTCTCTTCACCAGGCCTTTAGCACAATGGGCTGGGAACACACGCTGATTTTCCTCCAAAATTTCTCATTTCCATCCTGGTTCATGTTATGGTCTTGTTTCTTTTTGTTTAATGCTTTTATTACTTATTTTTTGTGTAATGACCAGTTTCTCCTCTTTCCTAGGTCCCCAGTGCCTTTGACTCACTAGGTGCATTGACTTATCACATTCTCAGTAAAGACCATTTGTATGTTTCCTCAGCTTCCTTCTTATAAAGGCTAAAACAAATATTGACTAGCACTAGGGGACAGAAATAGGTAGTGAATGGCCTAGGTTAAAAGTAGAGGCATTTACTGGGCAGTACAGCTACAGACAAAGCTGTATCTGTTTCGGAAGGGAGAAAAAACAGTAGCTGGCAGAGCAGCCTCTCCAGGTAAGTGATACTGGAGAGGCGTGCAGGACTCCACATGGCCAGCCACACACACACACACACACAAAAAGTAGAGGCAACAGCCAGGCGTGGTAATGCATGCCTTTAATCCTAGCACTCAGGAGGCAGAGGCAGGTGGATCTCCGTGAGTTCAAGGCCAGCTGGGTCTACATAGTAAGTTCCAGGCCAGCTGGGATTAAAGGGAGACCCTGTCTCAAAAAGCCCTCCCCCCAAAAAAGTAGAGGAAACAGAAAGAGGTCTAAGGACAAATGAGACTGCAAATATGAACTTATGAAAAGCTGACAGGACTTGGTGACTGGTTTCCTACAGGAGAGACAATTCTGAGAGGCTGAGACCAAGGGGAGAGTGGGAGATGGAGGTATTGACAGAAACTAAAATGCTCGGAGGGGCCGACAGGAAAGACAATAACACTGAGATTTCATTATCCATTCATCATTTTGTCGTTTTGAGACAAGGCTGGCTCCAGTTCCTGACTATTCTCAAAAGAACCACACCACAGGGTTGGACAAGTATCTCTGTAGTAGGATATACAGTCTTTTCAGTGTTTTGCCAGGAGTATTGTAAAGTGACTCATATAGC
The DNA here is from genome assembly GCA_009823505.1 of Rhizomys pruinosus. Classification (NCBI taxonomy): domain Eukaryota; kingdom Metazoa; phylum Chordata; class Mammalia; order Rodentia; family Spalacidae; genus Rhizomys; species Rhizomys pruinosus. The sequence goes on from VZQC01012659.1 coordinate 1,034,565, forward strand.
AGATCTATGTAGCTTTTTAAATTCCACATTGATTTCATAGTGGTTGTACCAGTTTACTCTCCCATCAATTTATTTCAGAACTGATTAAAATTAATTCATGAAGTTTGATAACTCATCTCCTTTGTTTCTCTATATACAATCAATTTCCAATTGCCACAAGCTCTGCAAAAAGTTGCGTATTATAGATAAGATTCACGTTAAATAAGGGGGACGATACTGAGAAAATGTGGCCTTTACTATTGAAGGAAGAAAGGGTCAAGAAAGCAGGAGAGATAGGGCGAAGGCATCGCCAGAAAAAAGCTGTTTGAAATGGTGTTATGAGATGGAGTATTTTCTATGCTATTTTTAAAAAATTAATAGAATTGTTAGACAAAGAGGAAAATGTGACTTTGAGTAATAATTTTTGGAACTACTGTATCTTTAGAACAGTTTAAAAGTCATCACATAAATAGGAACCATAATTGTTTTGTTTAGATTAATAGTTGAGAAGTGTGATGTGAGACATAGTCTGAGTAAGAAATAAGGCCTAGGTCTCAAGTAATAGGAGTCTATTCAATTTTCTATTATTGAAAATATATAATAGGAACCCATGTTTACTGAATGAAATTGGTGTTTTAATAACCTTATATACAGAATAAAAAACTAGTAGTATCTGATCTTTAATTTTGTTGAAATCAACATTTTATTTTCACAATTCTCCCCAGGACAAAAAAAGTGTGCCAATAGTAGACATACATCTCAGATGGTTTCAAGCTTAATTCAACTCTTTCTTCCCAATTCTGTGTGATATGCAAGCAATTTCAAAACCGAGAATTGGATGTTTTCCAATGTGGCAGGAAGTCTTTGAAAATCACTTCCAAAGATTCCCTCATAGTTATAGAAGGTACTAATAATTTGCTAATAATATCCATGTAGCCTTTAAAGAACATACCTATCACAGTAGTTATGTTTTTTGACTCAAATGAAGATAAAATTTTTGTTATTAGCACATGATTGTGAGACTAATTTAAAAATGAATGAGTTCATTAGCCAACTCAGTATTTCAGTCCAATTAAAAATAAATATTATATGTGAAATCTTAATCCAAAAGGAAAAATTTATCACAATCACCACTTTCAAGGAAGCTGTCCAGATTGTCATCAAATTGTCGAGACCTTGAAAGTACTCCGAGTCTCATCATTTCCAAAATTCAGCTGTTGGAATCCAAGTTACAAGGAAGACTTGCAGCAGCAGTAGCAGCAGCAGCAGTGCACTGAGCACATCTATTCTGGTCACTTTCTTTTTTTTTAAATATATTTTAATTTTATTTATTTTTGTATGTGTATGAGTGTACTGTCTGCATGTAGGTTTGTGCACCCATGTCGTGCAATGCCGTGGAGGTCAGAAGAGGGTGTCGGATTCCCCTGGAACTGGAGTTCTCCTGGAATTGGAGTTTCAGACGGTTCTCAGCCACCATGTGGGTGCTGGGGATCGAACCCGGGTCCTCTGTAAGAGCAGTCAGCGCTCTCAACCACTAGGCCATCTCTCCAGCCCTCTGGTCACTTTCAAATGTACTTCTTCTTTGAAGAAGATACAAGAAATATACAAGAAAATATTTTTAATAATTATGATAACTATACATATATTTGATTACTTTTAGTGTGATTCAGAAAACATACATGTGAGAAAAAAAGATAGATGTAAATACTTTTCATCACTATTGACTGTATTTGATCTGCATTATTACAAAATGGATTCCAGGATTTGTGATTCTCCCCTCCTCTCCCCTCTCCTCCTCTCCTCTCCTCTCCTCTCCTCTCCCCTCCCCTCTCCTCTCCTCTCTTCTCTCCTTTTCTCTCCTCTCCTCTTTTCTCTTCTCTCCTCTCCTCTCTTCTTCTCTTCCTTTCTCTCTTTCTTCTCTTCTCTCTCTCTCTCTCTCTCTCTCTCTCTCTCTCTCTCTCTCTCTGAATTTAGGTTCAGTGGATATAAGCCCTGCATGACTGTGCAACTGAGAATCATTCTCATATGATTCTCTGAATCATTCTTATATTAATATCCACTGTGGTGGGTTTAATGAAAATAAATGAAAAGCTTCAGCCATAGGCTCTGGTACTGGAATGCTTGGGCAGATGTAGCACTTTGGGGGAGGGTCATGGAACATTTAGGGATCTGGCATAGCTGGAGGAAGCATGTCACAGTGGGCAGGTTTTAAGAATTCATAGCCTTGTACCACTACTTTGAGCTTGCTCTCTGCAATTTTGGGAGCACTCAGCTCTCTGCTCTGCCAGCCTCTAGGCTATGCATCCCTGCCACCGTGGACTGTTATCTGCCTGGAACCATAAGCAAAATACATGATTCCTTCCATAACGTACCATGGTCATAAGTGTTCTGAAAAATTACAGGATGAATTAACATATTAACGAGACATTTAGATTAAGATTTTTAACGGTATATTAGACTGTCAAGAATATGAAACCCCACGGATTTCAAAAAGTGCTGTGGAGATCGTGATGGTTGTTAAAGCAATAACTTATAGGGCTTCCGGGCCACTGAAAAGATGTCAGGGCCCAGCCAGGAGGAATTTGTGCCTGTCAAGCTATGCTATGGGCTTCTTCCCAAGGCTGGGTGCACTTGCTTGCCTAGGATTGTAAACTTGTTGACTGTTGACTTTCCAGAGAAGAAGGAGAGGTGAGAAGAGTCAGCCACCCTTCCCAACCAACTAGTCAGCCCTAGCTGCATGAGGGGCAAGGACTAAGAGTATATAGTGGAGAGTACATAGTGGAGAGACAGGGTCTCCCTTTAGTCCCATCTGGCCTAAAGCTCAGTATAAAGTGATTAAATTTGAGAAGGATTGAATTTGTACATGAGAAGAGTTGGAAGGTGCAAGGATAAGTGCAAATGATAGAAATACAGTAGAAGGTGTTCCAGCTGTATGTGTACATCTCACATGGACTAAAGCAGAATTCAACTTTCTCCTCCCTATTCTTTGATGACACGCTGTGTAAGATGCAAACATTTCCAATATGGAGAAATGGATGTTATTAAAACATCAGTGCCATGTGTGGGTATAGAGAGTCCTATTACAACACCCAGGATTATGAGGCTACTATGGGATTTTATATGAATCTGTGGGTAGAAAAATCATAGTTCATATTTCCATATAGTTGCTATTTAAAGGTCTTTTTATTTCATAGCTGTCTAAAACATTTTTCATTCCAGAGAAAAGTAGAAAACATGTATTAACTTCATTCTGAAAATTAAATATTTGCATAGTGAATGCAATTATACTGAACACAGAGAAGCAATAATCTCATTGTTCATTGACTTTATAAAATCTACTCATCTCAGATTGCTTTAAGCTATGAGCATCTGCAGGAGATGAAGTCTTCTAAGGGCAACTATGGATGTGCAGGAAATCTTTGAAAATCACCTGGAAGCTCAGCTAATGGCTTTCCAAGGTCTCCCTGTATTTATGGGAGGTAAGCATCATTTCCCAATATCTATGAAACCGGTTTTTGAAGAACATTAAGTGCATCAGAATAGTTACATTCGTTGACTGAAGAAAATAGTTAACTAAATCTCTAGTGACTTAAAAATTTATAAAATTTGTTTTCTTTATTTTCTTACAATTGTGAGGATAACTTTAAAATGAAAATTGAACTAATATCCTCAGGATTTCACCCAATGGAAAACAAGTATTATGTCCAAAATCTTAAACCCACAAGAAAAATTATAGCATACCTTTCTTCTAGGAATCAGTTAAAAGACTCATCAAACCGCCGTGAACTAGTGATGGCTCTCATAATTTCTGAGTGAACAAAACTTCTGATGCTATGCCCCAGATCATGAAGACTTCTGGCAGCACACTCCAGAGGAGCCACTGGAACATGGTGGGTGGGAGCAGGTGTGGTTTGCCCAGATTCCAAAGAACTTCCAGTTTGTGGTGTTTCCTGAAGGAAGATACAAGGAAATTTGAAAATAATTATGATAATTCTAAACATAACTTGTTTGATTCCTTTAGTGTTAGTGATTCTGAAAACACACATATGGGGAAAAGACTTAAAATATTTTTCATTAATATTGACTTTATTTGATCTCAGTTACTAAAAAAAAAACCCTGATACCTGGTTGTGTGTGTGTGTGTGTGTGTGTGTGTGTGTGTGTGTGTGTGTGTGTGTGATGTTGATCTAGGTTTAGTGAATATAAGATCTGTACAATTGAGCTCCTGAGCACCCAGCTCTGAATCAATCTTATAGTAATACTCATTTGTAGGGATTCCTTTGGGCAGAAGCACTTATGAAGACAGGAAGCAACCTCCAAGCCCTCAGGCTGCCTTTGAAACCTGCCTGGTGCCAATTGTCTCTGATGCTTTGGGCAAAGCATTGTCACAATCCTGTAGTGATCTGGAGTATATGGCGTGAAATCCTGTATGTCCCAACCCCCAATCCTGGATTCCCCAACCCTCACATGGCCCTGTATAACCCCACCCCCCACTACAGCAATAAATGGAGTCATTCCCTCATAGAATCCCTCCTGGTCCATCTCTTTGTGTTCTCTCTCTCTCTCTCTCTCTCTCTCTCTCTCTCTCTCTCTCTCTCTGTTTCATGGGGCATTGCTTCCTATTTCCCTCCCCCTCTATGCCAGGGCTAAGATCCAGTTTCTTAACTGGCTGGGCTGGATCATCCCCGGGACTGGCAGTACCATGGAAACTGCAGCAAGCCCTGTCCAGGGAGGAAGAACACCCCATGGAAGGCTGGATGGGTGGTGTTTTTAGTGAAATTTTGACCCTAGGCTCTAGCACCTGAACACCTGGCCAGCTGTGGCACTTTTGGGGGAGGGTCCTGGAACCTTTAGGGCAGGCATGTGGCCTAACTGGAGGAAACATGGCACTGGGGCAGGATCCACATGTCCATATCTTTGCCCCACTGCTTGGAACTTGCTCTCTCAGCTTCCTGCCTGTGCGGATTACAGCAATAAACCAAGTTATTTCCCTGGTGGAATTGCTCCCGGTCTCCTCTGAGTCCATCTCTTCTTTATTCTCTCTCTTTCTCTTTCTTTCTCTTTCTCTTTCTCTCCTGTTCCATCAGGCTTGCATCCAATCCCTCCCCCTCTCTACCAGGGCTTATTCCTGGGTTCTATGAGCCCTGGTCCAGAGAGGAAGAACACCCCGTGGAAGGCTGCACATGCGTGATAAATTAATTGCTACATGCAACACCTTCTTTATAGTAATGAAGCCCCCCCAAATAAAACTGTGTATAACTAGGATACAAACTCCTCACCTGCATACACAGTTATTCATTATTGATTATACAATTTCATACAATGTATTTTGATCATATTCAGATTTCCCAACTCCTCCTTTTTACTTTACATATAAAATAGCAACTTCCCTTGGGTATGGACACACATCCTTTGTTTCAGCTGACCCTATCCTCCGCACCTTCTCCATCCTCTCCCTGGTTCCCATCCCCATTTTTACCCTTGCACTCCTATACAGTATTCGCCCTCTACCATCATTACATAGGATATATTTTATCTCTACCCTTCTTCCTTAAAGCCTCTGTCTTTGCTGTCTCATAGGACCCTTTCTAATCTATGTTAGAACCTTTTCAGACAAAATAGATGACAAATACATATCTGTAAGAATGTGGAGAAATGACCACCTTCATATGATCGTGTAGGAATGGTGGTGCTGACACTTAGGAAAGCAGACAGGCATTAGCAGCCCATTAAAGATATAAGCCCAATAACTCAGTATTTCCATTAATATTCAGTTAATAGAAACAAAATACATGGAAACTCTAAAGCTTATATTCATTATGTCCATAGATAGCAACACTATGCATAGTGTAAAGTAAAACTAATGAATGGATAAATAAAATCGTTGGTCTATCCACAGTCAGCAATGCTAAGGAATCTAATAATGACAACTGCTAGAGCATGGATGGAACTTGGAAACATTATGCTAAATAAAAGACACCATTCACAAAAGAAGGCCCACAACACACTATCCTGTGATATCTAATGACTAGAACTAGCTCATGTATAAAGACAAAATAAATAGCCAAATCCTTAAACCTAAGTAAGCCTGGAAAGGATGGGTGTTAGCTAATGGATTCTGGTTTGCTTTGAGGGCTCTAGAAATTTCTAAAATTTATGATGATTGTGTAAGTGTCAATGCATATTTTAAAACACAGAGTTTTATATGCTAGATGATTGTGTTTCATTTCATGTTAATTACTAGCTGAATTAAATTACCCCCTTGAAATTCATCTCATACGTGTGATTTGTAGGCAGTCTTATAATGGTACATTGCCCGGTTTAGATATCAACTATGTTTCAAGAAATAAGTGAATTAGCTATGTTTTATACTAAAGTAACATTTCACAGATATAAAATTGTTAATATATTGAAAAATTTTTGCTTCACTGTTAAAATATCAAGAGGTTTGTATTTCATCAAAGTAATGATTTTAGTCCTGAAACTTCTTGGAAAGTTAAGTACCTCATGTCTTGGCTGAACAGTCAAAATATCCATTTCATGTTGGCTGCTATTTGAAAGTTTAGCGATAATGTCCTCTCTAATTAGTGAACAGTTGTTTGTAGCTCTTTCCTCATTCTACCAGAATGTAAAGACTGAGTTAGTTACAGCATTCAATGAATAAATAATGGATACATAAGCAAGAATTATGTGCAAATATGCAACTAAACAATAAATTATGATTCTCACTTGTTTCAAACACAGTTGATTAGAAATCATTTTAAGGAAACTGAGAGTTGAGCTAGGAGGAGAGCTCAGCTGAGCAAGCAGCTTCCATGCATGCCTGACAGCCCGAATTTGTTGCCAGAACCCACATAAGATAGAAGGAGAAAACTAATTCCACAACTTTATTGTAGGCCATCCATATACACGGTGAGGCAAATGCAACCCAACATGTAACCCACACACATCATCCATACAGACAACAAGAATGAGAAATATAAAAGAGGTAGCTAAGATTGTAGTGAGTCTAGAATCTTCATACATATAATATCAATAACAGTGTTTTGATATCTAGTCATTAAATACTAGTAATATTGCAGAGATCAGAGACCAAGGTGAGGAAGAAAACACTGTAGAAGTGTTCTCTAAAGATGGAAATATCCACTTCATTGATTGTTGAACACAGTCTACAAGAAAGGAACACAAAATGGGACACCCACGAAATCAGGAGACATAGGTAAGTAGCAGTGGGTGTGCTTAATGTGGGTGAGATATTAATCTAGGCGCAAAATTCAGCCAACACAAAATGTCAACGGGATCATCCAAAACAGAAAAAAGAGGCAGGAAGTCACCTTGCAATTTTTTGTGGAAATGGGAAAAACATAGGCCGGGCTTTAGAAGAAATCAGTAGAAATCAAGCCAATAACGATGAAGACTTTCAAGATGAAACTAGAAAGTGTTCGCTTGCACAGCATGAGAAAACAGAAGAGGAAGAAAGCCAGGCCATCCAGGCCCAGGGTGGGGGCTCAGAGACAGTGGGAGATGTTTCCATTTTCTCTCTGGGTGTAGAAACACCATGGTCCATTTTATTCTTTCAGTTTGGGTAATACAAATGTTTCTGTGTGTATGAGAGATCTATACAGTCAGCTTTCAGTATCAGTGAGTTCAGTTTCCAAGAAATCAACCAGGTGTAAACATACTTGGAGAAATTTTGCACATGTAGTGAACATATGGAGACCTTCATGTCTATTCTTTCTTTTTTTTTTTTTGAAAAAAATAAAAAAACTATTATTAAATACCAAAAAAACCCCAAATTAAAATACTTGCTCACAGATAAATCAAATATATGAATAACATTTAAAAATTCTTTTCCACCTTTATATTGTGCTTATTTAGCTGTCAGTTGTCAACTGACACCACGGGGGGAAGAAGGGAGCTCAGTTGGAGGAATTTCCCCAATAGATTGTTCTGTGGCCGTGTCCTGTGAGCCATGTTCTTTTCTTTTTTTTTTATTTAATTTTTATTGATGGTTTGTGCATTCATACATCATTTTCCAATTCAGATCAGCTATTTCCCTTTCCCTTCCCCCCCACCCCACCCCATCCCAGATCATGTATTCTGCCATAATATGTCCTGCATCTTTCTCTCAGTTTTTTTTTTCATTTTTTAGCTATAAGTGATAATCCATGATACAGCATCCTTCATGCAAAACTCAATCTACAGACTGTTTTGTGCCCAAACCCCACAGTCCACCATTCAGTGGGGGTGACAGGTTGTGGGTTCAATCAAGTTGATCAAATGATTCCAGACTACATCGCTGTAATTTCACCATTCACACCAA
>VZQC01012659.1:1043467-1067830 GCA_009823505.1 Rhizomys pruinosus
TGGGTAATTGGCACTAGCATCCACAGATGAGGGATACCATTCGTCGTTTGTTTTTCTGGGACTGTGTTACTTCACTCAGCATGATGTCCTCTAGCTCCAGCCATTTTCCTGCAAAGCTCGTGATGTTGTCTTTCTTTACTGCTGCATAGAACTCCATTGTGTAGATGTACCACATTTTCTCTATCCACTCATCAGTTGAGGGGCATTTAGAGAGTCTTTCCATACCTGTTACAGTTGCTTTCTTTTGGGTAAGTAATGTTTTAGAAACCAAGCAGGAAAAGTGTAGAAATTTTCATCTCTGTAAATCATAAAGAATGGAAAATGCAAAGCCTTTGGTTCAGGTTTCCAGTTGTTAATTGAAGATTAATTCACAGGCAGAAGAATGATATTTGCATTATATTTCTCCAAATGAATTATGAAGGAAAACTCATAATCTGCCTTAATTGAGACAGGAGGTCTTCTGCTGTGTCTCATACTACCTTCATGCTTCATATGATCCCTGTCCACTTGAGCCATCAAGGTGAATTTGGTTCCATTTTTTAACTATTTCCCTTGAAGGGATTTGAGCATAGTTTCCTTCCCCTTCTCTGGGGACAATGAAACACTGCATTACAACATCAGGGAATCTGTCCAAAATGGCTTTTTGAATTTCTCACAGAGCCAAAAGCCCCTTTGTTTTATAATCAAGCAGTAACATATTTGCTCAAAACAAATGCAAAGAAGAATTTACTCTAACTTCTTTAGTAAGAATTGCATTTCACTGAATATGAGAGGAAAGTCTAGTGCACAGAATAAATTCTAGGTCACATTGCTCAACCAAATGAACAAATACAAATGTATGCAGACCAAGAGACAAGAAGACAAAGACATACATCTGGATGGGCAGATAGATCTGGACATACACCGGAAGAATAATAGCATGTGCATCTCAGGTGTATGTGAGACCCTAGAAAATGTCATCTGCCCCAATGATATATTTTGTAAGTAAAATATGAGATGGAAAAAATTTAAAAACTGAATGATTTTTTTATTGTGTAGACTGGGATGCTGAAGGGAAGGAAAATACTAAAGAAATAAGGAGCAAAGTATCTTCAGAATCAGTATGCAGGATTGACGAAAAGTGTAGAAAGCAGAGTATTTCCAACATCATTGAAGAATTATGTAGTATTTTTGTATTCAAAAAGTTACCTCAGATTGTGTGTTGTATTTGTTAAAAAATTATAGCAGAATAATTTTTGGGGTTTTTTTTTTAATTTTATTTATTTTTGTATGTGTATGAATGTACTGTCTGCATGTAGGTTTGTGCACCCATGTCATGCAATGCCACGGAGGTCAGAAGAGGGCGTTGGATTCCCCTGAAACTGGAGTTAAAGATGGTTTTCAGCCACCATGTGGGTGCTGGGGATCGAACCCGGGTCCTCTGAAAGAGCAGTTGGCGCTCTTAACTGCTAGGCCCTCTCTCCAGCCCACAGTATAATTTTTGAAAATGCAAATATAAAAGTTATTCTTACATTGGTTTTAGTAGAAGTACAACTAAAACAAATAATGTTAGAACAATAACAAATATGAAATTTTTACCGTGTCTGTTCTTTTCCTAGTTCAACACAGAACTCGGTTATTTTGTTCAGCCTAGATTGTACATGCTTTTTTAGCTCGCTGAATTCTTTACTTAAATCCATCTCATCTTCAGGCTTTGAAAAGATATTAGAAAATTACTTTCAAATATAGAGACATTGTTCTTATTAAATCTTTTTTTCTGTCAGGAGGGGTGGCACACACCTTTAATCCCAGCCCTTGGGAGGCAGATTAGGCTGATGGGTTCATGAGCACTATGGTTAGGCAGATTTATAAGTGTTACAGACCTCATGCTGATAAGAACACAATTGAAAGGTAATGACTTTGCCAAATCAACTCTGTTTGGTTTACATTTCTTTTAACACTGCTAAAGTTTCTATAAGAAATACAAGATTTTCTCTTACCAGTGTTCATAAAAGTTATTCATATTGTGGTCACATTTAAATATTAATGTCTGAAGATGACCTGGAAATGTTTTCCCTTTTGGAAAACATGTGCTTCTGATAATATATTTTATCTGGAACTGACAATCAACTGAAGACACACGCACACAGCAGTAGGTATTCTCCCAGGAGAGTCTGTTTTCATTTTCTTTTAACCAACAGTCTTTAAAATCGCTAACGGAATGGGTGAGATGGCTCAGTGGTTAAAGTTGCTTTCTGCCAATCATGATCACCTTATGTTGAAGCCCGGGAGGGAGCACAGGGGATCGAAGAAGAGTATGGACAACTTGTCTTCAGCCCGCCACAAGGGTTCTGAATCCCTACCCCACACCAATGAAATACAAGTGTAATTTCAAACCTCTTAAACAGAAACAGTCCAGTATTTTTCACATTGAATCACATATTAAGAGAGCTGATGCTCAGAACAAAGGTCCTAATACTCACCCTTCCCAAGCCCAAGGCTGGGCTCGCATTTGAGCATTGTGGGCTGGAAGCAGGAGTTGCCACAGTGTCTTAGGGAAGGAAACATCTGTGGTGTGCCAAAGCTCTAAATAAATCTGCAACACAATGGCACTCAGGGGCAAGTCCAGTATTCACTAAAGGTGTTCTGCATGGCATTGTTGGCATTGTGACAGGTTGAGTGTAGACATCTCTCAGCTCATCATGACTCCTGTGAAGAGTGTGAAGGGCAAGGAGTATCTCATTTCCCCTGAAATAACATCTAGGTGATGTACATTTCAAAAACTGATTCAAGAGTAAATGGAATGTCCTATGAAATGGTGCATTAGCTCTGAAAACTGTCAGAGCACATCTAATGTATAGTAGTATAGGTTTAGAATTGCTCCAGTATTATAGATTTCTATTGTAATTGTGGAAAAGCGTAAACAATATGGGATAGAGGAGAAAAGGACTATCAGTAGTCTATGGCTTAACAGGTAAAGCTGCTGACATCTCAACAGAGTCTATAAGTTCTCAAGGCTTCTTTAGAAATGCTTACATTTGGGGCAGGAGAGATAGCCTAGCAGTTAAGAGCACCAACTGCTCTTGAAGAGGACCCGGGTTCAATCCCCAGTACCCACATGGCGGCTGAGAACCATCTGTAACTCCAATTCCAGGAGAACGCCAGTTCCAGGGGAATCCCGGCACCCTCTTGTCACCCCCACGCATTGCATGACACGGGTGCGCAAACTTGCATGCAGAGAGTACATTCATACACATAGAAAATAAATAAATAAAATTTTTTTAAAAAAGAAATGCTTACATTTAAATGTGAACTGCATGAAATGGCAGACATTACTATAGTTAACAAGCATTTCTTAACAACAGAAACATTTTTATTTATTTAATCAGGTTAGAGATTTCAAGTAATTCCTTGGAAGGCATTTGAAAACATTCAATCTGAGCATTCTATGGATGACACTAAGCATTTGTCACCTATGAATTATTTTGAGAGGTTAGCTGTGGGATGAACCTGGTAGCTGGGCTTGTGCTCAGAAGTTTTCTAAAGCAGCTGGAAGCAGGGGCACACCTCTGTAATCTCAACAATGCAAAGGCCTAGAGGAGGAGGAGGCTCTTGAGTTCAAGGCCTGCTTGGGCTACATGGTGAGATAAGTTTCTCCCTCTCCTCAGTAGCCACTGATCGATCACCTGTAGTTCTGTATGTAGAATGCAGGACCTTCTGAAATTTAAACCACCTGCACTGGCCATAGTGGCATCACTATGCAGGTCTGATAAAAAGAGCAGTGGGTGTAGCTCAGTAGAGCCCTTGCCTAGCAACCCTGCATTCTTTCATCAGTACCAGCAAGAAATAAAGCAGTTTTTGAGACAGAAGATTGTCTTGCTCTAGTCAACTCAGTAGACATGGGATCTGGCCTTTCTGTCTGCCATACAACACCTCACTCCAAAGAATCAATTATTTAAACCACCACAAGCAATACTTACTCCATCTGCTGTTAATGTTTCCCTTTGTCATGAGTGTGCCTTTATATAGTGCAAAAAAATTAACACTTTCTGTATGGGTATCTCCAGAGGAAACACTAAAGGTCAAGGAAAGTCATCCATGGGAACGTCATGTCCAGAGCAGTCGTGTTAGTTTTGCTTGACACTTTGTGTTTATGTAATATTCCAGAAAATACTCAAGCATTTAATGTCGATATTTTGGGAAACATTGGCAAGAAAGTTTGTAGAAATGTAACTGCCTTAATTAGAAAGCATCAACAAATCTAATGAGCAAAACTAAAAAATTAAGATGAATGTGAGAACACTATGGTGAAAAATACATTCCACACAGCAAGAAATGGGAACTACCATCCTGGATTGGCCTTTGAAAAAACTCCATTCATTTGCCATCATTGTTCTCCAAGATTGTAATTTCTAGCCAGCTTTCACATCCTACTGTTGTGAACTGTTTCATTACAAACTTCTCTTTGAGACAAATGATTAAATGATTAAGTGGCTAAATTTGTGTCCCATGGTCCCGACTTCACTTACTTCCTCAGATTTCGTGATAAGCCTTCAGTTCTTTCCTGCATGAAATCCTTAATTTGTGAGACGGCTGACCTTAGATTTTGAAGTCTGAGTTCCAGCTGACTAATCTGTGTAGCAGGAGGACTTACTTTTGAATTCTCAGAGTTTTCTTGGCCTACTGCTCGTGTCTGAAAGAAAGTAAAGGATTGAAGTGTTGTACTTTCATTTTGTTTAATGAATTATTTACTTAAGTTTTAGGATGGAAAAGAGGAGGCCACCCCCACCACCTCCTGTGGCAGGAGGAAGAAGGTGGAAGGATGCACCCTGGACCTCACACTGGCAAAAGGAGGCCTGAGTCCAGGTCCTCCAACCCCACTCCTACCCCCAGCTCTGTGTAGCAGAGGCCAGGCCTAGGGGATGAGTACTGCCTTTTCTGAGGTGGAGGCAGCTGCCAGGGTTTGGGCAGCCACCTCCCCTCCAGTGTGTTTTCTCCCTGCCAACTCTCTATTAGGATGGGCCATGGATACACATGGGACCTGGCTATGTGAGGACAGCCTAGGCTCCTTTGGGATGGAAAAGATGTAATATTAATAACATAACACAAATAAGGATGCACTCTACTTTTGTGGTGTAAGCATATATTTCGAAATAGAAAAAAGTCTGATTCATTAATGTGTGTGTGTGTGTGTGTGTGTGTGTGTGTGTTGCTGAGTTCTGGGAGATGCTAGCACTCACTTTGCTGCTAAGCTACATCCTCAGACATGAATCACCACAGCAGTACCAACGTAATCAAATCTATAAAGAATTACAGAATCAGTTCAAAAGTTTTAACAATGCAAAGTGTAATTCAGGGAGGGACCGGCATAATCTGGACTCAGAAAATATACACAAGGGCTTTAAACTGGCTGTGAGGACATGCTTGTGGCTCCACAGGAAACTGAGAGAATGACTCACAGCCAGGGTAAAATGACTGAAGCCACAAATGGGGGTTAATTGCTGTACCAATAGCAACTGGAAGAAAACTGACATGAACGACAAAATGAAAAAATACTACCAAGGAATGGAAAGATGGGTCAGCACAACAGCACTGGCTGCTCTTGCAGAAGCCCTGGGATCAGTTCCCAGTACCCACATGCTAGCTAACAACTGACTGGAACTCCAGGTGCAAAGGATCAGACACCCCTTCTGGCCTCCACAGTCATGGGACAACACATGTGCACTAACATACATAAAGGGAAATACTCATACACATAAAACATAAATAAGAATTTAATCAAAACAAAGAGAAAGAAAAAGAAAAAGAGATTATGAAGCTGAGTGTGGGGCACACACCTCTACTGCCAGCACTTGGTTGGTGGGGGCAGGTGGATAAAACCCAGTAGCTTTATGTTGCCCTGGGTTACTTGTGTTCTTATTTCCAAAATGAAGAAATAAAGATCTATCAGGATGATATATGATGGTACCTCAAATTCTCTGATGGGTTTTAAGTTTATGAAATCCTAAAAAATATTATCACTGTGCAGCTTTCATGGGAACCTCAAGATGAAGGGCTTATCTAAAACGGATGAGCTACTATGAGCTCCTCTCTCAAGACAGTGAGTTTTAGGGCATGGAGTCATAGGAGCCTCACCGCCTATGAGAAATTTGACACCGAAGCACTGCTTGCTAGCCTGGATTAAGACAGACAGTGCTGAGGAAACGCCCAGGACAACCTGAGGAGATACATTGAAACTAATGAAGACAGTTTTATTTCTATGGTTCAAGTGCCAAGGTTTCCAGATGGCCAAGGATGATTCTGTCGAGAGCATGATGCCCTCAGGAATGAAGGAGAAGCAAGGAGAAGTAGGGCTCTAATTGCAACAGCAAAACGGAAATTGCAAATATTTGTTTAATATTTCCATCAGATGTTTTATCTCAGTTCAGTTGCCTGATTCTAAAAGAGGCTAAAATGAACATTTCTAGATTCGGATATTATTCTGTTTCCATTTTCTTGATAAGCAAAACAACATGATGAGCTAATGTTTAGTACTCTCAGAATATAAACTAAAGTACTATTGTTCAAATCTAACAAAATAGGACATAATTTACTTTCTTTGTCTTAACACTTGGTCATATGGAAAAGAATAATATTTATGTTGAACCACTTCATTTCCATCTGGCTTTAATATTTGGAAGTTTCATGTTCAATCTCCCAAGTACATAGTATCTTCATTCATAAGAAAGATCAGTCAGCATGCCAAGGCCCTTCTCCACAGAGAGGCCCCTCTGAGATGCCTGCGTCTAGCCAGTGTGACCTAAAGAATGCAATTAGTAGATGCAGTGCCCCCCAGTGCTCCAGTTTAAGATTCCAAGGTGGACTACTGTGATATTCGTTCCCAAAAACAAAAGCAAGAATGACAGGAGTATTCTGCTCTTCTTGATTGTTAAATGCTTCTCATGAACTATCCTCAATTATACATCGATCTTGTCTGAGATTGTCCTGTTTCTGATGGCTGTAGAGAATGGGGCCTGGTGTGGTTCCCAGCACACTTATCTAACCATTCCAGGGCATCTGATGACATGCTGTGGCCTTTTGGCACCTGCACTTCCATGCACATACCCACACATATAAAAACACAAACACATGAAAAGAAGTAAATCATGAAACTTGTTTCTGAAGTTGAAATACCAGGGACACTAGTTTTCTATGAAAGTCTTTAGCAACAGCCATTCCTCCTTTTCAATAACTTCTAATTCATTTTTGGAGTCCAAAGAGAAAAACATATTGCTTTGAAAAGGATGTTAAACAGTGGTCCCCATCAGTAAGTCTCCAGAACTGTTCCAATTAAGTCTACAGATGCACCGAAAGGTTCAGAGGGCAAGGCAAATTCAGAAATGTAGACCAAATCATGAAATTTCTTGAGTCAAAGATTAATAACCAATAATCAGTTATTTTTACATCAGTTTGTGAAAATAGGATTCTAAATCAGCATACAATAAAGGTAACTACACACCCATATTTATCCTGGCACTATAGTTCATAGCAATTTATGGAATGAGGTTGTAGGTGCCTTACCATGAATAAATGGATTAAAATATTTGTACACATACACACAATGGAACATCATTTAGACATACAAAGAACAGAAAAGGTAAATTGTTGAAGAAGTTACCAAATTGAAGATCAGCATGTTACAATAACACTCAAGAATATTATGTTTTATAACCTGTGACAGATCTTTTTAATAGGCCTTATATAAGACTGTATTGAAGAATTTAAACAAAAATTAGATTAGAAATAATAACGTTCCTTGTAACATTAACATAATAGACAACCCAAAAACACACAACTCACTTGATAAATAAGAGTCCAATACTATGGGCTCTAAATAGCAATTAAAATTGGGATTCAGAAAATTATATTTCTAAATATTAAATGTTTAACAACTTGACTTATTGCTTCAAGAATTTAATGTTTCAGAATAAAAGGAATTTTCTCTACCCTGAAATCTAGAAGGTAACTCATTCAATGTTCCTGCACAAATCTGTAGTCTAAGATAAGTTTTCACATGGTTAGGTCTTATAGTACCTCAGACTAGAGAATTCCAATTTTTTGTCCACAGCTGTTTGTTGTAACTGTAAATTTGCCTTTTATGTTTCTTGTAGCTTCTTTTCCAGTTCACTAACTTTGTTCTCCATATTTTTATTTCTTTCTATTATTGCTTATTGTGGAGAAAATGGAGAATCAAGAAAGAGGAGATACATGTGAGATGATTTTGTGAGATTTATGTATGAAATGTGACAATAACAGCTTTCTTTATCTTAATAATACATTGGATGTTTTTTTTTTGGTCTTTTTGAGACAGGGTCTCCCTGTAGCCCCAGCTGTCCTGGAACTCACTCTTTAGACCAGGCTGGCCTTGAACTCACAAAGATCCACCTGCCTCTGCCTCCCAAGTGCTAGGATTAAAGGCGTGCACCACCACACCCGGCAATAATACATTGTTACACCCACAGATAAGTTCATCTTTGAACTTTCATAAGAGAAGCTTCCTTTAGGGGTATATGGTGATGGACACAGAGACAACTGGTCGATGCATGGAGAATAAGAGGCATTGGAATGCTCTACCCTAAACTGGGTGTCTAAATCACATCCTCTCCCCCAAAGGCTTAGTAGGGTCCTTCATCCAGGATTTCCATCAGTTTTCCAGAATCCCCATTAGGGAGCCAGTGGGTGTAAATTAAATACATTTCTTTTTGTAAACAATGGTTTGTATAGTTTCATATCCCATCATTCACAGTGAGAAATGAAGACTGAGTGTCTACAATCTGGAAAACCCTGCACTAAGGTCTGTGAATCAGTTTCTGCTTTTATTTACCTTGAAGTCAGGTAGAGGAGACAGATAAAATAACCATTGTACATTTGGACGTATGCTATAGTAAAGTAGAATTCTGTGAATCTATAGAGTATCTACTTGCCCTGGATACAGGAAGTTTTCCCGTTAGAATAGATTGATACAGTAAAAAATAAAAAGCTGAACAGAATGGACAGTAAAGAATTATGCTGAAGGTGGAGATTATCCTAGCCAGTCTAAACAGTTGGCGCAGGGTAGACTGCAATCTGATTTTAGGCAAGGAGGAAAATAGATTCTGGTTTGTGGTAGTATTTGAAACAAATAGTACAAAGAATGTGAGAGCTGGAAGATGAGGAGGAGACTGGAGATGACTATCCTCTGGACATGACAGGACCAGTAGAGTCAGGAACTCAGAGAGTGATGTGCACCGCACCTACAAAAGACTGAACAACTTTCCATCATGGACTGGGAGTGGGCACATGTAGCCCCGTTACTCTCTGTGGAGCCACTGGCAGTTATTGGATGCTGGGGGATGGAGGAGTCATTTGTCCATAGCAATATGGCCATGGGAAGAAGAATCCCACAATCATGCTCATGCAAGCAAATGTAATTAAATGTACAGGACATAAAGGAGTGGAATGTATAAGGGAGACTTGTTGGGGAGAAGGGGTTTAAATGAGTGGAAAGGGGAAACTAGGGTACTAGAGGGGGAACAAGATCAAACCCCATTATACACATGTCTGCACAGTGAGCAACGAAGAATATTGAAAAATAAAAGCAAGTAAAATACTCTGAACAAATGACAAGAGTATAACTCGGACAATAAGAGCATTTATCTTAGATAAACAGATAAGTCATCCTTGCCAACATCCCAGTTCCATTCTATGAGATCTAAATAACCCTGGGCCAACAAGGTAATGAAAACAGGAAGCAGAGAGTCTGAGTGCACCAAAAATAGAAGGCATAAGAATTTAGAGAATGCGATGACAGCCAAGCGTAAGTGAAAATATTAACATTATGTTTATTAGAAGAACCCCAAATCAAAGATCTTGACTTCTCCCTGACACACATGGTGGCAGAGACAATATTTCTAAGGTTACTGCAGTATCTCGATATAGACCATGGTAAAGGATGTGGTGATGATGAAGGTGCAGGAGAAAAGCACACTCAAAAAACAGAAGTGTGATGCATTGGGATGATCATGCCTCTTTGGTGGCTAGTTCAGAGTAGTTCTCATTCAGTTCTACTATGACCTATATTTCTGACAGCACTATATCCCCTCAGTGTGTTTTGCCCAGCATGAAGCAGGGTGCACCTATATACATTGTATAATAATATTGTATTTATGCAGCCCTTGTATTTATGCAGCGATCTTACCTTTATAGTCCATTTGAGGTCGGCAAGTCATTCGTGTCACTTTGGGGTCATAAATTTGCAAATCATAATTGTCAGAGACTGATTGTGATACCTGACAGTCTTCTGTAGCACTGATCTGATTTCTGGCCTATAAAATCAACAACATAAAACTGGAAAATACCTTCAAATATTTATGCGAAAGAATAAATACACAAAAAGCTAAGTATCCATCTTTTTATGCAATCAGAACTCCATACACATATGAAGGGAAATGATTTTTTTTCAAAAGATTACCAAAGGCCAGTTTTTGTTATCCAGTATTTAAAAACAAAATAATTTTGTCAGATAAAATTTGTATCTCTTTCACTTACAATTTATGATATACTTTTAACATCTTTTTAAATGTATCAATTACTTCATAATTATTTTAGTAAAATATTGTATTCAGTTTATTTTACTCTACCTTACTCTTTTCATCAGGTATTTTCTTATTCAGCCTACAACAAAAATAAGTGTGTTTATTCCATGTTTAAATATGAAGGTACAAACAATACTGAAAACTAATTATTGAAAGGACATCGATTTGTTATTTCTCCGATTCATAATATTATTGACTCACTTCCAATACAACAAGTTTCTTCAGGAGAGATTCACTAATAAATGAAAAGCAGCATTAGTAAAAAAAAATTGGGCATATAGCTATGAGTCTATATCCTGATGAAACTCCAGGATCAAGGAAAATGAAAAGGAAATATGGAGAAAGGGGATTGTTCAACTGGGGAGGGAATATGGGACATTATACAGGGGGAGAGAGAAGAGAAGTAACTATTAGATGGTGGGAAAAACCAAAGGGAAATCTAATAGTTCAAAGCCCACTGGGGGAAATTATAGACATACATTTGTGTGTGTATGTGCATAGCTGAAAATCTTAGAACAAAAACCACAATGTCAGGGAAGGGAAACCTTCCTTCTAGTTGTTTATGATGGAGTTTCCAGAAGTAACTCAAACAATCCAGGCTATTGCCACAGTCTTGCTTGCCTGCCAGAACTTGAGGATAAGTCCCTCTTGCTGAAGACAGGACATACTTTTGACACAGGATTTAGTATCAGAATGTAAAATGCAAAATGCCATTTAGAAAAACAGTCAGTGATCCCATCCAGCCGTAAAGTCTATGAATAACAACAATGGGCAGCCAAGCAAAAAAAAATCTCCATTGCTGGAATAGTGATACTTCTTCTCTTGTGGTGATCAGCATGTGTCTAATGTCTACATTTTTCACATTCTGAGACCAACTAAACACAAATCCTTAAATTTACAGACCTTATCTTTATAGTGTACCTCTCCGTACCAACCAAAGAAACTTCTGTTTACAACATATAGAGAGTATTCCAAAGTTCCACAACTGTTCATTCATATAGAGAGAATGAAGGTCTGAGATGTGCTCAGACCTAAGTGACACATCTGTAATTCAGCCTCTACCTGAGCCTTGGGAGCAGAGTGGAACCAGGGTTGGAAATAATATTAATGCATCTCTCCACACTCACCAATGTAGCTTCCTCATGCAACAGATGCTGATCCACCCATAAAGCCTCAATTAGCCAAAGAAGTTCAGAGAGTAAGAGAGTAGAGCTCACTTATTCCAGAAGAGGATGTCTATATCAAACTTCTGCCACCCAAGGATCAGGGACCATTGTGTAAGAGGAGGCAGAAAGGCTGTAGGAGCCAGAAACTGTGGATGAGCACAAGGTAACAGTTTTCCAGACATCTGGGAAGTTGCTCATCTGAACTCACAGCCATGGTAACAGCTGGGACAAGACCCAGTAAGGCCAAGCCAGACCAAATTCCAGCATGGAGTGGGGAAGTGGGGAAGAACCTCAGCCTTAGCTGAGGACCTACTAGGTGCTGATGACTGCGGGGAGAAGGCAAGTTGGTTTTCTTTACAGATGTGGTGCTACATTGCTTAACCAGGCTCCAGTGGAGGGACCCACACCCAAGGACATTTGAGGACACATATTTGACTTGATAAGACTTAATATATGTCACAGCATACAGAAATCTGGCAGGGGGATGTAATAGTGGTGCAGATTAAGGATCAGACTTAAATGTCACCAAAATATATTGCATGAAATTCACAATGTTTCAGTAAAAGTAATTATAAAAATATTTGCTAATTTCAGTTGACAGCACTGCATGAGAGTGGCCTTTCCTGCCATTTTACCCCATGCTGTTATCTTTGTAATGAAATTTCTGTCAATAGAATGGGAAACACTGGTATCTCATTACATTTTTCTGATATCACAGAGTGCTGAATATCCCTGGTAAAGGCAAGACATTTGTTAAGCATGAACATCAGGCTAAATTAGAATGTGTTTCTCTATTACAGTAACAATGAAACAGCACTAAATATTTCCATAGACTTACCCATAATGCTCTTCCTTTGGAAGAGGAAATGCCTGTTTTTCAGCCTTCCCAAACTTGGTTTGTAGACTGTATCCCTTGTCAAATTCAGTATCAGAAGCTTCAGTAGTAGCAGCAGAGTCACATAATTTCACTGCTATATCCAGTTCCCGTCTTAGCTGTGCCTTCCTTTTTTCTTTAAGCTGAGATGAACGTTTAATACTAGGGACACTGACGCCTTGCAATTAAAAAATCATTTTGTTTTCATTCAATTTATCATTTGGCCCACTTCCATTTTCATTATTTTAATAAACATTTGAATCATCCTTTTCTAGGTACAATTTTCAGTGATATGATTGATGTAAAAGACACAAAACTATTTTGTTTGTTATTGGTAGATTGGACATTATACAGCCAACTTTAGAGGATGTGATATTGAATCTCTCCAGTTACCAAAGACTGCTTTAAAACCAAATTCAATTTTCCAGGCTGTTTGCCTGGAAATGATGAAGGAATCAAGCTTATGCAGATCTTTCAGCAGTTCTCCACTAATGCATTGGTGACTGGCTGTGCACTGCTTTCCTTTTTAATTGTCTGTCTGATAAACCATTCCTCATGCTCTTCCTTTTGCTGGTGGACAGGCACCACCTCTCTCACAGTCCTTATGCAGTTCTGGTTCCTGAGCCATTTTCTTTGAGCAGACAGCTTTGTGAAAATTAATTTGGTTTAATTTTCAAGTACATTGTCTTTAGGGTAATTATTTTTTAATAAATTTAAAATAAATAAATCTAATGGAAACCATCATGTATATGGAAAAAGAAAAATAAGGAAACAAAATTTATGGGTATAAATTTTTATCATTTGTTTAATTTTTTTTAAACAATAAAAAATAAATTTGCCTTCTATAACCCTTCCTCTCCCGTCATATTTAGATGCCCTGATTTGATCCATTTCTCCCTTTAGTATCACCTGTCTCCTGCTAGTCTTCTGTCTCAGGTTCCCTCTTTCTCTTTTCCTTCCTGGTTCCAGATGAAGAATATTACAGAGTCCCACAACTGGACACACACAGATATCATCTGTGAATTGCCCAAAGCTCACTGACACATCCACAATGCAACCTCTACATCTAAGGTTCACACAACACAGAACCCGGGGCCAAGAGGACACTAATTAACCCCTTACCTCTCATTAAGGAAGGTCCCTCGTGCAATGGGGCCAGGAGCTCAAAAGCTCATGAATGGCCAAACTGTGATTAGGTGTCTACAGAGTGTGGGTCCATGGACAGGTTGCTGTATTCAGCTTCACTCACCCAGGGCCCAGGGACATTTCAGAAAGATTGTAAGAACCAGGGTTGTGGTGTGAGACCATATGGAAATAGAATCTTACAAGCTCTTGGGACCTGCTCATAAGAACCTACAGCACTGGTGACAGCAAGCACAAGACCCATGCAAGCTCAAAGAGACCAAAGCTCAACATGGAACTGCAGAATGGGCAGCAGAACCCAATATCAGCTGAAGAACTATTGGCAGCTGATTATGGTTAGGTGAATAAGAACTGCCCTTCTTTAAGCAAAGGACTCCTGATAGGCTGACTAGAGCTCAGTGGATGAACTGGCACTGAGGAATGGCCAGGGAGATAATTCAGCACAATAGGCCTAAACAAATGACAGAATGAATGAACCTCAGCATCAGGGGGACTGTGGGTGGGCGCCAGGGAGAAGGGGGGTAAATGGTGATGAAGACTGATTTGACATGATAGTGGCATATGACAAAAAAATCATAATTTTTAAAAATTACCATCCTAGACAGAAGTAAAACATAAAACACAATGTATTTATATAGTTTTAGAATGAACATTATTCATTGTGCTAAATTTATGAAAATCAAATTAAATAATTTTTACACAAGCATCTCTCAATTTACCATCACTATCTTAAAAATTAAAACTAAATTTAAATGTCTTTATCTAAAAATTAGTAATGAGAGTAGTCAATTAAACTATTTGATAACAAATCAAGCTGGTCTCCATTTCAAAGGAAATCAAATTCCGATGTTGTAATTCAAATGATATGCTATGAAATGTTTGTATCTATCTGAACTATCTAAACTCCACAGGCATTGCAGTTGGATGATACAGTGCACCTTACCCACAAGCAGGAAATACACACATGTCATCAAACTTTTAAAATATTTTAAATTTTTATATATACATGTACATATATTTATATATTATGTGTGTTTGTTAAAATGTATGCAAGTGCATTCATATCATGCAACAGAAATTAAGATAAAGGTTATATTTTATCTCATGTATCTCTAAGACTATTCTAAAAAGCAAGGTAGCTCTCTGTGTAAACAGATATAGTATTTTAGGTGCTTAAGATCATTAACAAATAACAAGTAGTATTCTTAAGGCCCTTATTTCAATATTCACATACCAGTGACTCTCTGCATTTCCTGCTCTTTTGTATACTTTTCTCCTCCATCGATGTCTTTTCTTTGTCTGATACTGAAAAAGATAATGAATTTGCATAATGACATTGTAATACGATTAATAGAAATGTATCAACTCTCCCCACCCCTCCCAACCCTAGCGGTTTCACCATTTCATCAGTTTATTGATGCAGTCTTCTGTTGTTGTTCTTTTAATATGCATCCCTCTTCACAGAAATATATTACTGGGTTATTGATGCTAGCATCCACATAGAGGGATACCATTTTCGTTTGTTTTTCTGTGATTGTGTTACTTTCACTTAATAATAATATCCTCCAGCTCCATCCATTTACCTGCAATGTTCTGATATCCATCTTTCTTTATTGCTGCATAGAACTCCATTGTGTACATTTACCACATTTGTGTTTCTATCCACTCATCAGTTGAGGGGCATTTGGTTAGGTTCCAGCCTTTTTGCTATTGTGAACAGAGCTGCAATAAATAAGCTGTGCATGTATTTCTGCAGTAAGTGCGTCTTGTGGGTATTACCTAGGAGTGGGTAGTGACTGGGTCAATGGCAAGCTCATTTTGAGTCTTCCAAGGGTCTCCACACTGCTTCCATAGTGGCTGTACAAGTTTACATTCCCACAAGCAATGGATGAGTATCATTCTATATATGTATATTTTAATTTAAAATTATTATATATAAAAAAAAAAAAATAACAATAACTTTGGGATTAACATATACAAAATGTTCTCTATAATTTTTGTTGTTTTATGCAGAGTATCATCTTGTAAATCCTCTTTTACCTGTAGGATAATTTAACTTAAGGAATTAAGTTTGCTTCCCAAATAACAACATACAGGTCATCCCCCCCCAAAAAAACATGGACAAATTGACGAAATTTACACCTTGATCCCCTGCGTAATAGGTATGTTGTACTACAACTGCCTTTTGAGACTCATGGTCAAAAAAATTAAAAATTAAAATTAAAAAAAGGGGGATGGGGGATTGGATACATCACATCATAAACCTTGTTGTCAAAAACTTTCAATTTAATCTTAAGACTAACCAGGGAAAAGATTTATATGTTCCCCACAGGTCAAAACGGACCAACTCAAAGGCTGAGAACGAAAGGATACGGCCTTCCATCGTGTAGGTTGTACCAAGGAATACCCGCCTAGAGAGGTTCACCCATCTTAACACTAAAAGGAAGAAAGCCCTCAGACTGCTACAGGCATCAAAACATCTCTGAGGACCATAGGTGTAACATCGGTTTACAGTGAGTCCTAATGCACTTTACCTTCTAGGTGCCACAAACGTTCAGTTATGAGCACCTCCTCCTTACCTCTTTTTCATAGAAACAAGAAAATCCTGGTGGTAATGAAGTCATCCTCTAACCGTAAATTAGAGCTGACTGTTATAGAACGTAATCTCTTATAAAACTGGTAAAAACTGTTCTTTAATTGACTAATATAAATAAGAACTGTTAACCAAAGTTATTGTCTATTTAGAGCCAAATATAATACTAAGTCTCTTTAAGCTGTGCAATAAAGCAAAATATATTAACAAGAAAGCACTGATAGCAGCAATGGATTATTAGGCAAAGGAGATATTAGCCAGGGGACCCAAGCCCACCCTCCCAAAATAGGTTTAAGGTTTATTACCTGTAAACTGGGATATCTGCTAGAAAAGATCTACCACATTACCAATCAATCTGTGCTTTCCTTTTCTAAGTTTCTCTGATGGCATTTTAGGTAATACCATCGTGAATATTAAAAGTGTAGGATATTCATGTCAATTCATGTGTGCTTTACATCCTGCATTTTCATTTTCCTTAGGATAACCAAACATAGGTCTGCAAATGGGAACTGTAGTGTCTAAGGCCATCCCACAGTGCTGTCTTGACAGCAGCTAGAATGGCTTTTATCTTTATGAAAAGGCTAGGACCCTGTCATTCAACTTCTCAAATACTCCAGTATTTCTGCACATTCTTCCACATGCACTTAGGCTGGTTTGTCCTAGTCCCAGTACTCTATGACATTCTCCGCATTCACTACCACACACCCTCTCTCTACATTGCTGTTTCTACATGCTTATCAGAGTTTCCAAATACTGTCATCTACATTTCAACTTAGTTCCTTCAGTAGCACACTGCTTCAGCTTCTACAGGAAGTGGGTGAGACATCATAACCATTTTTCTGCCTGCGTACTGTTACATACTATTCCTTTGATTAATGTTTATATCATTTTTAAGAGCTCCTCTAAATCTATAGAACTTCACCTTTCATGATGGAACTAGCCATGGTGTCCGTTCTCTCCACCACAGTTTCTGCGAAATCACCCTTCTTCTTCTTCTTCTTCTTCTTCCACAGCACAGGCTCAGGGATATTCTATTGAAGTTAAGACTGGTAGTGAGTTGCAGAGAAGAAACATATTTCTCAATTCTAAAATCTGAATATATCATTTCAAAAGCTCCAAGTCATGCAAATAAGGGAAGCATGTATTGGAATCCATGTCATTTGAACTGTGAAGAATGTCAACTTTGGTCATTAAAACAACTCATTTTGAAATGGCCCTCAATTTAATACTCACGTACCAGTGACTCTCTGCATCTACTGCTCATCTCCATATGTTTCTCCTCTGTGGATGTCTCTTGCTTTCCTGATATTGACACAGCAAAATATAATGAAATATACACAAAATAAAATTGTACATATTTAACAGCAATGTACTAATTAATTAAAATTAAAATTTGGACTTCATACTCTACCTTATTTAAGTTTTGCTTAATTTTAGGTGAAATGTAGTTCTTTTAGAGAGATTTATGATTATGGAAATTTACCATATGCACTACATAATATGTGCCAATGGTAGGAAAAATAATACAATGATGTAAAAGGTTCATCCATAATTTCATCAAATCGATACAAATGAGCATACTTAAGACAAAATTTTTAATTCCATTTATGTGTGATATTTCAGTTTAAACTCTTCTCAGCCTCACTGAAGAGTATTAGTAGTTAGCAAGGTGGCTAAGCAAGTCAAAGTTAGGGTCAAGAAGGCTGACAATTGGAGTTCAATCCCTGGAGAGGAAACAAATGAACTTCACACTTGTCCTTGACCTCTCACCCAGATCTGTACCTGCACCCTTTGGAAGGCAGGTAGGCAGGCAGAAAGGAAGGAAGGAAGGAAGGAAGGAAGGAAGGAAGGAAGGAAGGAAGGAAAGTAGGCAGGCAGGAAAGAGGAAGGAAGGAAGGAAGGTAGGGAGAAGGAAGGAAGGAATGATGAAAGGAAGGAAGGGAGAGAGACAAAAAAGAGAAAGTATTAATATATTTGAACATCAATAATTCTAGAATTACTGTGATTTCTCCAACACACACATACACACATATATATACACAAATATATAGAAGATAGATGATAAATATATGATAGATGGTACATATAAAAATAGACAGCTAGATAGCTAGATGGATAGAGGAAAGACAAAGTGTTCATTCACACATTGCTTTCATTCACACATTGCTTTCATTCTGTCTCTCTTTTAGCACTCTCCCTGGCATTTGGAACCATCATTGAAGGACAGGAGCGAGCAAATTCCATGGTTCTCACAGGTCAGCCAGATTAGCCTGTTCAGGGATCCCATTTCACAGTGACAGAACCTGTCCCACCACAAAGGTGGATGGCTACTAAGGAACCCTACTCGGTCAGCTTCCAAACATCTCTAGTATGTAGTTAGGCACACTAAGAAATCTGCAGAGCTGGGCATGGTGGTGCACGCCTTTAGTCCCAGCACTTGGGAGGCAGAGGCAGGCAGATCCCTGTGAGTTCAAGGCCAGCCTGGTCTACATAGTGAGCTCCAGGCCAGCTGGGACTAAAGGGAGACCCTGCCTTGAAAAGAAAAAAAAAAAGGAAATCTGCACAAACAGTGGCATGTTCATGTGAAACCATGAAAGTAGATAAAATGAATTTTCATGGAGATACTAGCAAATTTTGTTTTTGGTCTTTTGAGGCAGGGTCTCCCTTAAGGTCTGGCTGTCCTGGAACTCACTCTGTAGACCTGGCTGGCCTTGAACTCACAGAGGTCTGCCTGCCTCTGCCTCCCAAGTGCTGGGATTAAAGGCGTGAGCCACCATGCCTGCCTGAGGATATCTCTTTTTTAATGATGACCCCAGTGGAAAACTAAGTTTTGGTTATTATTATTATTATCATTATTCACTTCTCGAGATCTTTCCCATTGTTCAGAAACATGCCTAGAACTCAAATCAATTTGTACCCTTTCTTGGATTCTGCTGTGTCCAATGGATGTTTGCATGGGCTTTTCTTGATTATTACTCAAAGAAGGTCTGTTTGACCTTATGTCTCTTTAGCAGCCAAGGACAAAGCTAGATTTTGAGAGTTACTGCATCCCAAAGTCAGTTCCACTATAGTGACTCAATAAATATGGAAATCTATGATCGGTAAGCATTATCTCCTCTAATTCTGTTATTTCATATTACTTTTTAAATCTAGGCTTCTGTCCCTCTCATGTCCACCCCATGAAAACAGAAGTCATCTGGTATTCAAAATTTTATCTTTTTGCATGACACGGGTGCACAAACCTACATACAGACAGTACACTCATACACATACAAAAATAAAATAAAAAAAAAAGTGGGCTGAAGAGATAGCCTAGCAGTTAAGAACATCGACTGCTGTTGCAGAGGACCTGAGTTTGATCCCCAGCACCCACATGGTGGCTGAGAACCGTCTGTAACTTCAAGCCCAGGAGAACTCCAGTTCCAGGGGAATCTGAGACCCTCTTCTGACCTCCGCGGCATTGCATGACATGGGTGCACAAACCTACATGCGGACAGTACATTCATACACATACAAAAATGAATAAAATTTTAAATAAAAAAAAAGAAAATTTGATCTTTGATCTCACCATGTTGTACTCTCCCACATTACCAATCAATCTGTGCTTTCCTTTTCTAAGTTTCTCTGATGGCATTTTAATGAACACTATTATATTATATGGCATGGCCCACACAATATGATACGTGTTTTGCAAAGTCTTTAGGGTAGACACATCTACTGAGCCCACCAAGAGCCCCAACCTTGTAAGTCATTGAATTTCCTCCTGGCAGAACAACTAACTAGAAATTCCTGGGAATCTAGGAATCATTTGTGTGTATTTTTGATTGTTGTTTTCTTTTTTTAATTATTAAAATTTGTATTTTTTTTAAATTTTAAAATTTGTATTATTGCCCAGGCAGCAATGAATTCAACCATGTACATCCAACCCTTGATGTCAGTGCTGGTAATAAACCTGTGTCAACATGCCATGCCAGTGTGGAAATAAAACAATGAAGGCCAATCGTTCTCTGGTTCTGTAAGGAAATTTTTCAAATAAACTTTCTATAAAAATATTTCAATTCCAAAACAAATATTGTACCACAATCAAAAATCAAATAAATTACCACTTTTCTTTGGTGGCTGAACATATTTCTCATGGTCAGAATGTAAGGACTTGGGGTCCGTGCCATCGCCTGCCTGCGCACTGCTGCCGCTCTTTCCCCTCACAGCCCAGCATGAGCACTACAGGAAAAAACAAATCAAGGAGCTGAAGGGACAAGAAATTAGTCCTAAGGTGTACTTCATGAAGCAGACCATTGGCAACTCGTGTGCTACCATTGGGCTGATTCGCGCAGTGGCCAATAATCAAGACAAGCTGGACTTCGAGGATGGGTCATGGCCACCTCTATGAACTTGGTGGACGAATGCCTTTTCCAGTGAACCATGGCACCAGTTCAGAGGACTCTGCTGCAGGATGCCACCAAGGTCTGCAGAGAATTCACTGAGCCTGAGCAGGGAGAGGTCCGCTTCTCCTCTGTGGCCCTCTGCAAAGCAGCCTAAGTCCTGGGGGAGAGCTGGCTGCTCCCCTTCCCTTCCCCCTGGAAGAACTGCACAACTCCGCCCTAGGTCTGCAGCCTCAGCACTTGTAATCACCGCCTTCTCCTTCCATTCTGCAGCCCCCCAGCCCATGCCCTGACATTAGGAGCTTGAGCATCACATGGCTACACCAGTGTGAGCCTCAGATGCGAAGCCTTTCTGCCCACTGTGTCTCATACCTTAATATCTATGGCCTCTTTGGTTTATGTCTGTAAGTTTAAGGCTTTGGATGTGGTTTGTCATTAAAAGGAATGGAACTTAAAAAAAAGAATTTAAGGACTTGATATTCTAGGGGAAAATAACCATAAAAATAGCATATGTCAACTTCGGTCATTGAAAAAGACTCATTTTGATAAGGCCCTCAATTGAAATACTCACGTACCAGTGACTCTATGAATCTACTACGCCTATGTATATTTTTCACCTCTGCGGATGACTCTTGCTTTCCTGATATTGACACAACAAAATATAATGAAATATACACAAAACAAAATTGTACATAGTTAACAGAAATGTACTAATTATATAAAATTAAAATTTGGACTTCATACTCTACCATATTTCAGTTTTGCTTAATTTTAGGTGAAAATGTAATTCTTTTAGAGGGATTTATGATTATGGAAATTTACCATATGCACTATATAATATGTGCCAATGGTAGGAAAAAGAATACAATGATGTAAAAGATTCATTCATAATCTCATCAAATCGATACAAATGAGCATACTTAAGACAAAATTTTTAATTCCATTTATGTGTGATATTTCACGTTAAACTCTTCTCAGCCTCACTGAAGAGAATTAGTAGTTAGCAAGGTGACTAAGCAAGTCAAAGTTATGGTCATGAAGGGTGACAATTGGAGTTCAATCCCTAGAGAGGAAACAAATGAACTTCACACTTGTCATTGATCCCTCACCCAGATCTGTATATGCACCCTTTGAAAGGAAGGACAGAAGGGAGGAAGAAGGAAGCAACGAAGCAAGGCAACAAGGGAGGAAAGAAGGAAGGAAGGAAAGAAGGAAGGAAGGAAGGAAGGAAGGAAGGAAGGGAGAAAGACATAAAAAAGAAAAAGTATTAATATATTTGAAAATCAAAATTCTAGAACTACTGTGATTTCTCCTTTTATGAACACACACATACACACATATACATATACACAACTATATAGAAGATAGATAAATATATGATAGATGGTACATATAAAACTAGACAGCTAGATAGCTAGATGGATAGAGGAAAGACAAAGTGTTTACTCACACATTGCTTTCATTCACACATTGCTTTCATTCTGCCTCTATTTTAGCACTCTCCCTGGCATTTGAAACCATCATTGAAGGGACAGGAGACAGCAAATTCCATGGTTCTCACAGGTCAGCCAGATTAGCCTGTTCAGGGATTCCATTTCACAGTGACAGAACCTGTCCCACCACAAAGGTGGATGGCTACTAAGGAACCCTACTTGGTCAATTTCCAAACATCTCTAGTATGCAGTTAGGCACACTAAGAAATCTGCAGAGCTGGGCATGGTGGCACACGCCTTTAGTCTCAGCACTTGGGAGGCAGAGGCAGGCAGATCCCTGTGAGTTCAAGGCCAGCCTGGTCTACATAGTGAGCTCCAGGCCAGCTGGGACTAAAGGAAGACCCTACCATGAAAAAAAAAAGAAATCTGCACAAACAATGGCACGTTCATGTGAAACCATGAAAGTAGATAAAATGAATTTTCATGGAGATACTAGCAAATTTTGTATTTGGTCTTTTGAGGCAGGATCTCCCTTTAGCTCTGGCTGTCCTGGAACTCACTCTGCAGACCTGGCTGGCCTTGAATTCACAGAGGTCTGCCTGCCTCTGCCTGCCTCTGCCTGCCTCTGCCTGCCTCTGCCTCACAAGTGCTGGGATTAAAGTCTTGAGCCACCATGCCTGCCTGAGGATATCTCTTTTTTAATGATGACCACAATGGAAAACTAAGTTTTGTTTATTATTATTATTATTATTATTATTATTATCATTATTCACTACTAGAGACCTTTCCCATTGTTCAGAAACATGCCTAGAACTCAAATCAATTTGTATCCTTTCTAGGATTCTGCAGTGTACAGTGGATGTTTGCATGGGCTTTTCTTGATTATTACTCAAAGAAGGCCTGTTTGAGCTTATGTCTCTTTAGCAGCCAAGGAAAAAGCTAGACTTTGAGAGTTACTGCATCCCAATGTCAGTTCCACTATAGTGACTCAATAAATATGGAAATCTATGATTGGTAAGCATTATCTCCTCTAATTCCGTTATTTCATTTTACTTTTTAAATCCAGGCTTCTGTCCCTCTCATGTCCACATGAAACAGAAGAAGACAGCTGGTATTGAAAATTTGATCTCTGATCTTACCATGTTGTATGCTACCACATTACCAATCAATCTGTGATTTCCTTTTCTAAGTTTCTCGATGGCATTTTAGGTAATACATTAAAACAGAAGAAGACAGCTGGTATTGAACATTTGATCTCTGATCTTACCATGTTGTACTCTACCACATTACCAATCAATCTGTTCTTTCCTTTTCTAAGTTTCTCTGATGGCATTTTAGGTAATACCATCATGAATATTAAAAGTGTAGGATATTCATGTCAATTCATGTGTGCTTTACATCCTGCATTTTCATTTTCCTTAGGATAACCAAACTTACGTCTGCAAATGGGAACTGTAGTATCTAAGGCCATCCCACAGTGCTGCCTTGACAGCAGCTAGAATGGCTTTTATCTTTATGAAAAGGCTAGGACCCTGTCATTCATCTTCTCAAATACTCCAGTATTTCTGCACATTCTTCCACATGCACTTAGGCTGGTTTGTCCTAGTCCCAGTACTCTACGACATTCTCCGCATTCACTACCACACACCCTCTCTCTACATTGCTGTTTCTACATGCTTATCAGAGTTTACAAATGCTGTCATCTACATTTCAACTTAGTTCCTTCAGTAGCACACTGCTTCAGCTTCTACAGGAAGTGGGTGAGACATCATAACCATTTTTCTGCCTGCATACTGTTATATACTATTCCTCTGATTAATGTATATATCATTTTAAAGAGCTCCTCTAAAACTATAGAACTTCACCTTTCATGATGGAACTAGCCATGGTGTCCCATCATTGAAGGGACAGGAGACAGCAAGTTCCATGGTTCTCACAGGTCAGCCAGATTAGCCTGTTCAGGGATCCCATTTCACAGTGACAGAAACTGTCCCACACAAAGGTGGGATGGCTACTAAGGAACCCTACTGGTCACATTCCAAACATCTCTAGTATGTCAGTTAGGCACATAAGAAATCTGCAGACTGGCATGTGTGGTAGCACCCTTGGTAGTCCACACTTGGGAGGCAGAGG
Organism: Rhizomys pruinosus; assembly: GCA_009823505.1. Taxonomy (NCBI): domain Eukaryota; kingdom Metazoa; phylum Chordata; class Mammalia; order Rodentia; family Spalacidae; genus Rhizomys; species Rhizomys pruinosus. The sequence continues at coordinate 1,067,784 of VZQC01012659.1, forward strand.
CAGCGATCCCTGTGAGTTCAGCCAGCCTGGGTCTACATAGTGAGCTC
>VZQC01012659.1:1068136-1159672 GCA_009823505.1 Rhizomys pruinosus
CAGGCCAGCTGGGCTAAAGGGAGACCCTGCCTTGAAAAGACAAAAGAAAGGAATCTGCACAAACAATGGCAGTTCATGTGAAACCATGAAAGTAGATAAAATGAATTTTTGGACATAGCAAATTTTGTTTTTGGTCTTTGAGGCAGGGTCTCCTTTAGCTCTGGCTGTCCTGGAACTCAACTCTGTAGACCTGGCTGGCCTTGAACTCACAGAGGGTGCTGCCTGCCTCTGCTTCAGTACTGGGATAAAGGCGGTGCGCCAGCCTGCTGCTGGAGAATGCTGCATTTATTAATGATGATCCCCAATGGAAAATGACGTGTTTTGGTATTATTATTATTATTATTATTCACTTCTCGCGACCTTTCCCATTGTTCAGAAACATGCCTAGAACTCAAATCAATTTGTATCCTTTCTTGGATGCTGCTTGTGTCCAGTGGATGTTTGCATGGGCTTTTCTTGATTATTACTCAAAGAAGGCCTGTTTGACCTTATGTCTCTTTAGCAGCCAAGGACAAGGCTAGATTTTGAGAGTTATTGCATCCTAAAGTCAGTTCCACTATAGTGAGTCAATAAATATGCGAATCTATGATCGGTAAGCATTATCTCCTCTAATTCTGTTATTTCATTTTACTTTTTAAATCCAGGCTTCTGTCCCTCTCAGGTCCAGCCCATTAAAACAGAAGAAGACATCTGGAATTGAAAATTTGATCTTTGATCTTACCATGTTGTACTCTACCACATTAGCAATCAATCTGTGCTTTCCTTTTCTAAGTTTCTCTGATGGCATTTTAGGTAATACCATCATGAATATTAAAAGTGTAGGATATTCATGTCAATTCATGTGTGTTTTACATCCTGTATTTTCATTTTCCTTGGGATAACCAAACATAGGTCTGCAAATGGGAACTGTAGTGTCTAAGGCCATACCCATAGTGCTGTCTTGACAGCAGCTAGAATGGCTTTTATCTTTATGAAAAGGCTAGGACCCTGTCCTTCATCTTCTCAAATACTCCAGTATTTCTGCACATTCCTCCACATGCACTTAGGCTGGTTTGTCCTAGTCCCAGTACTCTGTGACACTCTCCGCATTCACTACCATACACCCTCTCTCTACATTGCTGTTTCTTCACGCTTGTCAGAGTTTACAAATGCTGTCATCTACATTTCAACTTAGTTCCTTCAGTAGCACACTGCTTCAGCTTCTACAGGAAGTGAGGGAGACATCATAACCATTTTCCTGCCTGCATACTGTTATATACTATTCCTCTGATTAATGTATATATCACTTTAAAGAGCTCCTCAAAAACTATAGAACTTCACCTTTAATGATGGAACTAGCCATGGTGTCGGTTCTCTCAACCATAGTTCCTGTGGAATGAACTTCCTTCTTCTGAAGCACAGGCTCAGGGATGTTCTATTAAAATTAAGACTGGTAGTGAGTTGCAGACAAGAAACATACTTCTCAATTCTAAAATCTGAATATCTCATTTCAAACGCTCCAAGTCAGGCAAATAAGGGAAGCATGTATTGGAATCCATGTCATTTGAACTGTGAGGAATGTGTACATAATATAAATTCATTTTGTTTTGCATTGTTTCCTTTAGTTGTTTGCAAGTTTTAATTTCTGTAATATTCATATAATACAGTTTGATGGTATTAGATTCATCCCCCTCTCAGCATCTCTGCCCATTGTCCCCTGCCAAACTTAATGAACACTATTATATTATATGGCATGGCCCATACAATATGACACGTGTTTTGCAAAGTCTTTAGTGTAGACACATCTTCTGAGCCCACCAAGAGCCCCAACCCTGTAAGTCACTGAATTTCCTCCTGGCAAAACCACTAACTAGAAATCCCTGGGAACCTAGGAATCATTTGTTTGTCTATTTTGATTTGTTGTTTTCTTTTAAAAAATTTTAAAATTTGTATTACTTTTTAATTTTTAAGGTTTGTATTATTGTCCAGGCAGCAATAATATTGTATTATTTTTAGTATTGCCCAGGCAGCTAGGAATTCAACTAAGCACATATGACCCTTGATATCATTGCTTGTAATAAACCTCTGCCAACATGCCATGCCAGTGTGGAAATAAAACAATAAAGAACTTCTTTGGGGATACCTGTGTATTAGGAGACTTAGAAAACTTCCTGAGGAGTCCAGAATTGACTGAGACAGCTGATGCTCCACCTTCGTTTTCAGGCTCAGAATCAAAGTCAGATGAAAACCAATGGTTGTCTGGGCCTGTAAGGAAAGTTTTCAAATAAAATTTCAATAAAAATATTTCAATTCCAAAACAAATATTGTACCACAATCAAAAATCAATTAGATTACCAGTTTTCTTTGGTGGATGAACATTTTTCTCATGGTCAGAATGTAAGGACTTGATATTCTAGGGGAAAATAACCATAAAATTAGCATATGTCAGCTTTGGTCATTTAAAACTCATTTTGATAAGGCCCTCAATTTAAATACTCACGTACCAGTGACTCTATGCATCTACTGTTGCTCTGTATATTTTTCTCCTCTGCAGATGTCTCTTGCTTTCCTGATATTGACACAGCAAAATATAATGAAATGTACACAATTAAAATTGTACGTAGTTAACAGAAATGTACTAATTATTTAAAATTAAAATTCGGAATTTGTTACCATATTTCAGTTTTGCTTAATTTTATGTGAAAATGTAATTCTTTTAGAGAGATTTATGATTATGGAAATTTACCATATGCACTATATAATATGTGCCAATGGTAGGAAAAAGAATACAATGATGTAAAAGATTCATCCATAATTTCATCAAATCGACACAAATGAGCATACTTAAGACAAAATTTTTAATTCCATTTATGTGTGATATATCAGTTTCAACTCTTCTCAGCCTCACTGAAGAGTATTAGTAGTTAGCAAGGAGGATAAGCAAGTCAAAGTTATGGTCAAGAAGACTGACAATTGGAGTTCAATCCCTGGAGAGGAAACAAATGAACTTCACACTTGTCCTTGACCACTCACCCAGATCTGTACATGTAACCATTGGAAGGCAGGAAGGAAGGAAGGAAGCAAGGAAGGAAGGAAGGAAGGAAGGATGAAAGGAAGGAATGGAGAGAGACAAAGAAGTAAAAGTATTAATATATTTGAATATCAATAATTCTAGAATTACTGTGATTTCTCCAACACGCACATACACACACACATATATATATATACACACACACACACATATATAGAAGATAGATGATACATAAATATATTATATTTGGTACATATAAAAATAGACAGCTAGATACCTAGATGGATAGAGGAAATACAAAGTCTTCATTCACATATTGCTTTCATTCACACATTGCTTTCATTCTGTCTCTCTTTTAGCACTCTCCCTGGCATTTGAAACCATCATTGAAGGGACAGAAGACAGCAAATTCCATGGTTCTCACAGGTCAGCCAGATTAGCCTGTTCAGGGATCCCATTTCACAGGGACATTAACTGTCCCACCACAAAGGTGGATGGCTAGTAAGGAACCCTACTCATTCTGCTTTCAAATATCTCTAGTATGTAGTTAGGCACAATAAGAAATCTGTCCAGCTGGTCATGGTGGTCCATGCCTTTAATCCCAGCACTTGGGAGGCAGAGGTAGGCAGATCCCTGTGAGTTCAAGGGCAGCCTGGTCTACATAGTGAGCTCCAGGCCAGCTGGGACTAAAGGGAGACCCTGCCTTGAAAAGACAAAAAAAAGAAATCTGCACAAACAATGGCATGTTCATGTGAAACCATGAAAGTAGATAAAATGAATTTTCATGGAGATACTAGGAAATTTTGTTTTTGGTCTCTTGAGGCAGGGTCTCCCTTTAGCTCTGGCTGTCCTGGAACTCACTCTGTAGACCAGGCTGGCCTTGAACTCACAGAGATCCGCCTGCCTCTGCCTCCCAAGTGTGAGGATTAGAGGTGCTCACCACCATGCCCAGCATACCAGCAATTTTATGTAGGCACAGCGGCTCACCTTGCAATACATTCAATTCTGTCTACCAAGATATAGGAAACAGATTAATCTGTAATTCTACAGTATTATGTGGATTTCCTGTGTCATGTTAATCATCATACACATCTTATGAACCAAATATATAACTACTAGTTCACCATATTTAAAACACTATCCCTTTTTTCTTCAGATAATTATTGGAATCTTGGGATCCTCATGACAACTCTGATGTCAGAGAATGTAGAACTTTTTGTGTCTCAAAACTTTCAGACTCTGTAATTTCTGTATATGAGTGGAAAGTATATATGCATATTTTAGAGTAATATAAAATTAAAGGCAGAAATGTGAATTCCTAAGCATAAAAAAGGATTAATAAACTGTTAAAAATCATACGCAGCAGCAATGACTTAGGGATCAATGACTTAGTAATTTGAGTATTTCCTGAGTGTGCCTGCACTGTAGTTGTGCTTCCACACAAAGATGGATGGCTACTAAGGAACCCTACCCAATCTGCTTCCAAACACTTCAAGAATGAAGATAGAAACACTAAGAAATCTGCACAAACAAGGGCATGTTCACATGAAAAGGAACCATGAAAATAGATAAAATGGATTTTCATATAGTTAGTGGCAATTTGTAACTAGACACAGTTGCACACCTTGCAAAATATTCAAGTCACTGTACTAATGTCAGAATACAGATTATTTTCTAATTTTGCAGTATCATGTGGATTTCATGTGCATGTCACTTATAAGCATTTATGAAGGAAATACCAACTACAAACTGCACATCTTAAAACAGTTGCTTTTTTTTCTAGCAATGTGACAGCTACTTGGGCTACTCAGGACAAACTATGAGGTCAGTGAATGTAGAGGCTTCTGCTTCTCTCTCCTTATGTAGCAGCAATGAGTTAAAGAATTGGGGTATTTTCTGAGTGTGCATGATCTCTCTCTCTCCTCTCTCTCTCTCTCTCTCTCTCTCTCTCTCTCTCTCTCTCTTCCTTCTTTTTTTTGTGTGTGTGTGTGTGTGTGTGTGTGTGTGTGTCTATGTGTGTGCAGGTCAAAGGCCACCCAACGCTGTTTTCCTCAGAAACCACACCTCTCATGTTTGGATCCAGGGACTCTGGTTTATCTGGAGTTCCTTGAGTAGGGAAAGTTTTCATGCCAGCGAAATCAAGGATTTCTCTAATTCTATTTCGCACACCTGGCACTCAAAGGATATAGTATCACGCCCTTCTCTTTTTACATGGATTCTGGAAATTAAGCTTGGATCAAAATACAATTAGAAAAGGAGGATAAAATATAGCCTTGAGGATTAATATGCTGACCCAAATGGTAATATTTTATTCTTCACCTGCTGAGACCTTTCCCATTGTCCAGAACATGTGTAAAGCCCAAATCAATTCTTATCCTTTCTTGGATTCTGCTGTCTCAAACTACTGTCCAGAGGATGCTTGCATGGGCTTTTCTTGATTGTTCCTCAAGGACTATCTGTTTGCACTGATGCCTCCTTAGCAGCCAAGTGCAAACCTAGATTTTGAGAGGTGCTGAATGCCAATGTCAGTTCCACCACAGTGACTCAATGAATGTATGAATTGTGGCCAATAAGCAATGTAACATCGAAAGGTTCTTCAACTGATGCTTTCTCCCTAGGTACACAGGTGGTATTTAGACCTGCCATAGCATTCTGCTGGTACTTCAACTCTTTACCACTTGAAGTGTGAGCAACTTCTTTATGTGTCTATCCATACACTCTCTGGATGAAGTAGACAATCTTTTCAGTTATCTGTGTATATACTTTTGTTTTCTTTAGTAATTATTGTGTATCTCCTATGAGATGAACCAATCTGTGCATTTTAAAAAATTTTACTTAAACATTGAGATGTCTTTTGTTGAAACACTGCAGCCAACAATGAAAAATGGATTAGTTACAGGGTATTTCCCATCAATATTAGGAAAATAGAAGGAGGAATGCTAACATTGTAAGCAGCTCTAAAATTTTTATTTTTAGATTATGATGAATTTTGAAATTTACCTGATTTGAAAGGTTGTACCCCTGCTATTTCTCCTTCATCTGAGGTAGGTTTTTTCGCTGTAGGTTTAGGCTGGATAGGGTTTGAAGCAACATATTTAGTTAACATACATACACTACAATATGTCCTCAGTAATTCAAGAGAACTTATAATTCGTACCTCCACGGGATGCTGTTTCTCAACCCGTGCTGAAAGAAATAGGGAAGAGAGTCAATTTTGTGGCAATATGGCAACCCAGGCTCCACACACATGAAGAATAGGAGGGATGATTACCATGCTCCACTTTCCATATTATTGCTTAAGTTTTGTGTGTGTCTTTCTGTTCAGCATAATAACATGTTAGAAATATACTCATGAAAAGAATACATACTTAAAACCTGCAGTTAATATTTCAGAAGTGTGGTAATGTGCCAAGTAAATGGCACTAAAGTAGAGAACTGTGTAACCTCAGTGGGAATATTTTGACTGATCAAGTGAAACGTGGTTGATGATCAGAACAAACCAGGGCCCTGAGAAGATATCAGAACTAACAGCTGCAGTCATTCATTATACTAAGATCAGTCATTACACTACAAGCAGGCATTATACTACATCTGTCATTACACTATAAGCAGGCATTAAACTATGATCGTTCATTAAACTACAAGCAGGCATTACACTATATCAGTCATTACCCTACAAGCAGGCATTGCACTACGATCAGTCTTTACACTACAAGCAGGCATTACACTATCTATCTATCTATCTATCTATCTATCTATCTATCTATCTATCTATGTATCTTCATCTATCATGTGCAAGTGGAAGACAAAGAATACAATGATGTAAAAGATTCATCCATAAGCTCATCAAATCAATGCAAATGAGCATACTTAAGACAACATTTTAAAATTTCATTGATGCATGATATTTCATGTTCAACTGTTTTCACAGAAGATAATTAGGTGATTGCCAAGGTGGCTCAGCAAGCAAAAGATGTTGCGAAGAAGACTGACAACCAGAATTGAATCACTGGAATGGAAAGTAATGACTCCCACAGTTATCTTATGACCTTGAACCAATACCTGTATATGCATCCGTAGAAAGAAAGAAACAGAGAATGAGTAAAGTAAAAGAAGGAAGGATGGACAGAGAAGGAACAAAGTAGTCATATGTTTGAACAATTCTAGATATAGATAGATAGATAGATAGGATAGATAGATAGATAGATAGATGATAGGTAAGGTAAGTTCAGGTAAGGTAGATAGAGGCTTCTTTCACACCCTGCCATTGTTCTTTTAGGACTCTGCCTTTTGCTTGAATCCATCATTGAAGGGACAAGAGATAGAACACTCCATGGTTCTCACAATTCGGCCAGATGAGCCTGTTCAGGAAGCCCATGTCCCAGTGAGAGAACCTGTTCCACAACAAAGATGGATGGCTACTAAGGAACCCTACCCAATCTGCTTCCAAACACTTCAAGAATGAAGATAGAAACACTAAGAAATCTGCACAAACAAGGGCATGTTCATATGAAAAGGAACCATGAAAATAGATAAAATGGATTTTCATATAGTTAGTGGCAATTTGTAACTAGACACAGTTGCACTCCTTGCAAAATATTCAAGTTACTGTACCAATTTCAGAAAACATTATTTTCTAATCTTGCAGTATCATGTGGATTTCATGTGCCATGTCACTTATAAGCATTTCATGAAGGAAATACCAACTACAAATTGCACATCTTAAAACAGTTGCTTTTTTTTTTCTAGCAATGGTGACTGCATAATTAGGTTACCCAGGACAAACTATGATGTCAGTGAGTGTAGAGGCTTCTGCTTCTCTCAACTTATGTAGCAGCAATGAGTTAAAGAATTGGGGTATTTTCTGAGTGTGCATGTCTCTCTCTCTCTCTCTCTCTCTCTCTCCTCTGTCTCCTCTCTTCTCTCCCTCTGTCTCTGCATGTGGTGTTGTGTGTGTGTGTGTGTGTGTGTGTGTGTCTATGTGTGTGCAGCTCATAGGCCACCCAACGCTGTTTTCCTCAGGAACCACACCTCTCATGTTTGGATACAGGGACTCTGGTTTATCTGGAGTTCCTTGAGTAGGGAAAGTTTTCATGCCAGCGAGATCAAGGATTTCTCTGGTTCTATCTCCCACACCTGGTACTCGAAGGATATAGTCCCACGCCCTACTCTTTTTACATGGATTCTGGAAATTAAGCTTGGATCAAAATACAATTAGAAAAGGAGGATAAAATATAACCTTGAGGATTAATATGCTGACCCAAATGGTAGTATTTTATTCTTCACCTGCTGAGACCTTTCCCGTTGTCCAGAAACATGTGTAAAGCCCAAATCAATTCTTATCCTTTCTTGGATTCTGCTGTCTCAAACTACTGTCTAGAGGATGCTTGCATGGGCTTTTCTTGATTGTTCCTCAAGGACTATCTGTTTGCACTGATGCCTCCTTATCAGCCAAGTGCAAACCTAGATTTTGAGAGGTGCTGAATGCCAATGTCAGGTCCACCACAGTGACTAAATGAATGTATGAATCTGTGGCCAATAAGCAATGTAACATCGAAAGCTTCCTCAACTGTTGCTTTCTCCCTAGGTACACAGATGGTATCTAGACCTGCCGTAGCATTCTGCTGGTACTTCAACTCTTTACCACTTGAAGTGTGAGCAACTTCTTTTTGTGTCTATCCATATACTCACTGGATGAAGTAGACAATCTTTTCAGTTATCTGTGTATATACTCTTGTTTTCTTTAATAATTATTGTGTACCTCCTATGAGATAAACAAATCTGTCCATTTTTAAAACTTTTACTTAGACATTGAGATGTCTTTTGTTGAAACACTGTGGCCAACAATGAAAAATGGATTAGTTACAGGGTATTTCCCAGCAATATTGAGAAAATAGAAGTAGGAATGCTAATGTTGTAAGCAGCTCTAAATTTTTTGTTTTCAGATTATTGTGAATTTTGAAATTTACCTGATGTGAAAGGTTGTGCCCCTGTTATTTCTCCTTCATCTGAGGTAGGTTTTTTCGCTGTGGGTTTAGGCTGGATAGGGGTTGAAGCAACATATTTAGTTAACATACATACCACAATATATCCTCAGTAATTCAAGAGAATTATAATTCTACCTCGGGGATGCTGTTTCTCAACCCGTGCTGAAAGAAATAGGGAAGAGAGTCAAGATTGTGGAATATGGCAACCCAGGCTCCACACACATTAAGAGAAGGAGGGATGATTACCATGTTCCACTTTCAATATTATTGCTTAAGTTTTGTGTGTGTCATCAGCATAATAACATGTTAGAAATATACTCATGAAAAGAAACATACTTAAAACGGCAGTTAATATTTCAGAAGTGTGGTAATGTGCCAAGAAAATGGCACTAAAGTAGAGAACTGTGAACCTCAGTGGGAATATTTTGACTGATCAAGTGAAAGTGGTTGATGATCAGATCAAACCAGGGCCTCTGAGAAGATATCAGAACTAACAGCTGCAGTCATTCATTATACTAAGATCAGTCATTACACTACAAGCAGGCATTATACTACAATCGTAATTACACTATAAGCAGGCATTAAACTATGATCATTCATTAAACTACAAGCAGGCATTACACTATGATCAGTCATTACCCTACAAGCAGGCATTGCACTACGATCAGTCTTTACACTACAAGCAGGCATTACACTATCATCTATCTATCTATCTATCTATCTATCTATCTATCTATCTATCTATCATCTATCATGTGCAAGTGGTAGGTCAGAGAATACAATGATATAAAAGATTCATCCATAAGCTCATCAAATCAATGCAAATGAGCATACTTAAGACAACACTTTAAAATTTCATTGATGCATGATATTTCATGTTCAACTGTTTTCACAGAAGATAATTAGTGGCTGCCAAGGTGGCTCAGCAAGCAAAAGATGTTGCGAAGAAGACTGACAACCAGAATTGAATCACTGGAATGGAAAGTAATGACTCCCACAGTTATCTTATGACCTTGAACCAATACCTGTATATGCATCCGAAAGAAAGAAACAGAGAAGAGTAAAGTAAGGAAGGAAGGATGGACAGAGAAGGAACAAGTAGTCATATGTTTGAACAATTTAGATAGATAGATAGATAGATAGATAGATAGATAGATAGATAGATAGATAGATGAATGGTAAGGTAAGTTCAGGTAAGGTAGATAGAGGCTTCTTTCACACCCTGCCATTGTTTTTTAGGACTCTGCCTTTTGCTTGAATCCATCATTGAAGGGACAAGAGATAGAACACTCCATGGTTCTCACAATTCGCCAGATGACCTGTCAGGAAGCCCATGTCCCAGTGAGAGAACCGTTCCACAACAAAGATGGATGGCTACTAAGGAACCCTACCAATCTGCTTCCAAACACTTCAAGAATGAAGATAGAAACACTAGAAATCTGCACAAACAAGGGCATGTTCACATGAAAAGGAACATGAAAATAGATAAAATGGATTTTATATAGTTAGTGGCAATTTGTAACTAGACACAGTTGCACCCTTGCAAAATATTCAAGTTACTGTACCAATTTCAGAAAACAGATTATTTTCTAATCTTGCAGTATCATGTGGATTTCATGTGTCATGTCACTTATAAGCATTTATGAAGGAAATACCAACTACAAATTGCACATCTTAAAACAGTTGCTTTTTTTTTCTAGCAATGGTGACTGCATATTAGGTTACCCAGGACAAACTATGATGTCAGTGAGTGTAGAGGCTTCTGCTTCTCTCAACTTATGTAGCAGCAATGAGTTAAAGAATTGGGGTATTTTCTGAGTGTGCATGTCTCTCTCTCTCTCTCTCTCTCTCTCTCTCTTTCTCTCTCTATCTCTCACTCTGTCTCTGCATGTGTGGTGTGTGTGTGTGTGTGTGTGTGTGTGTGTGTATGTGTGTGCAGCTCAAAGGCCACCCAACCCTGTTTTCCTCAGGAACCACACCACTCATGTTTGGATACAGGGACTCTGGTTTATCTGGTGATCCTTGAGTAGGGAAAGTTTTCATGCCAGCGAGATCAAGGATTTCTCTGGTTCCTTCTCCCACACATGGTACTCAAATGATATATTACCTCACCCTACTCTTTTTACATGGATTCTGGAAATTAAGCTTGGATCAAAATACAATTAGAAAAGGAGGATAAAATGTAGCCTTGAGGATTAATATGCTGACCCAAATGGTAGTATTTTATTCTTCACCTGCTGAGACCTTTCCTGTTGTCCAGAAACATGTGTAAAGCCCAAATCAATTCTTATCCTTTCTTGGATTCTGCTGTCTCAAACTACTGTCCAGAGGATGCTTGAATGGGCTTTTCTTGATTGTTCTTCAAGGACTATCTGTTTGCACTGATGCCTCCTTAGCAGCCAAGGGCAAACCTAGATTATGAGAGGTGCTGAATGCCAATGTCAGGTCCACCACAGTGACTCAATGAATGTATGAATCTGTGGCCAATAAGCAATGTAACATCGAAAGCTTCCTCAACTGTTGCTTTCTCCCTAGGTACACAGATGGTATGTAGACCTGCCGTAGCATTCTGCTGGTACTTCAACTCTTTACCACTTGAAGTGTGAGCAACTTCTTTATGTGTCTATCCATATACTCTCTGGATGAAGTAGAAAATCTTTTCAGTTATCTGTGTATTACTCTTGTTTTCTTTAATAATTATTGTGTCCTCCTATGAGATAAACAATCTGTGCATTTTTAAAACTTTTACTTAACATTGAGATGTCTTTTGTTGAAACACTGTGGCCAACAATGAAAAATGGATTAGTTACAGGGTATTTCCCAGCAATATTGAGAAAATAGAAGTAGGAATGCTAAGTTGTAAGCAGCCTAAATTTTTTGTTTTCAGATTATTANTGTTGTGTGGGTGTGTGTGTTGTGTGTGCATGCAGAAGCCTAACCAAAACTGGTTTTTCCTAGCAACTATAACACGCCATTGTTTGAGAACAAGACCGTTGGTTTTATCTGGAGTTCCCGAGTACAACAAGGGCTACATACTAGGGAGAATCTAAGGGATCTCTTGTCTCCACAATCTACTACAGATGTCCCTATACTTACTTATATGAGTCAATACAATGAGAAAACAGAGATAAAATATAATCTTGAGGATTAATATGCTGACTCCAAATGGTAATATTTTTATTCTTCACTTGCTGAGACCTTTCCCGTTGTCCAGAAACATATGTAAAGCCCAAATCAATTTTATCCTTTCTTGGATTCTGCATGTTGTTAAACTACTGTCACAATGGATGTTGCATGGGCTTTTCTTGATCATTCCACAAATAATATTGAACTGAGACCTCCTCAGCAACCAGGCAAAAGATAGACTTCAAGAGTTGCTGAATCCCAATGTCAGTTCCACCATAGTGACTCAATAATTAATTTATAAATCCATGGTTAAAAAGAATCTTTCTCCAAATCCTATTATTGGTGAAGAAGCATTTGGTATTGAAAAATTGGTCTTTGACCTCACTATATTGTACTGGACCAAATTGCAGCTCACTCTGTGCTTTCCCTTTCTCAGGTCCTCTGATTGTATTCTGTGTAATATCATCATGAATACTAAACAAGTGTAAAACATTCATTTCAATTCACTGTAATGCATATACGCATTTCCTTTTCTTTGGATCATCAAACATTGGTCTGCATATAGGGACCTGTACTGCTCAATATCTCATCAATAGTGAAGAGGGGGCATGGAAGCTCATGCCCCTGCTGTCTGGACACAGCTAGCTGTTAGAATAAGTTAGGAGAAGGAAAAAATGATAAGCAGTGGACATAGGGAAGAGAGAGATATTGATATCTGAGAGGATGTAAGGGTGCAAAGGAAGAATAGATGTATCTTTCTGAAAAGGCTAAGGATCGGCGTCATCATGCTTATCTGAAATGAAATATTTTCTAGTATTTTTGCACATTCCTCCACATACACTTAGACTGGTTTGTTCTATTTCCAGTACCAGTGACTCTCTCATTACCGTTTTCCCTTCCTTAGAGTGTATTGCTACTGTGGGCTTGTTACATTAGTTGTCCCTGATTTACATAATGTTATTAGGACTCCTCTTTAAACTGTAAGAACTTTACCTATCAGCACAGGAAACTAGCATGGTTTTCAGACATTTTTTCATAGACTGTACTGTTATTCTAAGTAACCTCAATCCATACAGTGGTTCTGGCATTAAAACAAGGGAAATACAGAGTACAATATATATATATATATGTCCATTTAAAATGCTCTGTATTTAGAGGACAAAGTATTGGAATGCAATACATTGTGAACTGGAAACCTATTACATCCAAACATATTTTGTTGAATAGGTTTTAATATATTAATTGAGATAATTTGTTAATACCAATATACTTGATGGAGATTTAGATCCTCCATTCTCAAGCCACTCTGCCCTTATTCCCTAGATGATGAACACCTTAGGAGCTCATATACATAAGTGGTTTTTCCCAATGACTTCAGTGTGGACACATCCACTGAGCCCACATATAAGAACTTTCCCTCCTCTCAGACTTCCAATCCTGAATCAAAAATTATTTGGTGTATTTTTCTTGTGATATTTTTCGTATTATATATTTATTATTATAATTATTTTCAGAAAAATAAGATATTCCTGTAGCCCAGGAGCTCGCTATGTACATCAGGATGGCCCTTGACCCAAGTGCTGGTAATAAACCTGTGCCAATATGACCTGCCACTGTGGAAATGAAACAATGAAAATCTTCTTTGGGGGATACCTTTGTATGAGGAGAATTAGAAAACTTCTAGGAGGAGTAACTGATAAAGATGAGTGCAGGACTAGGCTGGTACCGTCGTTTCGGAGAAAACTCATCATTTTCATCAAATCAGAAGTAAAGTCAATGAAGACAAGGTCAATTTGGTCTGGTCTTTTCGCAACTAAAGATATATTTCACATATAATAGATCCATGAACATATTTCACAATTCCACAGCAATGGAAATAGTTGCGAGCGCGGGCGCAAAGCTCCAACATATCAATATGGACTTTGATACCGACCCATTTGTCTTTGCTGGTTACGTTTGGAGGAGAATAATATCTCTCCTATCGAGAGATCATTCCGCAATTTAAAGGACTTGATATTGCTCCTGACGCATGCGTGACCAGAGAAACCTGCACGAACTAGCCCACAGTGGCAACTTTGTGCCATGAAGCTAAAAGAAACTATTGAATAGTGATGTGTCGTAACCTAGTTTCTTCAATTGTCAAAATATCACACGCCCGGTCTGGCTCTCTGCATCCACTGCAGCCCCCTGACTACGACTTTTTACCCCTCATGTTTTATAAAGGCCTCTTTCTTAAATATCACTCGTAATGACTAGGAGGACTCATATAAAATATGCATACAAAATAAATATGTATGAACACATACAGCAAATGGACTACCTACTTTATAGAACAATTAAACTTTGCGCAACTTGTATCATATCATAGCTACACATGAAATATGACTTCGCGAAGATCTCTTACTTAGGTCTGAATGCGGATTTGATTGGGAAGAATAAATAATCCTTTTGTACAAGAAGATTGTTTTCGACTAAGTGTGGAGAAGGAAGTTTATTCCCAAATATTAAGCACAGACATCTATCACACTCTAGTCAAGTACTGGTTCATGTAAGCACAGGTCAGAGATAATATTTAATGTTGCATATTGGGCTTAGGGAGCGATACTTGAGAAGAGTGCGAGAGATAGTCATGAGATAATGTGAATATCATGTATCCATCGCATAGAGCTACTCGAGGTGAAAGTGAGTGAGTGTGAGAAGAGATGGAACAATCATTTGATTCTATCAACTAACTTAAGTGATCAAATTACTTAAAAATTTTCACGATTGATCGCAGAGACTATTATCTATGTTGCGTAAGCTGAACTTAGTTATCGTGAGCAGAAGAGATTAGGGATGAGAGTGGACTGTATCAGAGGTGGGCTCAGCACAGAGACGTGAGATAATATCAATGGGGTCATCAAAGAATGACATGTGACACGAAAAGTTGTGAACATCCACTGGAATTTAGTTTGCAAAGGGCACTCATCGACCTTGGCTCCGGCTTAACAGCGTGGTGATCATTCGACCACTAAATGAATTGAATCCATGAGCGTGTAATATCATCCGTAAGAAAGTAAAGAAACTAGAGAAAGAATTAAGAGAAAAAGGAAGAAGGATGGACAGAGAAGGAACATATGAGTAAGTGATACAGTTACATAGTTTGATACTACTGTCTTGTAAGATAGTAGGTAGAGAGCAATTCAGATAATTGAGACATGCCCAAGACAGACAAACATTGTGTAAGAGATCAAAAAGCGTGGTAAGCTTAAGCAAGAAGTAGGAGTAGTGATGTGACTTACTGTCTTTCACAGCCTACCAGATAGTTCTTGTGGTTAGCAGTCGGCTCCTTTGCATGTTTAATCCATGCACATGAAGGGACAAACTGAAGATAGGAACGACAGATCCCATTGGTACTCTGATACAACGTCCAGATTGAGAGTCTCGCCATTCACTAGGACGGAAAGAGTCTCCTGCAGGTTAGATTCCCATGAGAAAACTGTATCCACAACAAAGATGGATGGCTACTAAGGAACCCTACCCAATCTGCTTCCAAACACTTCAAGAATGAAGATAGAAACACTAAGAAATCTGCACAAACAAGGGCATGTTCACATGAAAAGGAACCATGAAAATAGATAAAATGGATTTTCATATAGTTAGTGGCAATTTGTAACTAGACACAGTTGCACTCCTTGCAAAATATTCAAGTTACTGTACCAATTTCAGAAAACATTATTTTCTAATCTTGCAGTATCATGTGGATTTCATGTGCCATGTCACTTATAAGCATTTCATGAAGGAAATACCAACTACAAATTGCACATCTTAAAACAGTTGCTTTTTTTTGCAGATGGTGACTGCATACTTAGGTTACCCAGGACAAACTAGTGTAGTGAGTGTAGAGGCTTCTGCTTCTCTCAACTTATGTAGCAGCAATGAGTTAAAGAATTGGGGTATTTCTGACTTCATGTAATCCCAGCACATCTGGGTTAAATTCAATGCATCACAAGAGATGAGGACCTTTCTATGATTTGACTAGCCATCTGATATTATCCAAAGGTTTGTCGGCAACTAGATGATGCTCCACAAGAGCATAGGCGACTTGCACCGTCCACCAGGAGGCTAATCCTGCTAAGCATGGGCTTTGTGCCGTGAGCGGACCTCCCTGGACGACTGCGAACTGGGGTCCATGAAGTGCGAGTAAGACGCATGCACCAACTCCATGACCCTCCTCTTTCTATCGGAAGTATTTTTGTGTGTTGGAGCCCTTATGAACTTGGGGTGTCTTTTTGGCACGTTTGCCAGCTGTATGTTCGCGAAACAGTAGTATAATATAGAGAAAAGCTGGAAGCAACACAAATAGCCTACCATTTATCCTGGGAGATGATTGGCCTTTTAGCCCTATGGGTTCCAGGTTAGATTCATGGAGTCATGCTTCTGAGGTACCACCATTGTGTCTATGTTGCAGTTCTTCATGACAACATTCTACTTTGAGTTCTCACTGCTGCAAGTTCAATTTAAGAGTGAACCATTTGGAGAGTGTGAGGTTATGCAGAGGTTTCCTAAGTAATATGCACTGATCACAGATGTACCTAGGCACAGACATCATTGGGAGGA
Source organism: Rhizomys pruinosus (assembly GCA_009823505.1). Classification (NCBI taxonomy): domain Eukaryota; kingdom Metazoa; phylum Chordata; class Mammalia; order Rodentia; family Spalacidae; genus Rhizomys; species Rhizomys pruinosus. The sequence goes on from VZQC01012659.1 coordinate 1,084,859, forward strand.
CACATAAAACTGCTCTGCGCGTATGATTCTCCATGGAAAGGGCTTTGCTTCTATGGAGATACCATCGCATGGGGTCGACTATGATACCAGAGAGAATCATTGAGATGCAAATCTTCTTTAGAAGTATAGAGATTCTTGCCATAGAGAGTATTAATCCAGCAGCTATTCCCGATATGGACGGCGGAAGAAAAACTTCTGCAGATGTTGTGTTTCCCATGGTTTAGCACGAAAACATACCTACTGCAAGGAATATCACTAGACAAGTGGTATACAAGACTATTATAATTTGCCTGTAAAGATGCAAACTTAATGAACAAATCAGAATGGTAAGGAGTCAATTCTTTCTAGAAAAGATGTAGGTCTTAATAAATAAATGAACCTAAATGTTCATAATTAGTGAGATAGAGAGAACATTTGTGCGTGTACAAATAAGTTTTCCGAGTGGTGCAATGAGTTTTTATCTTCTCCGTCTCGATTCTAATCGACTCCCTCTCTCTTCTTCTCCCTCTCTCTTCTCTCTCTCCTCTCGTTCGCTATACTCATCACTCTGTCAACTGCATAGTATGGTAGTGATCGTTTGTGCTCGTATCTGTTTGTCTGTACGTGTGTGATGTGTTATCGTGCTGTTGCGAGCATCCTGAAAGGCAACCGTTAATCAACAGTATTTCAAAAGAACCATCGTCTTCGCAGTATCATAACTTTCTGGCATACTATGGGACTCCTTGGGTGTTATTGACTCTGGAGACTCTGTTGTCCTTTGGCATACGATATATAGGAACTCTTATCGCGTGAGTCTAGGCAGTACAGGGTCTGTGAGATTACGAACTTCTCGATTTCTCTGAGTTGTCGAGTGCGTGCCGCCCACCCTATGTAGTTCTGTTGAGGGGCGATACATGATATATATCAACCTTTGTCAGAAGGCCCTACTTCTCACTGCCTTTTTCATGGACCTAGCTCGAGACACATTAAGCATTGGGCTCAAGAAAGTACAATTAGAAACAGGAGGCAGCTAAAACATTACCATTAAACATGAATCACATATGAGAGGCTTGGGATTGAATATGGGGCTTATCAAAAGGTATTAACTTAAATTCAGCCAGAACGCACTGCTGATACTTGTTTTCCACCCGGTCTTGTCGCGACGAAAACATGTGTAAAGGCCCAATAATCTCTTATTTCCTTTCTTGGATCTCCACTAAGCCATGGTGTCTTCAACTATATGCAACAGACTAATGGCTTAGCGGCGGAGGCTTTTTCCGTTGAATTGTGACTCCTTGGAAAGGGATTTAGAGTCGTTTTGTACTTGATTCTCACCTAGCAGCCAAGTGCACACAGTAGAATTTTGGTGAATTCTGCTAGAGGGTGCGAATTGTCAGTTCTCCACCACTTAGTGGACTCAAGAATTGTGAGCATGAAGTCTAGCTTTGGCGGCTTTCAAAATGAGCAAGTCTCTTGTCTATCCCTGGTACCTACATGAATTCATTTGTTGATTTGTGAAAAAGGCTCTACGCCTTACCTTGTCCCACTACCGATAGCTACGGTACAGTAAAAGCTGCACCAGCATCTCCCGTACTTGTATAACTTGACTTGAAAGACCCTGGTGGAACATCGTTACTCAGCACAATCACAGCCACCCTGTGCTCTCCTTAACCCCCATTGGGGTTTATTCTGACTGCTAGTTAGGGTACATATGAAAACTGGGGAGACGGAATAATACATATACAGTTATGTAGGATAATGTTCTTTCATCAATAGTGATGAATTACATCCTGTATTTTGAGCTTTCCTATTCGCTTTGAGAGATAATTTTAATCTTTTTCACCACTGAATGTAGAATAACATGCATCAGGCGAAATCTTGCCCCATCAAATAGTGAGAGGGGATGGTGGTCCTGAGTCCCTAGACACAGCTATAGTCTAGAAAACAACATCTGTCTATATAACTTTTGATAGAAAAAAGGCTAGGACCACACTATTTCATACAATTTCTAGAAAGAAAAGTTAACCATTATTTCTGCACATTCCTCCATATCCACTTGGAATTTAGGGACTGTGTTCTAATCTTTCTATGTTAAGCCGGACAAGATACGACTTTCACCTCGCGCGATTTCATCTAGCGACCCTAATACTCCTACTCTCTATCATTGCTATGAGCACCCTGCCCGTCTGTGTGCTGATAGAGGTTTACTGACTTACCTTCTGTGTCTACAATCTCTTCATATTGTTGTTTATCTATTCATATACCTTGTGTATTCACAATCTGGTCTCTCAATTCTCCAGAGATGTTATGTTGTCAGCTTAGGCACAGTCTCTGTGGCTCTCTGTATGTGTAGGCTCCTTAACTAAAGTAGTGGGCAGGACCATTGTTCAATGAGTAACCCACCAAAAGAGCAAATTTCTTCCTACCGACATAAGGCCAGAGTGTAACGAGTTCCCATCTGTGAGAGCTGTTTATGCTATCTAATAACCCCTTTAGTTTATATAACAAATCACATTACTCACTAGGGAGCTGCACTCTTATAATCTACCTAGAATCCTATCCTCTCTAGTACAGGAAGCATTACCAATGATGGGATCTGTGTTGCGTTGTGTACTTGTAGGTGTACATCCTAAAGGTCAAAACACTCAGACTAGCTTTCCAGTGGGAAATCAGGCTGCTCTTGAGGTATTAGCTGCAGTTCCTATAAATTAATTTAATTGTTAATTGATCTCTGTGCTGAGAAAAAGCAAGAGCATCCCATCTTACAACTAAAAATCTATGCTAATATATTCGCAAATAATACCACAAGTTTCCAAGGTGGACTTGCCAGAGCTCACTTGCTGCAATTTTCCGTAAAAGAACAACAGCATATAGTAAAACTGGCTGTCAATAATCTCGTGATTATTAGGAGAGGTATAAAGTGGAGTGTGTGTTCTATAGGTTAGCCGAGCTGGCGGTGGCAGACCCAGTCCAAGGTGTGGTGACAGCGAGGGGGGAAAGTGGGAGGACTGGGGTCACAGTTTCGGTAGTGTTAGTATCTTGATACCAAAGTCTTCGCCTGCAAGACACTAATAGAGGCCTAGTGCATGGAAGGACGCCTTCTGTCACCATGCTTAGAAATCACGACAGGTAGTGTCTACTTATGATGAGGCGAGTCAGAAAGAAAGATGACGATTCTACTGAGAAGTTGCACAGTGCGAAATGGATGGAGCTAGAAGCTGTTTCATAATCAGCGTAAGTGAAGTAACACCATGTTCCATGCAAATAATATTGATAATATGTCATTGACGCCGCTTAGACATCCTTCGTGGTTCCTATGTTCAACCCATGTATATTAGTGTGAGGTGTATTAAGGGGTCGAATACTGCAATTTCTCAATTAATAGCTACCATATCCGAGGAGTCATATCTTGTGTACTGATTAATGACAGAGGAGTATAGGCACTTACATATTTTTGCATACCATTTTACCATAAGAGAGAAACTTTAACGACAAAGAATTAATGTTCTTTTTTTAAGTGCCACAAGAATATGTTATGAATAAAAACCAGATAAACTTAAGCTCTACCACCGAAACTCATCATTTGCTCCATGGTTCTTTTCACAGTTGCTTAAGCTTGGCGTTTCCCACTTTGGGGGCTTGCGTGCACACCTGTTGTATTGTTCTAATAAGTTAGTGGCGAATAGGTTATAAAGTTAAGAGCTTTATTTGCTTAGCTAAATAGCAAGGAATTAGCTTCGTTAAGAGCCACTCGTGATACTCTAATCCTGTTTCTGAGAATTAAAGAGAGCGAAAGTCGGGTCTGACTAAATAAGGGAAGCATGTAATTGGAATCATGTAATTTGAATGCGCAAAATACTATATGCAATTCTAATAAATTATTTTGTCTTGCCTCTCTATCGGGTGTTGTCTATTATATTTAGTCTCTTGTTTCAGGTGTTTATCGTATAATGTTCTCTGCAATAGAGTGGTTGATGGCATTTAGGAACAAATCCCTAGTCTACAAGGCTTATGCCCATCCTCCCCCCGCCGAAAGCCAATACAAACCTAATGTTCACCTATATGTTTAACTAGTGTGGCCAACCAGCGATACGAGAGCCAATGCCTTTTTGCAAGGTGGATAGCATCCTACTGAGCTCACGAAGCCCCATACTCTCTGTGTGTTCACGAGGACATGAGGTCTTCTCCCCCAGTACAGCCAATCAAATAGGAAGATGCCTGAAGTACGCAAAGAGTATAAGCTTCTAAGTTAGTATTTACTAAGTCACTTCGAGTTGTGCTTTTTTCTGTTTTTTTATTTAAAAATTATTATTATATTATGCTATTATTATTATAGCTCACCTTTTCTTTATCTTCTTTTTGGAGACAAGATAATCCTGTAGCACAGGGGGCAAGGAGCTCGCTATGTAAATGGTCCTGATCTAGGCGCTGGTGATATACGTGTGCCAGCATGACCTGCCACTGTGGAAATAACACGGAAAACCTCTTTTGAAGAAACCTTTGTATAAGGAGAAATGGAAAACTTCCTGTGAAGCACTAAATGTTTCAGAGATGATGCACTTTTTGACGGCTTGCCGTTTGTGTGAATTAAAATCAGGTCAGATGAAGACCAACCATTTTCTGTTTCTGTAAGGAAAAATTTCAAAGTAAATGACCCATGAAAATATTTCAGTTCCAAAAAAATAGTGTAATGGTTATCAGAACTCAAATAGCTTACCATTTTTCTCTGGTGGCTGAACATATTTCTCTTGGTCTGCATTTAAGGACTTGGTCATCTACAAAGAAAATTAAGAATCATAAGAGGAGCACATGTCAGCATTGATAATTATTATAATGTTCCCCAAGACTATGAGACACAAGACGGTGCCCAAGGTTCAAAGTCATTCAAATTATACAACTTACTGAATCATGTGATTTAATGAGAATCAAATGAGAATTATGAGAGAGAGACAACTGAAAATTTACCTGCCTCACTTGATTATCATATTTCAAATAGTATAGATTTGAGAAAGATACCGTAGTTTGAATACGACTATATATTTGTGTAGATTGACAGGTGCACTTGCTTCTTAATATAGGGCTCAACACTATATTGGGTTAGAGGGAGACCAGTGATCAATATCAAGTATCTTTTTCCTTAATTCTGATCTTTTGAAGCAAGGTTGATTCTTAACAACCACAAAAGATTTATCTCTTATAAAGGCTACATCTGATCACAATATGTACAGAGCAACACAGGACGCCACGCAGTAACTCCTCACTACCTCACACTGGCATACTAGGTGTTATGTTCCTATACAGCTCTTTGAGTTTTGAGTGTGTTTTCTGCGTGGAATCGATAAGTTTTATTATAACATAAGGACATTGCTTATTTGCACCGGACATTCTTCCATATGTGCAAATAATAGTCTTAAGGTATTTTTTTCTTTAAGATTAATTCCACTTCACTCGTTGGTATCCTGGGGCTCTCCTTCAAAAGTCACTGTGAAATGGATTCAAATTCTGCTGTGTTTTATATTGAACGTCACGTTCATAACACATGGGATGAATACCACTACCATGATCATGTTAAATATTTATCGGTTAATGCAATGGATGTACCAGAAACCATCAACAAACTATTTTATAGTTCCTGTTTCTGATATATACACAATAAATGATCTACTTTTCACAGAATGACATTGTCAATATTTGAATACTATTTTGTTTGCTTTTTCAATGCAAGGATAGATTGATTCTACATAATGCATAGCATCTCTCGTTGAATCAAAATAAAGTAAAAACAAATCAATGGCTGAATTTTGAAATTTACCTGATGTGAAAGGTTGTGCCCCTGTTATTTCTCCTTCATCTGAGGTAGGTTTTTTCGCTGTGGGTTTAGGCTGGATAGGGGTTGAAGCAACATATTTAGTTAACATACATACTCCACAATATATCCTCAGTAATTCAAGAGAAGTTATAATTCGTACCTCCACGGGATGCTGTTTCTCAACCCGTGCTGAAAGAAATAGGGAAGAGAGTCAAGATTGTGGCAATATGGCAACCCAGGCTCCACACACATGAAGAATAGGAGGGTTGATTACCATGCTCCACTTTCCATATTATTGCTTAAGTTTTGTGTGTGTCTTTCTGATCAGCATAATAACATGTTAGAAATATACTCATGAAAAGAATACATACTTAAAACCTGCAGTTAATACTTCAGAAGTGTGGTAATGTGCCAAGAAAATGGCACTAAAGTAGAGAACTGTGTAACCTCAGTGGGAATATTTTGACTGATCAAGTGAAACGTGGTTGATGATCAGATCAAACCAGGGCCCTGAGAAGATATCAGAACTAACAGCTGCAGTCATTCATTATACTAAGATCAGTCATTACACTACAAGCAGGCATTATACTACAATCTGTCATTACACTATAAGCAGGCATTAAACTATGATCATTCATTAAACTACAAGCAGGCATTACACTATGATCAGTCATTACCCTACAAGCAGGCATTGCACTACGATCAGTCTTTACACTACAAGCAGGCATTACACTATCTATCTATCTATCTATCTATCTATCTATCTATCTATCTATCTATGTATCTGTCATCTATCATGTGCAAGTGTTAGGTCAAAGAATACAATGATATAAAAGATTCATCCATAAGCTCATCAAATCAATGCAAATGAGCATACTTAAGACAACATTTTAAAATTTCATTGATGCATGATATTTCATGTTCAACTGTTTTCACAGAAGATAATTAGGTGAAGCCAAGGTGGCTCAGCAAGCAAAAGATGTTGCGAAGAAGACTGACAACCAGAATTGAATCACTGGAATGGAAAGTAATGACTCCCACAGTTATCTTATGACCTTGAACCAATACCTGTATATGCATCCGTAGAAAGAAAGAAACAGAGAATGAGTAAAGTAAAGGAAGGAAGGATGGACAGAGAAGGAACAAAGTAGTCATATGTTTGAACAATTCTAGATAGATAGATAGATAGATAGATAGATAGATAGATAGATAGATGATAGATAAGGTAAGGTAAGGTAAGGTAAGGTAGATAGAGGCTTCTTTCACACCCTGCCATTGTTCTTTTAGGACTCTGCCTTTTGCTTGTATCCATCATTGAAGGGACAAGAGATAGAACACTCCATGGTTCTCACAATTCGGCCAGATGAGCCTGTTCAGGAAGCCCATGTCCCAGTGAGAGAACCTGTTCCACAACAAAGATGGATGACTACTAAGGAACCCTACCCAATCTGCTTCCAAACACTTCAAGAATGAAGATAGAAACACTAAGAAATCTGCACAAACAAGGGCATGTTCACATGAAAAGGAACCATGAAAATAGATAAAATGGATTTTCATATAGTTAGTGGCAATTTGTAACTAGACACAGTTGCACACCTTGCAAAATATTCAAGTTACTGTACCAATTTCAGAAAACAGATTATTTTCTAATCTTGCAGTATCATGTGGATTTCATGTGACATGTCACTTATAAGCATTTTATGAAGGAAATACCAACTACAAATTGCACATCTTAAAACAGTTGCTTTTTTTTTCTAGCAATGGTGACTGCATACTTAGGTTACCCAGGACAAACTATGATGTTAGTGAATGTAGAGGCTTCTGTTTCTCTCAACTTATGTAGCAGCAATGAGTTAAAGAATTGGGGTATTTTCTGAGTGTGCATGTCTCTCTCTCTCTCTCTCTCTCTCTCTCTCTCTCTCTCTCTCTCTCTCTCTCTCCTCTCTATCTCTCCCTCTGTCTCTGCATGTGGTGTGTGTGTGTGTGTGTGTGTGTGTGTGTGTGTGTGTGTGTGTGTCTATGTGTGTGCAGCTCAAAGGCCACCCAACGCTGTTTTCCTCAGGAACCACACCTCTCATGTTTGGATACAGGGACTCTGGTTTATCTGGAGTTCCTTGAGTAGGGAAAGTTTTCATGCCAGCGAGATCAAGGATTTCTCTGGTTCTTTCTCCCACACCTGGTACTCAAATGATATAGTACCACGCCCTACTCTTTTTACATGGATTCTGGAAATTAAGCTTGGATCAAAATACAATTAGAAAAGGAGGATAAAATATAGCCTTGAGGATTAATATGCTGACCCAAATGGTAATATTTTATTCTTCACCTGCTGAGACCTTTCCCATTGTCCAGAAACATGTGTAAAGCCCAAATCAATTCTTATCCTTTCTTGGATTCTGCTGTCTCAAACTACTGTCCAGAGGATGCTTGCACGGGCTTTTCTTGATTGTTCCTCAAGGACTATCTGTTTGCACTGATGCCTCCTTATCAGCCAAGTGCAAACCTAGATTTTGAGAGGTGCTGAATGCCAATGTCAGGTCCACCACAGTGACTCAATGAATGTATGAATCTGTGGCCAATAAGCAATGTAACATTGAAAGCTTCCTCAACTGTTGCTTTCTCCCTAGGTACACAGATGGTATCTAGACCTGCTGTAGCATTCTGGTGGTACTTCAACTCTTTACCACTTGAAGTGTGAGCAACTTCTTTATTTGTCTATCCATACACTCACTGGATGAAGTAGACAATCCTTTCAGTTATCTGTGTATATACTCTTGTTTTCTTTAATAATTATTGTGTACCTCCTATGAGATAAACAAATCTGTGCATTTTTAAAACTTTTACTTAGACATTGAGATGTCTTTTGTTGAAACACTGTGGCCAACAATGAAAAATGGATTAGTTACAGGGTATTTCCCAGCAATATTGGGAAAATAGAAGTAGGAATGCTAATATTGTAAGCAGCTCTAAATTTTTTGTTTTCAGATTATTATGAATTTTGAAATTTACCTGATGTGAAAGGTTGTGCCCCTGTTATTTCTCCTTCATCTGAGGTAGGTTTTTTCGCTGTGGGTTTAGGCTGGATAGGGTTTGAAGCAACATATTTAGTTAACATACATACACTACAATATATCCTCAGTAATTCAAGAGAAGTTATAATTCGTACCTCCACGGGATGCTGTTTCTCAACCCGTGCTGAAAGAAATAGGGAAGAGAGTCAAGATTGTGGCAATATGGCAACCCAGGCTCCACACACATGAAGAATAGGAGGGATGATTACCATGCTCCACTTTCCATATTATTGCTTAAGTTTTGTGTGTGTCTTTCTGATCAGCATAATAACATGTTAGAAATATACTCATGAAAAGAATACATACTTAAAACCTGCAGTTAATACTTCAGAAGTGTGGTAATGTGCCAAGAAAATGGCACTAAAGTAGAGAACTGTGTAACCTCAGTGGGAATATTTTGACTGATCAAGTGAAACGTGGTTGATGATCAGATCAAACCAGGGCCCTGAGAAGATATCAGAACTAACAGCTGCAGTCATTCATTATACTAAGATCAGTCATTACACTACAAGCAGGCATTATACTACAATCTGTCATTACACTATAAGCAGGCATTAAACTATGATCATTCATTAAACTACAAGCAGGCATTACACTATGATCAGTCATTACCCTACAAGCAGGCATTGCACTACGATCAGTCTTTACACTACAAGCAGGCATTACACTATCTATCTATCTATCTATCTATCTATCTATCTATCTATCTATCATGTGCAAGTGGAAGACAAAGAATACAATGATGTAAAAGATTCATCCATAAGCTCATCAAATCAATGCAAATGAGCATACTTAAGACAACACTTTAAAATTTCATTGATGCATGATATTTCATGTTCAACTGTTTTCACAGAAGATAATTAGTGGCTGCCAAGGTGGCTCAGCAAGCAAAAGATGTTGCGAAGAAGACTGACAACCAGAATTGAATCACTGGAATGGAAAGTAATGACTCCCACAGTTATCTTATGACCTTGAACCAATACCTGTATATGCATCCGTAGAAAGAAAGAAACAGAGAAAGAGTAAAGTAAAGGAAGGAAGGATGGACAGAGAAGGAACAAAGTAGTCATATGTTTGAACAATTCTAGATAGATAGATAGATAGATAGATAGATAGATAGATAGATAGATAGATAGGTAAGGTAAGTTCAGGTAAGGTAGATAGAGGCTTCTTTCACACCCTGCCATTGTTCTTTTAGGACTCTGCCTTTTGCTTGAATCCATCATTGAAGGGACAAGAGATAGAACACTCCATGGTTCTCACAATTCAGCCAGATGAACCTGATCAGGAAGCCCATGTCCCAGTGAGAGAACCTGTTCCACAACAAAGATGGATGGCTACTAAGGAACCCTACCCAATCTGCTTCCAAACACTTCAAGAATGAAGATAGAAACACTAAGAAATCTGCACAAACAAGGGCATGTTCAATGAAAAGGAACCATGAAAATAGATAAAATGAGATTTTCATATAGTTAGTGGAATTTGTAACTAGACACAGTTGCACTCCTTGCAAAATATTCAAGTTACTGTACCAATTTCAGAAACAATTATTTTCTAATCTTGCAGTATCATGTGGATTTCATGTGTCATGTCACTTATAAGCATTTCATGAAGGAAATACCAACTACAAATTGCACATCTTAAAACAGTTGCTTTTTTTTTCTAGCAATGGTGACTGCATAATTAGGTTACCCAGGACAAACTATGATGTCAGTGAGTGTAGAGGCTTCTGCTTCTCTCAACTTATGTAGCAGCAATGAGTTAAAGAATTGGGGTATTTTCTGAGTGTGCATGTCTCTCTCTCTCTCTCTCTCTCTCTCTCTCTCCTCTCTATCTCTCCCTCTGTCTCTGCATGTGTGGTGTGTGTGTGTGTGTGTGTGTGTGTGTGTGTGGTGGTGCAGCTCAAAGGCCACCCAACCCTGTTTTCCTCAGGAACCACACCACTCATGTTTGGATACAGGGACTCTGGTTTATCTGGTGATCCTTGAGTAGGGAAAGTTTTCATGCCAGCGAGATCAAGGATTTCTCTGGTTCCTTCTCCCACACCATGGTACTCAAATGATATATTACTCATCACCTCCTTCCTCTCCCCTCCCCATGGATCCCTCTTCCTGATTGCCACTCGGACCTACCCCTACACGTCTGCAGAGCCACAAGGGCAAGCTGTTATACTGACGATGAAATCATCCTACACCAATTGTGTTAGCTATTATTTATTTGGTATATCCTCTTCACATTGGCTTATTAATCCGCTAAGTTCCGAATATGTAAAAACACAGTAGTGAGAAATACTAAGTACATGGGAGAAGAACGTGAATCATGTCTGTGGATAAAATTATAATCCAGATACTCTACGAACTGATTGGGTGTGCTATGACTGGTGTCCAGTGAGCTGATACTCCACTTTGCTACTAGCACATAGAGTCAGTTATACTGTTATTCTGTCACTTCTCTGACCTTGCAAGAGAGCCATTTGCTTTCTAGATTCTTAAGGAATGATCGTATTGGGCACATGCACAACAGACAATGGCAGAATGCGCATCAGAATAGAGGACTACCTCGCTGAGAATGTCCACATATCATTTCCTTATCTTATAGATTCGACTGTCATACTCGGTCAGCGGAGAACTCATGGCCTATTTGATTTCATTCGGACATCGTTTGAAGCAATAGAAGCAAATGAGCAGTCTGTATCCGCGCCACAGAGCACAACAGATGTCTGAAAGCCCTTATGCGTCAACCGGGATTCTATTCTGAGCTGCTCAAAAAAGCAAAATAGCCAATCTTAACTTAGAGATTGATCCATTGCTGTTCGGACCATTTCTGTCCAAGTAACTTCTGACTTGTATTACAGTGAAGACACATGAAATCCATGTACCAGCATTGATTCAGGTCCCTTTACGTGAGCTAATATGATGTAGAACGTGTGCTAAGCAACTTCGAACACTATTTTGAAGCATCTCAAAGTTTCTTTAGGACACTAGATGTTCTGGGTCTCTAGCATTTCTGGTACTTACAACCTTATATTTAGAAGTGAGAATTCTTATTGTGTCAGTTATATATCTGGATTGTAAAGTAACAATTCCCCATCTTAGTTTATCTGTGTATTACTTTTCTTTCTTATAATAATTTGTGTTGTGTACCTCCTTATGAGATATAAACAAAATGCGTGCCTTTTTAAAAACTTTTTACTTAGACATTGAGATGTCTTTTGTTGAAACACTGTGGCCAAACAATGAAAAATGGATTAGTTACAGGGTATTTCCCAGCAATATTGGAGAAATAGAAGTAGGAATGCTAACGTTGTAAGCAGCCTAAATTTTTTGTGTTTTTCACGATTATATGAATTTTGAAATTTATTGATGTGAAAGTTGTGCCCCTGTTATTTTTCCTTCATCTGAGGTAGGTTTTTTCCTGTGGGTTTAGGCTGGATAGGGTTGAAGCAATATTTAGTTAACATACATACCCACAATATATCCTCAGTAATTCAAGAGAAGTTATAATTCGTACCTCCACGGGATGCTGTTTCTCAACCCGTGCTGAAAGAAATAGGGAAGAGAGTCAATTTGTGGAATATGGCAACCCAGGTCTCACACATGAAGAATAGGAGGGTGATTACCATGCTCCACTTTCATATTATTGCTTAAGTTTTGTGTGTGTCTTTCTGATCAGCATAATAACATGTTAGAAATATACTCATAAAAGAATACATACTTAAAACCTGCAGTTAATATTCAGAAGTGTGGTAATGTGCCAAGAAAATGGCACTAAAGTAGAGAATGTGCAACCTCAGTGGGAATATTTTGACTGGAGGATCAGACAATTGGTGGATTTAAACGGGTGGGTTTGACCTTGAGGTATAGTCGACCAGTCCATTCAATACTCCTATGGGGGCCCCCTGAAAAACGATATAAGAACTAACAGCTTGCAGATCATTCGATCTATACTGCAGATAGTCAGTGCACTTCCTACACCTATCTACAAGCTCAGGGGGTATACAATTGGCTTCTCCTAACAGACCACAGTGGTTTTCACATTTACATGGTCTATAAGGGGACAGTGGTGAGACCATGGAGTTGTTCTAAGCTCCCTTTGTTCCCCTTACAATTTAAATGGTAAAAAATACTTTAATCTAAGGCGGATATATCGCCCCGCCCCCAGAGATACCTAAAAAGAAAACAAATATGGGCAGGTGTGTCGATTAAAAGAGCCTCTAATCTACCCAATTACAGCTGAAGACTTAATCCTAACACCACTATTAGGCATCTATCCTAGTCATTTACATCCGTATCTATCTACTTACATAGCAGGCTCCTAATTTCTGCATCTCAATTTCTAACGATCAGTTTTTATTTTTACCTTTGTACACTATGTTCCAATACAGCAGTATAAATATATATATATATATGTATATTAGACACTTTTACACTTTATCTTGTCCCATTTACTCCTTTTTTTACATTTATTTTTTTTTTTTTTTTTTTTTTTTTTTTTTTTTTTTTCCTTACTAAAATTTCTCAGGCATTAAACAATTCATAGACTCATATGTCTTGGTCGAATATCTATTACTCTATGTTTCCAATATCTTGCGCTCACAGTTGCTATATTTCAGATTGCAATGTGCCTTTGAGGGTTCTAGAACGGTCTATTATTCGGCCCGGGTTACTTTTGGATATTAGCTGAAAGACTTCATGGGACCACTAAAGCACTCCAATCTAATTATCTCCAAATGGTGGTCAGAATGACCGACATAACTTAAAGACATAGCACTCTCCTTAAATTTTCATTGACTGCATGCATTCTCTCTTAGGTGTCGTCTTCTTCGTGTTGATGTCCTTTGATTTGACTGCCTTCTGGCTCTTTTTTTGTCTTCTGCCTCACACTTTTGTTCCTCCATTGCATCACCAGAAGGACTAATTGTAGGTGATAGCCGCAATGGGTGCTGAAGCTGAAAGAGGCTCGAAGAAAGTATGGTAATAGGACTGAGAAGCTAAGGACCATGGGTTAGCATCATCGAGCATGCTTATTGGTGAGATGACTAAACTGGAGACCATGTGGAAAAGTTCAGATGGTGCCGAAAATGTCTCGCTCTAGCTAGGGGTAATATTCGTATATGACCTTGATAGGGCCAAATTCAAATCTGTATAGTGTATGTCGTCATTCCTTGGGAGGAATTAGAGGATTATGTAATAGCAGATGAATTGAGAGTAATATGTAACATAGGAGGAGTGAAAGTTGAATGTGCACAAGAGATTTTAGGGACCAAAGTGTATTGTATGGGCATTAAAATAGTTGACGATTGAAGGCTCAAGGTAATTTGCCCTTTCTATGGATATTAGAGGATGGTATATTAGACTGAGAAATGATTTATGATTAATGATAAGTGATATGAATGGATAAAGGGTTGTATAATGGTTTACTAATGAATCTATTGATTAGATGAGGGACCTATGGGGTTTGAAATGATAGGTTCATAGGATGTGAATCAGTTCAATACCAAATTTGTGTCAAACGTTGGGAATCGTAGATCGAAAAATATGAGGTCCCCATCTGATGGGTTACACCAGGTTTTTTCCTACTTCCACCTTTCTGTCCAAGTGTGTTATCTTTTTTTTTGGTTAGACATCTGTCCTACCATAATATTTCGTGGAAGTTTAATTTAAGACTGCAGGATTTTTACCGATGGTTATCTCTTATTCCATAATGGTAAGGATTGTCTAAACATGTTATTTTGCTGATCAGAAAAACACAACAAAACTTAAGCAATAATTTTGAAAGTGGAGCATGGTAATCATCCCTCCTATTCTTCATGTGTGCAGAGCGTGGGTTGCCATATTGCCACAGTCTTGACTCTCTTCCCTATTTGTTTCAGCACGGGTTGAGAAACAAGCATCAACACACCGTGGAAGTGTAGAAATTATAACTTCCCTATTGGATATTGGTCTTTCAGAGAGATTATGGGGTGTGTTCGCAGATGAGAGGTACCTTGATTTACTAGGGAAGTTACCTCACTAATTGTTTGCTCCATGTTTCGAAGAAAGACCTGTTTCCACAACTAATAGCACCACACACGTGGCAAAGCACCTGGCCCTTGCGCTACTTCAAGCGAATCCCTGACACGCAGATGCTGCCTTTCAGGACACACTTACTTCACTCGCGTATTAGCTTCATTTCCAATGTCATAGACCTAGAAACCACACCCAGAATTATCTATCGGACGAGCAGGAACATGGGCTATCTGTTCTTGATTTTCATTGAATACGGATAAATGAATTTATTATTTATTGATTTACATATGGGNTCCATTATTTCTGCACATTCCTCCACTGCACTTAGGCTGGTTTGTCCTAGTCCCAGTACTCTACGACATTCTCCGATTCACTACCACACACCCTCTCTCTACATTGCTGTTTCTACATGCTTATCAGAGTTTACAAATGCTGTCATCTACATTTCAACTTAGTTCCTTCAGTAGCACACTGCTTCAGCTTCTAAGGAAGTGGGTGAGACATCATAACCATTTTCTGCCTGCGATACTGCTTATATACTATTCCTCTGATTAATGTATATATCATTTTAAAGAGCTCCTCTAAAACTATAGAACTTCACCTTTCAGATGGAACTAGCCATGGTGTCGGTTCTCTCAACCATAAGTTTCTGCGAAATCACCCTTCTTTTCTTCTTTCTTCTTCTGCAGCCACAGGCTCAGGGATGTTCTATTAAAGTTAAGTCTGGTAGTGAGTTGCAGAGAAGAAACATATTTCTCAATTCTAATATCTGAATATCTCATTTCAAAAGCTCCAAGTCAGGCAAATAAGGGAAGCATGTATTGGAATCCATGTCATTTGAACTGTGAAGAATGTCACTTTGTCATTAAAACACTCATTTTGAAAAGGCCCTCAATTTAATACTCACGTACCAGTGACTCTTGTATCTACTGCTCATCTGTATATTTTTCTCCTCTGCGGATGTCTCTTGCTTTCCTGATATTGACACAGCAAAATATAATGAAATATACACAAAATAAAATTGTACATAGTTAACAGAAATGTACTAATTAATTAAAATTAAAATTTGGACTTCATACTCTCCATATTTCAGTTTTGCTTAATTTTATGGTGAAATGTAATTCTTTTAGAGAGATTATGATTATGGAAATTTACCATATGCACTACATAATATGTGCCAATGGTAGGAAAAGATTCATCCATAATTTCTCAATCGATACAAATTGAGCATACTTAAGAAAAATTTTTAATTCCATTTATGTGTGATATTCAGTTTAAACTCTTCTCAGCCTACTGAAGAGTATTAGTAGTTAGCCAGGGTGGCTAAGCAAGTCAAAGTTAGGGTCAAGAAGGGTGACAATTGGAGTTCAATCCCTGGAGAGGAAACAAATGAACTTCACACTTGTCCTTGACCTCTCACCCAGATCTGTACCTGCACTCATTGGAAGGCAGGCAGGCAGGCAGGAAGGAAGGAAGGAAGGAATGAAGTAAGGAAGGAAGGAAAGAAGGCAGGCAGGAAGGAGGAAGGAACAAAGGAAGGTAGGGAGAAGGGAAGGAAGATGAACAGGAAAAGGAGAGGACAAAAAAGAGAAAGTATTAATATATTTGAACATCAATAATTCTAGAATTACTGTGATTTCTCCACACACACATACACCACTATATATACACAAATATATAGAAGATAGATGATAAATATATGATAGATGTACATATAAAAATAGAACAGCTAGATAGCTAATGGATAGAAGAAAAAGTGTTCATTCACACATTGCTTTCATTCACCATTGCTTTCATTCTGTCCTTCTTTTGCACTCTCCCTGCATTTGGAACCATCATTGAAGGACAGGAGGAGAATTCCATGGTTCCACAGGTCAGCCGATTAGCCTGTTCAGGGATCCCATTTCACAGTGAGCAAAACCTGTCCCACCACAGGTGACTGGCTACTAAGGAACCCTGCTCAGTCCAGCTTCCAAACATCTCTAGTATGAGTTAGGCACACTACAAATCTGCAGAGCTGGGCATGGTGGGCACGCCTTTAGTCCCAGCACTGGGAGGCAAGAGGCAGGCAGATCCTGTGAGTTTCAAGGCCCAGCCGTCTACATAGTGAGCTCCAGGCCAGCTGGGACTAAAGGGAGACTCTGCCTTGAAAAGACAAAAAAAGGAAATCTGCACAAACAATGGCATGTTCATGTGAAACCATGAAAAGTAGATAAAAATGAATTTTCATGGAGATACTAGCAAATTTTTTTTTGGTCTTTTGAGGCAGGGTCTCCCTTAAGCTTGGCTGTCCTGGAACTCACTCTGTAGACTGCTGGCCTTGAACTCACAGATGTCTGCCTGCCTCTGCCTCCCAAGTGCTGGGATTAAAGGCTGAGCCACCATACCTGCCTGAGAATATCTCTTTTTTAATGATGACCCAATGGAAAACTAAGTTTTGTTATTATATTATTATTTATTGTATTATTTCATCATATTCACTTCTCAGACCTTTCCCATTGTTCAGAAACATGCCTAGAACTCAAATCAATTTGTACCCTCTCTTGGATTCTGCTGTGTCCAATGGATGTTTGCATGGGCTTTTCTTGATTATTACTCAAAGAAGTGCTGTTTGACCTTTGTCTCTTAGCAGCCAAGGACCAAAGCTAGATTTTGAGAGTTACTGCATCCCAAAGTCAGTTCCACTATAGTGACTCAATAAATATGCAAATCTATGATGGTAAGCATTATCTCTCTAATTCTTATTTCATTTTACTTTTTAAATCCAGGTTTCTGTCCCTCTCATGTCCACCCCATTAAAACAGAAGAAGACACTGTATTGAAAATTTGATCTCTGATCTTACCATGTTGTACTCTACCACATTACCAATCAAACTGTGCTTTCCTTTTCTAAGTTTCTCTGATGGCATTTTAGGTAATACCATGTGAATATTAAAAGTGTAGGATATTCATGTCAATTCATGTGTGCTTTACATCCTGCATTTTCATTTTCCTTAGGATAACCAAGCATAGTTCTGCAAATGGGAACTGTAGTGTCTAAGCCATCCCACAGTGCTGTCTTGACAGCAGCTAGAATGGCTTTTATCTTTATGAAAAGCTAGGACCCTGTCATTCATCTTCTCAAATACTCCAGTATTTCTGCACATTCTTCCACATGCAACTTAGGCTGGTTTGTCCTAGTCCCAGTACTCATGACATTCTTCCGCATTCACTACCACACACCCTCTCTCTAAATTGCTGTTTCTACATGCTTTCAGAGTTTACAAATGCTGTCATCTACATTTCAACTTAGTTCCTTCAGTATCACACTGCTTCACTTCTACAGGAAGTGGGTGAGACATCATAACCATTTTTCTGCCTGCATACTGTTATATACTATTCCTCTGATTAATGTATATATCATTTTAAAGAGCTCCTCTAAAACAATAGAACTTCACCTTTCATGATGGAACTAGCCATGGTGTCGTTCTCCAACATAGTTTCTGGGATATCACCTTCTTCTCTCTTCTTCCTCTTCTTCTTTCTCCTGCAGCACAGGTCTCAGGGGATGTTCTATTAAAATTAATACTGGTAGTGAGTTGCAGAGGAGAAACCTATTTCTCGATTCTAAATCTGATATATCTATTTCAAAAGCTCCAAGTCAAGCAAATAAGGGAAGCAGTATTGAATCCATGTCATTTGAACTGTGAAGAATGCAACTTTGGTCATCAAAACAACTCATTTTGAAAAGGCCCTCAATTTAATACTCACGTACCAGTGACTCCTGCATCTACTGCTCATCTGTATATTTTTCTCTCTGCGGATGTCTCTTGCTTTCCTGATATTGACACAGCAAAATATAATGAATTATACAAAATAAAATTGTACATAGTAACAGAATGTACTAATTAATTAAAATTAAAATTTGGACTTCATACTCTACCATATTTCAGTTTTGCTTAATTTTAGGTGAAAATGTAATTCTTTTAGAGAGATTTATGATTATGGAAATTTACCATATGCACTACATAATATGTGCCAATGGGAGGAAAAAGAATACAATGATGTAAAAGGTTCATCCATAATTTCATCAAATCGATACAAATGAGCATACTTAAGACAAAATTTTTAATTCCATTTATGTGTGATATTTCAGTTTAAACTCTTCTCAGCCTCACTGAAGAGTATTAGTAGTTAGCCAGGGTGGCTAAGCAAGTCAAAGTTAGGGTCAAGAAGGCTGACAATTGGAGTTCAATCCCTGGAGAGGAAACAAATGAACTTCACACTTGTCCTTGACCTCTCACCCAGATCTGGACCTGCACCCATTGGAAGGCAGGCAGGCAGGCAACGGAAGGAAGGAATTAAAGAAGGCAGGCAGGAGGGAGGAAGGAACGAAGGAAGGTAAGGAGAAGGAAGGACGAGGAAGATGAACAGGAAGGAAAGGAGAGAGACAACAAAGAGAAGTATTAATATATTTGAACATCAATAATTCTAGAATTACTGTGATTTCTCCAAACACATACCACACTATTATAAACAAATATATAGAAGAAGATGATAAATATATGATAAGATGGTACATATAAAAAATAGACAGCTAGATAGCTAGATGGATAGAGGAAAACAAAGTGTCATTCAACATTTGCTTTCATTCACACATTGCTTTCATTCTTTCTCTTTTAGCACTCTCCCTGGCATTTGAACCATCATTGAAGGACAGGAGCAAGGCAAATTCCATGGTTCTCACAGGTCAGCCAGATTACCTGTTCAGGGATCCCATTTCACAGTGACAGAACCTGTCCCACCACAAAGGTGGTGGCTACTAAGGAACCCTACTCGTCAGCTTCCAAACATCTCTAGTATGTAGTTAGGCAACTAAGAAATCTGCAGAGCTGGGCATTGTGGGGTGCAGCCTTTAGTCCCAGCACTTGGGAGGCAGAAGCAGGCAGATCCCCGTGATTCCAAGGCCAGCCTGGTCTACCTAGTGAGCTCCAGGCCAGCTGGATCTAAAGGGGACCCTGCCTTGAAAACAAAAAAAAAAAAAAAAAAAAGGAAATCTGCACAAACAATGGCATGTTCATGTGAAACCATTGAGTAGATAAAATGAATTTCATGGAGATACTAGCAAATTTTGTTTTGGTCTTTTGAGGCAGGTCTCCCTTTAGCTCTGGCTGTCCTGAACTCCTCTGTAGACCTGGCTGGCCTTGCACCTCACAGAGGTCTGCCTGCCTCTGCCTCCCAAGTGCTGGGATTAAAAGCATGAGCCACCATGCCTGCCTGAGGATATCTCTTTTTTAATGTGCCCCAATGGAAAACTATTGTTTTTTATTTTTATTATTATTATTTATTTTTATTATTTCTCTTACTTCGTGATCATTTCCCATTGTTCAGAAACATGCCTAGAACTCAAATCAATTTGTACCCTTTCTTGGATTCTGCTGTGTCCAATGGATGTTTGTATGGGCTTTTCTTGATTATTACTCAAAGAAGGTCTGTTTGACCTTATGTCTCTTTAGCAGCCAAGGACAAAAGCTAGATTTTGAGAGTTACTGCATCCCAAAGTCGTTCCACTATAGTGACTCAAAAATAAATATGCAAATCTATGATCGTAAGCATTATCTCCTCTAATTCTCATTATTTCATTTTACTTTTTAAATTAGGTTTCTGTCCCTCTCATGTCCACCCATGTAAAACAGAAGAAGACATCTGGTATTGAAAATTTGATCTTTGTTGCATGACAGGGTGCACCAACCTACCATAACAGACATGTACACTCATTTACACATCACAAAAATTAAATTTAAAAAAAGGGGGTGAAGAGATTGAAGCCTAGCTGTTTAAGAGCATCGACTCGCTCTGCAGAGGACTGAAGTTCGACCCCAGCACCCACATTGTGGCTGAGAACCGTTCTGTAACTTCAAAGCCCAGGAGAACTCCGTTCCCAGGGGAGGATCTGAGACCCTCCTTCTGACCTCCGCGGCGCATGCACTGACATGGGTGCACCAACCTAATCGGGACAAGTACATTCATACACATACAAAAATTTTTTGATAATTTTATAAAAAAGAAAATTTGATCTTTGATCTCACCATTTTGTATCTCTTCCCCATTCCACTCATCAATCTGTGCTTTCCTTTTCAAGTTTCTCTGATGGCATTTATGAACACATTCTATTATATGGCATGGCGCACCCAATTGTCATCTGTTTTGCCAAAGTCTTTTAGGGTAGACCACATCACTGGGCCCACCAAGAGCCCCACCTTGTAAGTCATTGAATTTCCTCCTGGCAGAACCACATAACTCGAGAACCCTGGGAATCTAGGAATCATTTGTGTGTATTTTTGATTGTGTTTTCTTTTTTTAATTTTAAACTTTGTTATATTTTTAAATTTAAAATCTTGTATTTGCCCAGGATCGCAGGAATTCAACTATGTACATCGGACTCTCGATGTCAGTGCTGGTAATAAACCTGTGTCAACTGCCATGCCAGTGTGGAAATAAAACAATGAAGGCCAATCGTTCTCTGGTTCTGTAAGGAAATTTTTCAAATAAACTTTCTATAAAAATATTTCAATTCCAAACAAATATTGTACTCCCAATCAAAAATAAAATAAAATTACCATTTTCTTTGGTGGCTAACATATTTCTCTCTGGTCTGAATGTAGGCACTTGGGGTCCGTGCCATCGCCTGCCCTGCGCCACGCTGCCGCTCTTTCCCCTCACAGCCCAGATGGCCACTACAGGAAAAACAAATCCAGGAGCTGAAGGGACAAGAAATTAGTTCCTAGGTGTACTTCATGAGCAGCCATTGGCAACTCGTGTGCTACCATTGGGGCTGATTCGCGCAGTGGCCAATAATCAAGACAAGCTGGACTCGGGATGGGTCTGGCACCTCTATGAACTTGGTGGCACGAAGCCTTTTCCAGTGAAAACCTGGCACCAGTTGTAGGGCTTGCTGCAGGATGCCCCACGGTCCTGCAAGAATTCCTTGAGCCTGAGCAGGGAGAGGTCGCTTTCCTTGTGGCCTCTGCCACAGCGCCTCAGTCCTGGGGGGCGTGGCCTGCTCCCCTTCCCTTCCCGGCCGGCATGCACTCACGTGCGACAGCTCCGCCCTAGGTCTGCAGCCTCAGCACTTGTAATCACCGCCTTCTCCTTCCATTCTGCAGCCCCCCAGCCCATGCCCTGACATTAGGAGCTTGAGCATCACATGGCTACACCAGTATGAGCCTCAGATGCGAAGCCTTTCTGCCCACTGTGTCTCATACCTTAATATCTATGGCCTCTTTGGTTTATGTCTGTAAGTTTAAGGCTTTGGATGTGGTTTGTCATTAAAAGGAATGGAACTTAAAAAAAAAAGACTTTAAGGACTCTGTATTCTCTGGAAAATCACCATAAACAAATAGCATTATGTCAAACTTCGGTTCATTGAAACACGGACTCATTTGATAAGGCCCTCAATTGAAATACTTACGTACCAGTGACTCTATGAATCTACTACGCCTATGTATATTTTTCACCTCTGCGGATGGATTTGCTTTCCTGAATATGACACAACAAAAATCTAATGGAAAAAACCAAAACAAAATTGTAATAGTTTAGTTAACAGAAATGTACTAATTATATAAAATTAAACTTGGACTTCGAACTACACCATATTTCAGTTTTGCTTAATTTTAGGTGAAAATGTAATTATTTTAGAGGGATTTATGATTATGGAAATTTACCATATGCACTGTATAATATGTGCCAATGGTAGGAAAAAGAATACAATGATGTAAAAGATTCATCCATAATCTCATCAAATCGATACAAATGAGCATACTTAAGACAAAATTTTTAATTCCATTTATGTTTGATATTTCACGTTAAACTCTTCTCAGCCTCACTGAAGAGAATTAGTAGTTAGCAAGGTGGCTAAGCAAGTCAAAGTTAGGGTCAAGAAGGCTGACAATTGGAGTTCAATCCTTGGAGAGGAAACAAATGAACTTCACACTTGTCATTGATCCCTCACCCAGATCTGTATATGCACCCTTTGAAAGGAAGGAAGACGGGAGGAAGGAAGGAAGCAATGAAAGCAAGGCAACAAGAGAGGTAAAGAAGGACGGAAGGAAAGGAAGGAAGGAAGGAAGGAAGGGAGAAAGACATAAAAAAGAAAAAAGATTAATATAGTTCTGCCAGCAAATATGCTAGAACGACGGTGAGTTCCGCCGGTTATGACCCCCCCCCACCACATACACACATTACATATACACAATATATAGAAGATAGATAAATATAATGATAGATGGACATATAAAATCGAAGCTCGATAGCTAGATGGATAGAGGAAAGACAAAGTGTTTACTCACACGTTGCTTTCATTCACACATTGCTTTCAGACTGCCTCTCTTTTAGCACTCTCCCTGGCATTTGAAACCATCATTGAAGGGACAGGAGACAGCAAATTCCATGGTTCTCACAGGTCAGTCAGATTAACCTGTTCAGGGATTCCATTTCACAGTGACAGAACCTGTCCCACCACAAAGGTGGATGGCTACTAAGGAACCCTACTCGGTCGATTTCCAAACATCTCTAGTATGCAGTTAGGCACACTAAGAAATCTGCAGAGCTGGGCATGGTGGCACACGCCTTTAGTCTCAGCACTTGGGAGGCAGAGGCAGGCAGATCCCTGTGAGTTCAAGGCCAGACTGGTCTACATAGTGAGCTCCAGGCCTGCTGGGACTAAAGGAAGACCCTACCATGAAAAAAAAAAAGAAATCTGTACAAACAATGGCATGTTCATGTAAAATCATGAAAGTAGATAAAATGAATTTTCAAAGAGATACTAGTAAATTTTGTAATTGATCTTTTGAGGCAGGATCTCCCTTTAGCTCTGTCTGTCCTAGAGCTCTGTCTGTAGACCTGGCTGGCCTTGAACTCACAGAGGTCTGCATGCCTCTGCCTGCCTCTGCCTGCCTCTGCCTCCCAAGTGCTGGGATTAAAGTCTTGAGACACCACGCCTGCCTGAGGATATCTCTTTTTTAATGATGACCCCAATGGAAAACTAAGGTTTGTTTATTATTATTATTATTATTATTATTATTATTATCATCATCATCATTATTCACTACTAGAGAACTTTCCCATTGTTCAGAAACATGCCTAGAACTCAAAACAATTTGTATCCTTTCTATGATTCTGCTGTGTCCAATGGATGTTTGCATGGGCTTTACTAGATTATTACTCAAAGAAGGCCTGTTTGAACTGATGTCTCTTTAGCAGCCAAGGAAAAAGCTAGATTTTGAGAGTTACTGCATGCCAAAATAAGTTCCACTATAGCGACTCAATAAATATGCAAATCTATGATCAGTAAGCATTATCTCCTCTAACTCCATTATTTCATTTTGCTTTTTAAATCCAGTCATCTGTCCCTCTCATGTCCACATGAAACAGAAGAAGACAGGTGGTATTGAAAATTTGATCTCTTATCTTACCATGTTGTACACTACCACATTACCAATCAATCTGTGCTTTCCTTTTCTAAGTTTCACTGATGGCATTTTAGGTAATACATTAAAACAGAAGAAGACAGCTGGTATTGAAAATTTGATCTCTGATCTTACCATGTTGTACTCTACCACATTACCAATCAATCTGCTCTTTCATTTTCTAACTTTCTCTGATGGCATTTTAGGTAATACCATCGTGAATAATAAAAGTGTAGGATATTCCTGTCAAATCATGTGTGCTTTATTTCCTGTATTTTCATTTTCCTTAGGATAACCAAACATAGGTCTGCAAATGGGAACTGTAGTATCTAAGGCCATCCCACAGTGCTGCCTTGACAGCAGCTAGAATGGCTTTTATCTTTATGAAAAGGCTAGGACCCTGTCATTCATCTTCTCAAATACTCCAGTATTTCTGCACATTCTTCCACATGCACTTAGGCTGGTTTGTCCTAGTCCCAGTACTCTACGACATTCTCCGCATTCACTACCACACACCCTCTCTCTACATTGCTGTTTCTACATGCTTATCAGAGTTTACAAATGCTGTCATCTACATTTCAACTTAGTTCCTTCAGTAGCACACTGCTTCAGCTTCTACAGGAAGTGGGTGAGACATCATAACCATTTTTCTGCCTGCATACTGTTATATACTATTCCTCTGATTAATGTATATATCATTTTAAAGAGCTCCTCTAAAACTATAGAACTTCACCTTTCATGATGGAACTAGCCATGGTGTCGGTTCTCTCAACCATAGTTTCTGCGAAATCACCCTTCTTCTTCTTCTTCTTCTTCTTCTTCTTCTGCAGCACAGGCTCAGGGATGTTCTATTAAAATTAATACTGGTAGTGAGTTGCAGAGGAGAAACATATTTCTCAATTCTAATATCTGAATATCTCATTTCAAAAGCTCCAAGTCAGGCAAATGAGGGAAGCATGTATTGGAATCCATGTCATTTGAACTGTGAAGAATGTCAACTTTGGTCATTAAAACAACTCATTTTGAAAAGGCCCTCAATTTAATACTCACGTACCAGTAACTCTCTGCATCTACTGCTCATCTGTATATTTTTCTCCTCTGCGGATGTCTCTTGCTTTCCTGATATTGACACAGCAAAATATAATGAAATATACACAAAATAAAATTGTACATAGTTAACAGAAATGTACTAATTAAAATTAAAATTTGGACTACATACTCTACCATATTTCAGTTTTGCTTAATTTTAGGTGAAAATATAATTCTTTTAGAGAGATTTATGATTATGGAAATTTACCATATGCACTACATAATATGTGCCAATGGTAGGAAAAAGAATACAATGATGTAAAAGGTTCATCCATAATTTCATCAAATCGATACAAATGAGCATACTTAAGACAAAATTTTTAATTCCATTTATGTGTGATATTTCAGTTTAAACTCTTCTCAGCCTCACTGAAGAGTATTAGTAGTTAGCAAGGTGGCTAAGCAAGTCAAAGTTAGGGTCAAGAAGGCTGACAATTGGAGTTCAATCCCTGGAGAGGAAACAAATGAACTTCACACTTGTCCTTGACCTCTCACCCAGATCTGTACCTGCACCCTTTGGAAGGCAGGTAGGCAGGCAGAAAGGAAGGAAGGAAGGAAGGAAGGAAGGAAGGAAGGAAGGAAGGAAGGAAGGAAGGAAAGAAGGCAGGCAGGAAAGAGGAAGGAAGGAAGGAAGGTAGGGAGAAGGAAGGAAGGAATGATGAAAGGAAGGAAGGGAGAGAGACAAAAAAGAGAAAGTATTAATATATTTGAACATCAATAATTCTAGAATTACTGTGATTTCTCCAACACACACATACACACATATATATACACAAATATATAGAAGATAGATGATAAATATATGATAGATGGTACATATAAAAATAGACAGCTAGATAGCTAGATGGATAGAGGAAAGACAAAGTGATCTTTCACACATTGCTTTCATTCACAGATTGCTTTCATTCTGTCTCTCTTTTAGCACTCTCCCTGGCATTTGGAACCATCATTGAAGGACAGGAGTGAGCAAATTCCATGGTTCTCACAGGTCAGCCAGATTAGCCTGTTCAGGGATCCCATTTCACAGTGACAGAACCTGTCCCACCACAAAGGTGGATGGCTACTAAGGAACCCTACTCGGTCAGCTTCCAAACATCTCTAGTATGTAGTTAGGCACACTAAGAAATCTGCAGAGCTGGGCATGGTGGTGCATGCCTTTAGTCCCAGCACTTGGGAGGCAGAGGCAGGCAGATCCCTGTGAGTTCAAGGCCAGCCTGGTCTACATAGTGAGCTCCAGGCCAGCTGGGACTAAAGGGAGACCCTGCCTTGAAAAGACAAAAAAAAAGGAAATCTGCACAAACAATGGCATGTTCATGTGAAACCATGAAAGTAGATAAAATGAATTTTCATGGAGATACTAGCAAATTTTGTTTTTGGTCTTTTGAGGCAGGGTCTCCCTTTAGCTCTGGCTGTCCTGGAACTCACTCTGTAGACCTGGCTGGCCTTGAACTCACAGAGGTCTGCCTGCCTCTGCCTCCCAAGTGCTGGGATTAAAGGCGTGAGCCACCATGCCTGCCTGAGGATATCTCTTTTTTAATGATGACCCCAATGGAAAACTAAGTTTTGGTTATTATTATTATTATCATTATTCACTTCTCGAGATCTTTCCCATTGTTCAGAAACATGCCTAGAACTCAAATCAATTTGTACCCTTTCTTGGATTCTGCTGTGTCCAATGGATGTTTGCATGGGCTTTTCTTGATTATTACTCAAAGAAGGTCTGTTTGACCTTATGTCTCTTTAGCAGCCAAGGACAAAGCTAGATTTTGAGAGTTACTGCATCCCAAAGTCAGTTCCACTATAGTGACTCAATAAATATGCAAATCTATGATCGGTAAGCATTATCTCCTCTAATTCCATTATTTCATTTTACTTTTTAAATCCAGGTTTCTGTCCCTCTCATGTCCACCCCATTAAAACAGAAGAAGACAGCTGGTATTGAAAATTTGATCTCTGATCTTACCATGTTGTACTCTACCACATTACCAATCAATCTGTGCTTTCCTTTTCTAAGTTTCTCTGATGGCATTTTAGGTAATACCATCGTGAATATTAAAAGTGTAGGATATTCATGTCAATTCATGTGTGCTTTACATCCTGCATTTTCATTTTCCTTAGGATAACCAAACATAGGTCTGCAAATGGGAACTGTAGTGTCTAAGGCCATCCCACAGTGCTGTCTTGACAGCAGCTAGAATGGCTTTTATCTTTATGAAAAGGCTAGGACCCTGTCATTCATCTTCTCAAATACTCCAGTATTTCTGCACATTCTTCCACATGCACTTAGGCTGGTTTGTCCTAGTCCCAGTACTCTACAACATTCTCCGCATTCACTACCACACACCCTCTCTTTACATTGCTGTTTCTACATGCTTATCAGAGTTTACAAATGCTGTCATCTACATTTAAACTTAGTTCCTTCAGTAGCACACTGCTTCAGCTTCTACAGGAAGTGGGTGACACATCATAATCATTTTTCTGCCTGCATACTCTTATATACTATTCCTCTGATTAATGTATATATCATTTTAAAGAGCTCCTCTAAAACTGCAGAACTTCACCTTTCATGATGGAACTAGCCATGGTGTCAGTTCTCTCCACCACAGTTTCTGCGAAATCACCCTTCTTCTTCTTCTTCTTCTTCCACAGCACAGGCTCAGGGATGTTCTATTAAAGTTAAGACTGGTAGTGAGTTGCAGAGAAGAAACATATTTCTCAATTCTAAAATCTGAATATCTCATTTCAAAAGCTCCAAGTCAGGCAAATAAGGGAAGCATGTATTGGAATCCATGTCATTTGAACTGTGAAGAATGTCAACTTTGGTCATTAAAACAACTCATTTTGAAAAGGCCCTCAATTTAATACTCACGTACCAGTAACTCACTGCATCTACTGCTCATCTGTGCATTTTTCTCCTCTGTGGATGTCTCTTGCTTTCCTGATATTGACACAGCAAAATATGATGAAATATACACAAAATAAAATTGTACATAGTTAACAGATATGTACTAATTAATTAAAATTAAAATTTGGACTACATACTCTACCATATTTCAGTTTTGCTTAATTTTATGTGAAAATGTAATTCTTTTAGAGAGATTTATGATTATGGAAATTTACCATATGCACTACATAATATGTGCCAATGGTAGGAAAAAGAATACAATGATGTAAAAGTTTCATCCATAATTTCATCAAATCGATACAAGTGAGCATACTTAAGACAAAATTTTTAATTCCATTTATGTGTGATATTTCAGTTTAAACTCTTCTCAGCCTCACTGAAGAGTATTAGTAGTTAGCAAGGTGGCTAAGCAAGTCAAAGTTAGGGTCAAGAAGGCTGACAATTGGAGTTCAATCCCTGGAGAGGAAACAAATGAACTTCACACTTGTCCTTGACCTCTCACCCAGATCTGTACCTGCACCCTTTGGAAGGCAGGCAGGCAGGCAGGAAGGAAGGAAGGAAGGAAGGAAGGAAGGAAGGAAGGAAGGAAGGAAGGAAAGTGGCAGGCAGGGAAAGGAAGGAAGAAGGAGAAGGTAGGGAGAAGGAAGGAAGTAATGATGAAGAAGGAAAGGGAGAGAACAAAAAAGAGAAGTACATTCCATCTTTTGAACATCAATTAATTTAGAATTACTGTGATTTTTCCTCCAAACACACTACACACATATATATACACATATATATAGAAGATAGATGATACATAAATATATTATAGATGGTACATATAAAAATAGACAGCTAGATACCTAGAGGGATAGAGGAAATACAAAGTCTTCATTCACACATTGCTTTCATTCACACAATGCTTTCATTCTGTCTCTCTTTTAGCACTCTCCCTGGCATTTGAAACCATCATTGAAGGACAGGNAAGGCTACTGATTTTTCTAGATTTATTTGTATCATGCCAACATTTCACGTTAGTTCCCACCTTACATACATTTATAGACCGTTTATGGTGGAGTTCTAGCACTATCATTAATAGGACAATCATATATCAAGCAAAAAGGGACTCCAGCTTTGACTCCCTCTTTTCAAAATTATTAACCTACTTCAAATTTCACCTTTTCCGGACCTTATGTACCTACGCCCAGGGCTTTTCCAGCTATTATCAACCTTGAACCAACGGAGTCGGTCGCCAGGGTTTGGTATTATGCCCATTGGATTCATTACCGTTCCTACCTTTCCTTCAAGGAGGCCGCTTTCTGTTGTTTCCCCCAATTTAGGATCCGATATTCGGCTGGCCGGTTCTGCACATCATGGCTTTTGCTTACACTTGACGGAACTGACACCCCCAGTCTAATTAACACTATAGGGCTACTTCAAAAAATGAAGGGATGCTGCGGTTTTTCACACGGGCTTTCTTATCAAACTTTAATTGAGTCTGATGGTTGGTGGCTTTTTGGTCCCTCAGTTACCACTTTAATGTTTGATGCACCCCTATTTATTGATTTCATATGTTGAACCATCCTGGCATTTCTGATATGAATCCAAATTGATCATCGGTGGATGATATTCTTTGACTCTCCGTGGTCTGTATGCCAGTTCCTGTTTAGAATTTTGGTTTCCGTGTTCATGAGGCAGATGGGTCTATAATTCTCAGATGGGTCTATAATTCTCTTTTTGGTTGTATCTTGTCCTGGTTTTGGTCCCAATAGCGTCGCCTGCTGGCCTTCCATAGAGGATATTCCTTGGGAGAACCTCCCTCGTTTGTATCCTTCAAAACCACTTGAATAGTAATTGTTGTAAGTCTTTTGAAATACTTTATACTATGTTCAATTTATGCCATTGAAACCCATATGGGCCTGGGCACACTTCTTGGTTGGCGGCCTACCTTAAAATACATATTCTTCAATTTTTTCTTAATTGTATGTTGGTCTATTAGGACTGGCTCGCATCTCTCTTTTTGTTTCGAGCTTTGGTTAGTTCCCCCGGATTTCATTGTGATATTTCATATTTCTTTCTAGGTTTCAACCCCACGTACGATCAAGGTTTTTGATGAAGTATTCCCTTCTCCGTTTCTGTTCTGGATCTTTTTTCTTGTCTGTTCTTGACCACTTCCACACTTTTTCCCCCTTCTCATCATCGATTTATTGATTGGAGTTTGTTCTTCTTTCCCTTCTGCCGTTAACTGGCTATGAGCGTCCTCTCCTGTCTATCCCTTGTTCACCTCTATCAAAGACCCAAACTTTTGGATCATTGATTTTTTACCCTTTGTATGGTTTCTTTGTTTTTATTTTATTGATCTCTGCTCGATTTTTGTTATTTCTACCTGCCTGTTGCATTTAGGGATCACTTGTTGTCTCTCTCAAGTATTTCTTAGCTGCTAGTTTTAGATCATTAATTTTTTGCTACTTTCTGTTTTTTTTTTCTAATGTAGGCACTTAGAGCTTATAAACTTCCCTCTTAACGACTGCTCTCTAAAAGTCCGTTTCCATAGGTTCCTTTTGCTGTGTTGTTGTATCATGTCATTCAGTTCCCGGAATGTTTTACCCTTTCTTTCTTTTCGTTCTTCTTTGATCCCATTCCTAATCAGGCATGGTGTTGTTTGGTTAGTCCCCATGTTCCCCTTTTTTTTGTCTTCGACCGGCTCGTAGTGGTTTATCCTGGTGTTTGTACTATTGCCACGCTCTTTATTGCCCCACGTGGTCTGATCCCCTAGAACTGCTGACGAGTATTTCACACTCTTTTTATTTGTGGGGTTTTTTTTTTTCCTGTGTCCAGTATATTCTTGCTCTCATTTGGATGAATGCTTTTTACAATGACTTTCTTTTCCTGGGTTAAGTAGAAAGTGTCTTTCTCTGGTGTCTGGGTGTGAACCCATATTCAATACGAGTCTGTGACGGTCAACTTGGTTGCACTTGTATCCCACTTACACGTTCAGTTGTCTCTATGGTTTATCCTTTGCTACTGTTGACTCTGTATAGGGCCTTAAGGCTGGCCACCTACAAGTCCCCTATTGTGTGTGCTGGGGTTAATCTTTGCTTTGAGATCATGAAGAATTGTCTTTATAACTAGTCTGCTGAACTCGGTGCCTTTTTGGTACCTCCCTGTTTTCTATATTCACTGATTGTTGAGATCACCTTCCCCGTCAAATGTCCTTTAATAAACTTGACTCCCTTTTTCATGTCATACTTTGTCTATTTTGATTTCTTTTGCCTTTTGAGTCCTCATTTTGTCTGCTATCCTAGAATAGCACCACACCTCACTTTCTTTTTTTGGTACCTACCACCTTGCTTGAATACTTCCATTACTCCTTCACCTTAACTTGGGTGCCCTATCCTGAATAATGAGATGGGTTTCTGTAAGACCGAATAATTTAAATTGGTTTTGTTTCATAATACATCTCTCAGTCTATTCCCCTGACTTTTGATTGGGGAGTTTAGCCCATTAATATTTAAGGTTATAATTGCAACTTCAGGCATCGGACTCCCTGGTGTCTCACTTTCACTTTATTATCCATTGGAATTCTAGCCTCTGATTTGCTTACACTTTTTCCATTAGTTTCTTTTCCTAGGTGTCTGAAGATTGTTGCTCCTCTCCTCTACCCTTCCTTCGAACTGCTCTCCAAAGTATTTTATGAAGACGTGGGTTTCCTT
Organism: Rhizomys pruinosus; assembly: GCA_009823505.1. Lineage (NCBI taxonomy): Eukaryota > Metazoa > Chordata > Mammalia > Rodentia > Spalacidae > Rhizomys > Rhizomys pruinosus. The sequence goes on from VZQC01012659.1 coordinate 1,116,858, forward strand.
TTTTTCTTTCACACGCACCACTCGTCCTCTCTTGAATATACATCTTGTTCCCTTAAATCATGGAAAGATTTCTCTTATTATATTCTTTCAACTATAGTCGACATTGCTGGTTCCTGCGGTTTTTAAAGTCACTTCTGCCGTTGGCTCCATAGTCCTTTAATACTGGTAATGCTTTGTTCCATGTTTTTTTGCTTTCATGGTTTGCGGCTAGAAGTTATTTGTGATTCTGATGGGTTCCCTTTGTATGTGACTTGTTTTTCTTTTTTTAAGCCTCAGAATTTTTTCTTTGCTTTGGGCATCTTGGGCATTTTTTATTCACTATGATTATGGTCCTTTTTTTTTTTTTTTTTTTTTCTCCCCCCCCCCCCCCCCCCTTCCCCCCCCCTTCCCTCCTTCTCTTTTTTTTTTTTTTTTTTTTTTTTTTTTTTCTTTTCTGGTCTTGTCAGTTTGGTTTTCTGTTTGCTTCTTGTATTTGAATGGGGTTTGTCTATTTTTAGTTTTTTGGGAATTTCTACCCTCTACCGCTATCTGCTGATAGATTCTGAATCAAATAACGATTTCTCTTGAGATTCTTCTCTTCATCTATTTCATATTTTATGCATGTGATGTTTTGTCTCCCCCCTCTTGATCTTTTCATAGTGGTCCCATATTTCCTGCTTGTTCCACTTTTTGTATTTTTTAAATTTTTCATAATCTTTATTTGAGCTTTTTAAGTTGCTCTGTGTTATCTTCAGATATGGATATGCTTTGTTCTGCTTCCTCTATTCTACTTCTGAGGCTTTTTCCTTTCCTTTTCTTCTGATTGGATGAGTGTTCTAAAAATTCCTTTTTGTTCCCATCCTTTGTTTTCTTTTGTATTTCCATTTCATTTTTGAAATCAATTCTTTTTGCGCTTGCTCTTTATTTCATTGGTTGGCTTCCTTTTTTTATTTTTAATGTTTTTGGTCAGGTTTATTCAGAGAGGTTTTTTTTTTCTCCCTAGTTCTTTCTGGAGTTTTCCCAAGATTCATCTAGTTTTCTCCGTCGTTCCGAACCCAGTTGTATTGGATCCCCTTAGGTCAATTCTGAGTTTTTTTTTTTGGTCTTTTCGACCTGTAGCCCCAGCTGTCCTGGAAGTCACTCTGTAGACCAGGCTGGACTTGAACTCACAAAGATCTGCCTGCCTCTGCCTCCCAAGTGCTAGGATTAAAGGCGTACACCACCACCCCCGGCCCTTTTTGAGCTTTTCATTCTCTCACTTTAGTTCTCTGAATTCTTCTTTATTTTCTTTAATTTCTCTGCATAGGTCTGCAATTATTCCTCTAAGCTCTGTTCCTTGCGATTCTTCCAAGGGGATCCCATTGTAACTATCTCCTCCAGGTTTGGTAGAGCCTGGTGTGGGATTATCCTGTTCCTTTCCCATGTTGTCCCTTCATTGTGTCCCTGGCATGTGGGTTTCCCTTTTGTGGTTCAAATCACAAATGTCTTTTCACTATGTTAGCGGATGGTTTTGCTTGCCTCCTTCTGATGCTTCTTTTTTTCTTTCTTTCTTCCTCCTTGTTTATGGAGTATTGACTTGTGTAGGTTTCAGGCTTTCAATTTTGTTTATATATTGGATATTGGAAGCCTAAGTCACTCTTCTCTTCCTGTTCTGAAGGTTCTCCAAAAGAAAGTCCACTTGAATTCTCACCAATTCCTGTTGAGGGGGAGGGGGGTATGCCTGACCTAGCCCGTGCCCCGGTACCTGCCTGAGTGACTTACAGCCTCCTGCCTGCGCCTCAGGAGCCGCCCGCACAAAGCTGCAGAGGGACCAGCTCTTATTATTTCTTCATGCTGATTACATCATTACATTAGTGGACCCGGGGTAAAGCATATTAAATGATAAACCTGACTTTCTACACCTGCATAGAAAGACAAGCATGATATTGTTTCACTAATAGATGAAATCTAAAAAATAAATACTACCATGGCTGTTTTTGAACAAGAAGCTCTCACATCTTCCAGGTGAGTGGTGAAATTTGACAGGAGTTGTCAGCCATGTCCTCTGTGTGGAACTCTATGTTCCAAGACCTGGACCACCACTCTGATGTAGGACACAGACAACCAACTTGAAGGAAGGCTGACAAAGTTTGATTTTGAATCTTAAGCTTTTATAACTCTCACAGCTTGCAGAGGTTACCCCAGGACAATTACAAAAAGCTACACAATGTATATATGGTAGATGTAAGGAAGGCTTTAGGAGAAAAACAGAATCCAAGGTTCAGCAGGCCTAGCTGTAAAAGTAGACAGGGAACATAGTGACACTGGAGTTTTAGCAATAATATGTCTAATGATTCCTGTGTTTACAATCCAAGTATAAACATTCAGGGCAGAGTCTTAGCCAAACTCTGCAGGCTTCTACCAAGCCCAAGCATTCAAGCACAATCATACCAAGTCGGCCCTCTGCCAACTCTTCAGGCTTCTTTCAAGCCACTGGCATTCTCCAGCAAGAGCATTCACAGCTCCACATCCTCCATCAGAATCTGCCTGCTGCTAGAGCTTCCTGTCTATGACCTTCAGTTTTCCCCTTCCCTCCTGTAATATGATTTTTCTACAGAGAAGTTAAGAGACATATGGTTACCCCAGAGAGAATACCAGTGGTCCAAAGAAATGGTTCCATCCAAGTTCACCTTGGTAACCAGTGAGTTCATCACAGGAAACTTACAGGATCATAGGTGAAGGATAACTTAAAGGAAAATGTATGACTCAAAGGCAGATGCATCGTCAAATAGTCCCAGTCCAAGATAGATGACAACTGATAAACATCGGAGTCACTGCACAGACTAGCTATTGGTTGGCCTTTCACCTCTTACATACTCCAGCATCCCCCAAAGGCCAAGTTCATCTGGACAGGAGGGAATGCTGACTCAAGTCTCAGGTGAAGCTGGAGATCCTTCTCCCCCTTCTAAACAGTAGAATGTGAACAGCTCCATTATTATTACCTCAGCCTGGCTGTCACTGGAGTATTCTGTTACCATGACTACTGTCCAAGATATTCTCCAGGTCATCACAATAATGCTGTGCAAACAGATATATAGCCATGTCACAGTCAGAGGACATAGCAGCACAAGCTAAGAAAAGAACAAGGACAGGTCATCTTGCAAAATGTCCAAGCCTCTTCCACAGAACTCCAACCTGGTCAAGTCCAGAAGTTACTAAATGATGCTGAGACTAAGTCTGAGTCAGTACAAGTTTTAGTTCAGGTATGTCATTAAGTGTGGTGGTTGCCAAGGTAGCTGTACATAGGAATCCACAGCTCACATGACTGCATGCACAAGACCTGCGCAAACCAGAGACACACAATACCTAACATGGATGGGACAAGTGGCAAGGAGGCCCAGCTCTAGCTGAAGATGTATTAATATTTGATAGATGCTGGAAGAGAGAAGGGTGGGGGGAGAGTCAGTTTTCCTTACTGATATGATACCCGATATGTTGACCAGACTCCAGAGGGATAGACTTATACACAAAATTACTTGGAAAAACAGATTAGACTCAATAGGCCATTTGAAAAAGACAGTAATAGAGGATACAAAGTTGAGGGTGGGTAGAGAGGTGATGGAGAAGGGTCTGAATATGATCACAGTACATTGCATGAAATTCTCAAATCAATAAATATATTTTAGTGATATTTCTGACTGATGACAGAAAAGTATAGGTTTCTTGGTTTATTTTCATAAATAAGCATTTATCCTGTTTTCCTTTAATAGGTATAATCAATCATATTGAGAAGTGCAGATCGCATTCTAGGATAATGAGAAGAAAGTTACAATACAAGAGAACAAAACTGTTGCAATCTAACACTGGCTGAGAAGAGATAAAACTGGAAATACAATCATTCAAACAGTTACATGTACAGTAGCACACGGACTGGCTTTGTTCTTTATTGGTGTATAGATTGATTTCCCTAGTGAAGATCAAGTATTGAGATGAATTGTGTTTTTTTATCTCCTTTGAAAAGATAAATCACTTTAAAGTTCATGTGATGTTTGATCTTAATTGTCAAATTGACAATAGCTACAATCATCTGGGAAACAAGCCTCTGGGCCTGTCTGTGAGTGCATTTCTAGAGGTGTTTGTCTAAGCTAGGAAGACCCACTCTATGGATGGCTCCATCCCAAAGGAGGTCTCTGAATGAATAAAAAGAAGAGATCAGGAGCCACAGAGGTGACAGACCCTTCAGCCACAGGAATGATGTGAGTGACTCCATCTCCTCTGTCTATTACTGTCCTGCTTTTATCTATAGATTCCAAGCTGATTTCAGAGGTTAGACCTTGGTAGGATTTTACTCTTTATGTTAAAGAGTTTCTGTTTCATTTCTATTCTTGGGACTGATATCAAACTTTGAACAGTTCTACTAGAATAAAATAAATCTGGATTTTTGACCCAACCCATGGGATTTGTGCATTTTTGGGCCTTTTTGAAAACAGGGTCTCCCTTTAGTCCCAGCTGGCTTTGAGCTCACTCTGTAGACCAGGCTGGCCTTGAACTCACAAAGATCCACCTGCGTCTGCTTCTTGAGTGCTGTGCATGTTTTGAATACACAGAATGCTTTCTTTTAGCCGTCTTTCCTGCCTACTAAATGTCATAGGATTGCTTTACGTTTTTAATTCTGATAGCCTCACAAAACTAGCTTGCCTGAACCTAACCTTATTCTGAGGTTGGGGTCCAGGTGGCCTCATGACTTTAGACATACTAGCTATTGCCTTTCAACAGCTCCTCAGATAAGGGGGTACTTATTCCCTGTACCTGCATCCTAGAAAGGAGTCATTCTAAATCTCTGCATATATGAGATACGCTGTAAACATTAATGGTAAGCACACCAGCCTTCATTACTATGTTTAACATTAAGTATTTAGGCAGAAATTTGAACCTATGGGAAAATGTCTGCAGTCAGTATACCTGATAGAAAATGTTAAATGTTTCCTGTTTGTTTAATGAGTGTTGCAAAGGGAGTCCCATTTTGCAGCCTTTTCACTTTCTTTGAGCTTTAAAGCTCTGAATCGTATTTGAGATGAGCTTCTAAGACATGTAGTAAATGCCTTCTGTTTTGTTAACTGAGTAAACAATCCAGAGGAAGCAGACATGACTCATCTACAAGATTGTCTTGGGAAATGTTATAGGGAAATCAGTTTAAATGGCAGGATATCTGTAGACAGTCATATAGAAACACATCTGGGTTTAACCTCCAAGATCCTGTGGTAGGTTAATGAATTCATCCACTGTAATGGTCTAAAAAATCATTGCTCTCCATGGCTTAGTGCTAGGATAAAAATAAGATGATTTTGGGCTGGAGAGATGGCCTAGGGGTTAGGAGCGCCAAAGCTCTTGCAGAGGACCCGGGTTCGATCCCCAGCACCCACGTGGCGGCCGAGAGCCGTCTGAAACTCCAATTCCAGGAGAACTCCAGTTCCAGGGGAATCCGACACCCTCTTCTGACCTCTGCGGCATTGCATGACACGGGTGCACAAACTTGCATGCAGAAAGTACATTCATACACATACAGAAATAAATAAAATTAATAAAAAAATTGAAAAAAAAAGATGATTTGTTTCAGGTAATACTAATTCACAAAATGGATTCTTCATAGAATGCTGAAGACAGAAGTGACAATTGTTAGTCTTAGTTATTTAAAGTTCCTCGCACTGGGCAGGCATATAATATAATGATAGAAGAAGACTTACAAGTATGGCATGATATTATGTGATGGACTTGGGGGACTTTAAGGATGAATGCAGAAAACAAACCTTTAAACTAATCACTAATGTATTTAGTAGCTATCAACATACTGTAAAAGAAAATGGTGACCAGTATTTGACATGCAGAAATGCACCAAGAACTGAGTCCAAATTTATAAACACTTCTGATACTGACAAAGTCACAATGCTGGTGAATCTGGAGATTGAGTAGCTCTGTATTTTGTTTTTGTTCCACCTTATTATTTTTGAGACAAGTCTTGTAACCCTGTCTGGCCATGAACATAAAGCTTTCCAGCCTCAGTTTCCTTAGTGCTGACATCACAGGAGTTGACCATAATGCTGGTCTCAAAAGTTTGGATAGTCAATTAAAAATTTTGTGTATCTTGGGCTGGAGAGATGACTCAGCAGTTAAGAGCACTGACTGCTCTTGCAGAGGACTGGGGTTTGATTCCCAGCACCCACATGGCGGATAAGAACCATCTTAGGCCAGGCGTGGTGGCCCACACCTTTAATACTAGCACTCGGGAGGCAGAGGCAGGCAGATCTCTGTGAGTTCGAGGCCATCCTGGTATACATATTGAGCTCCAGGCCAGCTGGGACTAAAGGGAGACCCTGTCTCAAAAAAAATTTTTTTTGTATATCTTTTTAATTCCTTAGGAAAAGATCATCTCCAGAACTCTATCATGACTCAGATGTCTCGGCAGGTCCACTCTATTTTTTATACCTTCCTATTTCATTTCTCAAGCTGGTCTTCTTCATCTTTCTGAACTCTGGGACAAGGTTTGTAAGGATTGGAGGAAATATGGAGGTCAGAAGGGTTACAGGCCCTCTGAACAGCTTCCTTGCTCAGTCAAAGAGAAATTTCTGTTTAGGATGAATTTCTCACATATGACATGTCACAGAGGCTCTGGAGCAGTGCTCTGTGAATGTGACTCTTCCCAGATCATATTTGTGCTGTCAGGATTTGTGGGGTTCTTGGCCCCCATGGAGCCAAGACTTCAGTTTTCATAGTTATCACTGTGTGAGGGAGAAGAAGCCCTCTGCAGAATCTCTGTCCCAGAGGTGTGGCTTTCTCTCTCCCTTCAGTGACTACACCTATTTTTCTCAGAAGTTATTTCCAGCTTAATTGTGGTTTAGTTGTTTTGATAGGAAGGATGTGGGCTGAGAGAGGGCACAGCTAGCCACGTTTCTGCATTGGAACTTCCCATGTCTCCAGACCAGTTTCTAGCCTCCCAAAGTTCCAAGTTGTGAACCAGCGTGACGAACACAGAACGAGGCACTTCCTTTTCTTTCTTAAATTCCTCTTTAAACAGTTATATAATAAATGATAATCAGCCTTCTAAAAAGTCCCATTCATGAGGCTGGAGAGATGGCTCAGCGGTTAAGAGCACCGAATGCTCTTGCAGAGAACGGGGGATTCGATTTCCTGCACCCACATGGTGGCTAAGAACCATCTTTAACTCCAGTTCCAGGGGAATCTGACGCCCTCTTCTGACCTCCGCGTCATTGCACGACACGGGTGCACTGACCTACATGCAGACAGTACACTCATACACATTAAAAAAAAAAAAAGTCCCATTCATGGAACAGGACAAGTTCAGAGTTCCCTTGCTCTTCCTGTGCCCAGTGGCAGTCAAAATCCATGCCAAAAGTGATTGCTTCATTCTTGTTAATTAACTTATCAAATAATTCAAATCTAAATGTCCCCCCACTTGTTCTTATTCTAAAAAAATCTATTCCTGTTATTAAGCCCTAGGAGACCATAGCTTTGCTTGCTCTGCAAAGAGGGCAAAGATACATTATCCTCTAAAGAGAGGATGATCCTTCTCCAATACCAGCGATGGCCTTAGAGAACTGAAGATGCTGGAGGGCTCTCAGCACAGCCCCACTCAAGCGACTTCAGATAGCCACCAGGTGGCAGGAAAGAAGCTGACTTCTAAATATGGGAACTTGTTGTTTGCCTTGATACCCAGGAGCCCTTTTTAAATAAATTTCCTTCCACTAGCACATCCAAGGAACCCTGGGGGTAAAGGAGAACGAACTCAAGAGAGGAGGGGATAATAGGAGACAGGTATTTTTTTTTTAATTTTTTATTTATTTCTGTATGTGTATGAATGTACTGTCTGCATGCAGGTTTGTGCACCCATGTTGTGCAATGCCTCGGAGGTCAGAAGAGGATGTTGGATTCCCCTGGAACTGGAGTTCTCCTGGAATTGGAGTTTCAGACGGTTCTCAGCTGCCATGTGGGTGCTGGGGATCGAACCCGGGTCCTCTGCAAGAGCGGTCAGCGCTCTTAACCGCTAGGCCACCTCTCCAGCCCAGGAGACAGGTATTATCAAAAGGAAAATAGTTGTATTTAAACTTGGGAGGGAGGAGGCAGGTTAGACAGGGAGACACAGAGGCTAAATAAATAAATAAATCTTAGCTGGCATAAAAAACTCAGAGGGAAGTGTGTCAACTCAAAGCCCCCCTGAAAATCACACATACAACATAACCTGAAGGCTACATAACAAGGAACACAGTGCTGGGCCGGGGAAATCTTCCTTCAGGTTGTTGGTCAGGAAAGTCCAAAAGACTCCCAAAATAACAGGCTATCGGCAGAGCCTTTGATTTCCTCCCAGAACTTGAAGCCAAGACCCTATTGCTGAAGATAGGACATTGTTTGGGCAATGGGGCTTGAACTGACATGAAAGCCTTCTCCCAGAAGCCTAGCTCTGATGGTTCAAAGGATTCTATGCAAACTGCTAAAGGAGAAAATCAATCAATTGGCAAGCCCAGCTGTAAATCCTAATAATCACAATTGACTGGCAGAAAAAATAAAACTGTCTCTTGTTACAGTAGTGGCACTTATATCTACAGGCTAATCAACAGCTATCTAGTTGGACTTAAAGACCTCTCAAAGGGAGTGCATTAATGGGTAGCACTGTAAATATAGCCAAATACATATGGCTAGAAAGGTCATAGATTCTACAGAGGATCCTATCTCTGTCATATCTCTAGACAAATTTTATTACTGTGTGCTAAATTTGGCTCCTTATTTACAGACACGTACACTGTATACCAATCATCAAGGAAGCTTCTTTTTACAACACATGGAGATGATAACAGAGTTCCACAATGGGTCACACACTGAGACTATGTGTCTGGGACAGACCCAGTCCTAAGTGACACATCTACAATGGAACCTCTATACCTAAGGCTCATGGAGCACAGCAGAACAGAGGCAGAAAGAATATTAATATATCCCTCAAATCTCAACAAGGAAGGTTTCCTATTCAACAGAGTGTGGTGTACACTAAGGCCACAACTGGCTAACTTTTAGAGATTAAGAGATTGCAGGGTACCTGTTCCTGGATAGGACATCTATATTAAACCTCACCAACCCAAGGCTCAGGGACCATTGCAGAAGAGGGGGGTGGGAATGATTGTAGTAGCTCAGCTTGGCACATGATCATAAGGAAACTGAGGCCTTCAGGGCACTGAGTATTGCTCATTAATGTGCAACAATGCTGACAGCACATGCTCCTCAGCCAACTGAGTCATACATAATGCTCTCTAGGAGCATCAATGAGGAAATGGGACAGCAGGACACAACTCTAATCTTAGTAGCATAAGGCAACTAAAGTTCTGGGGTTGGATGACTATGATCTCTGTGAAGGCAGAGACTCTAGGTATCTAACTAGACTCAGTGAGTATCTTCTCAGAAAATTTCACCGGGTACAAATATGTTGAGTGAAAGGACTTAAGTATATGTCTGAATAGAATAATAAATGGCGAGTACAGAATGGATAGGGATCTAAATTTAAGATCTATTATAGTAACATAACTCAATACTGATATAAAATAATTGGGAAAAACTGTCCTTCCACCAACTGTATTGTAAGCCTGGATACACTTTGATTGTTGATGTGAATGACGAAACATGACCGACAGTGTGAGTCCAGAAGTAAGAGATATAAATATAATATATATATATATATTTTATGTGTAAATGAATAGTGTCTTCTCCAAGATTGGGCACCCCATGTCATGCAAGCCACAGAGGTCAGAAGAGGGCATAATCCCCGAACATGTAGAAAGAGGTCAATAGGCTCCATGGGGTGCTGGGTGAACCCCGGCTCTGCAAGAGCAGTGGTGCTCTTAACCGCTGAGCCATCGATATATTTTTCTAGAAGAGAAAACACCCTGGCTTGTATTGGGAAACAAGCTTCTGGTCCCTGATCTCTATTCACGTCCTGCATGACAGTGTCCCCATACATGGAAGTGCAGTTGGCACTTGAGAGAAGATAAACTTGTTATAAAGTAAATAATTGCTTTTTGAAACAGCCATGATATCCATGTCCTCATAGTGAATGGGGAAATCTAGGTTCAGAGAAACCAAGTTTAACATGACAATGTTAAAGACAATGTCCTTCTGGGGCTGGAGAGATAGCCTAGTGGTTAAGAGCACCAACTGCCTTGAGAGGACCTGGGTTCAATCCACAGCACCGCACATGGCGGCCCTAAGAACCATCTGTAACTTCCAATTCCAAAGGAGAACTCCAGTTCCAGGGGATCCGAGACCCTCTTCTTGACCTCGAGCATTGCATGGCACGGGTGCACAAAAAACCTACATGCAGTTCCAGTAGCATCATACACATGCAAAAAAAAAAAAAAAAAAAAAAAAAAGACGTCCTTCTGAAATCTTTCTTGTTTTGTTTAGAAAGCTTCTGAAATTTTCTTCTTCTTCAATAGATAAAGAATATTTCAAGTTTGCAGTGCTCTTTCTGGTTTACCCGATAAAAGACAAGGAAAGAGAGAACGAGCAATCAAGGGAGAGAGTGAGACTGAGAGAACACTCTTCACAGTGCTACGTGTCAGGAGGAGGTTCTGTAGAGAAAAACTCCCAGCTGCGGATAGAACACATATGTTTGTATTCATGGGGTAGAAAAGGACCTGTATTCCTGGGACCCATCATCCGTCATGCCCTGAAGCAGGGCATTGCTTAGGAACCGTAATACAGAGAAAAGTCCATTATTCTGTCCAGATTTCTGATGGAAGGAAAGTGACAGCAGTAATCATTCTGACTGATCTCTGATATGCTTGTCCTACTGACATTTTTTATTTCATACAAGTCCATATCTTTCTTGATCACTCATTTCTTCTAAGAGATCCTTAGCAAGTATTTATTATTTTTAACTTCCTTATGTTCACCTCATCAAGCATATGTTCATTTTTTTTCAATAAACAGAGTAGCCACCAAAGGACAAGCAATTTGCTAGGCAATAAGTCTGTGATTGCAATGTGTGTTATCTTTTTATTTTTTACTTTAAATAAACACCCAAGGCAAACTGAATTCATAAAGTTTCGTTTGGCTCATAGTTCAAGGATGTGGGTCTTGGCATTAAAAATATAAGGATTTAAATATCTAGATTGGTTTGCTGGCATGAAGCGCAAGAACATTCTGGACTGAAAAAAAATTTGGTAGTATTCTAGAAAGCATTAGGGACTCCAATGTGACCTACAAAAAGTCTCACCTAGGTCTGGGCATGGTAGCACATGCCTTTAATTCCAGCCCTCGGGAGGTAGAGGCAGGTGAATCTGTGGGTTCAAGGCCAGCTTGGTCTACATAGTGAGTTCCAGGCCAGCTGGGGTTACAGGGAGACCCTGTCTCAAAAACACCAAAAAAAAAAAAAACCCACCAAAAATTGTTTAGACAGAAACGACTTATGAATACAATTGTCATAGACACACATGACAGGATTATCTGTGATCCAAGCACAGGAAAACACATATATGACATAATTACATGAAGTCTCAAACAACACATGGAAAGCAATTATAGACACATATGACATAATTACAAGACAACTAGGCCCACCCAAAACATGATAATCAACAAGTGTGATTAGGATGATCTTTTGGAAGTAGGCACAGCTGAAGACATGAAGAAGGAAGTTGTTTGATTTTAAAGAGAGTATTATAAAGCATTATTTTACTAACAAAAACATGGAAATTAGGGCAGAGCATGGTGGGGAATGCATTTAATCTCAGCACTTAGGAGGCAAAGGCAGGCAGGTCTCTGTGAATTCAAGGCCAAGCTGGTGGACATAGCAGGTGGATCTGTTAGGTCCAGTCCAACTGGGGCTACAGGGAAACCTTGTCTCAGAAAAAGACCAAAAGAACATGGAATTTAATGTACATACAAAAGATAATGTAATAAATTAATATTACCTGTGTACACATTAAAGCTTTGTAGGATTCCAGGTGAACTTAATAGAAAACACAGTTTAAAGAGTATTAGGCTTTGGATGAGTGTAGACAGTAGATAGAGAGGAAAACCTTATTAAATTGATTTTACATTTTATATGGGTGACAGTGAAGGCAAGGATGAAGGGTTGGGGAAAGAACCTCAAGACAGAGTGGGAGTTAGGGTGTGGGGGGAGAGAGTTGTTTGGGACATAGAAACCTGGAAACAAACTTGCAGTGAGTGGAAAACCTAAAACACATCCTTCTTAAAAAAATAGGCTTTTCCAAGATGGCAGCTTCTGAGGAGGAGGGTGCATTCTGTGCAGCTAAGAGCAAAGTACAGAAGGGGAACTTAGGGGCCCCAAAGAGCATTGGGAAGTGTCAGAGATGGTCTGGGGGCATTTGGATCATTAAGAAGCACAATTTGGTGCTATAGACATCACCTGAGAGTGTCAGGAGACAACAGGGATAGCCCCAATGTTGGCTGAGCCTTTCTCCTACTGAACCCAGGTACAGACCTTGGCGCCTGGCCCTGGAAGATTGGTCGGTAGATTAAGGATGGCGTACAGTGGTTCCCTGACTACATCTAACTGTGTGGGTGATTGGGGTTCACTCCACTTGGATGTGGGGGACTCTGGCTGCATTGCAGGTGAAGTGTTGTGACCTTCCAGGCCACAGGACCTGGAGTGCCTGGGGCCCTTGTTGTGCAGGTTTCCCAGGCCTGGGGGGGGGTGTTGGGCTAGCTTGGGTGTTGTGTGGCTTAGTCCATTGGGCTAACTGTTTGCTGGTTTGATGAGGGGTGTTGGTCTGTACAGTGTTAGGATAGAGTTGAGATTTTGGGACCTGAAGTATCCACACCTGTACATCAATTAAGAAATCAACAAACACCTGAAGAATATAATCAAAATCAGTTTCAGCTCAATAAACACCTGAGCTTCACATTACAATCACTACCAACAGAAGCTACCCAAATCCCTAAAGCTCAATGAAAGAAAGACTCAGGTGGATCTCCACCAAACACAAATACCCTTATTCAAGTACCCTCTAATGAAGACCCCTTGGATATAACTCAGAATACAGATTTCAAAAGAACAATTATGAATATGATTAGAAAAGTTAAGGAGTTGAGGGAATTTAAGAAGCTTATAAACAAGGAAGTTCGGGACCTAAGAGAAGACAGGGATAAATTGACAGAGAACAACTATAAATTGAGGAATGAAATTACAAATGATATAGAAACATTGAAGAAAATTCAAGTTGAAATGAAAAAAGAAATGAAAAATTCCAGAAACAACTTGGAAAGGATGGGAGAAATGGATGGAGTAGAAAATAGAATATCAAGATTGGAAGTCAATATGGAAAAATTTGATAAATCAAGTAAAGATTATGAAAAATTCAAAAAAACACAACAATGGAATAACCAGGAACTGTGGGATACTAAGAAAAGACCAAACCTATGAATTATAGGGATAGAAGAGGAAGAAAACTCACAGGATAATGATATGGCCCAGGTCTTCAACAAAATTTTACAGGAAAATTTTCCCAAATTAAAGCAAGAGATACCTATACAAGTATTAGAAGCATATAGAACTCCAAGCAGGCAGAACCAGAAAAGAAATTCTCCACAATATATCATAGTAAAAACACAAAATGTTCAAAGCAATGAAAGGATACTGAGGGCTGCAAAAGAAAAACAAGTTAACTACAGAGGTAAACCTATGAGAATTATGGTTGATTTCTCAATCCAGATGATGAAAGCTAGAAGAGCCTGGTCTAAGATATTCTTGGTTCTAAAAGACTATAGATGCCAACCTGGAGTGCTTTATCCAGGAAAAATGTCCATTATAATTGAAGGAGAAAGGAAAATGTTCCATGATATAAATAAGTTGAAAGAATTCCTCTCCAATAAGCCATGTCTGCAGAGAATACTTCAAGCAATACAAAGATCAGAGGGCAGGGATGACTAACAAATCAACACCAGAAAACAAATGATACTACCACTATGGAAATAAAAACCTAGGGTAAGAATGCACTAGAAACCAAAATGATTGGAAGCAATTTAATTCTCTCAACAACAGTTTTAAATATCAATGGACTGAAGTCTCCAATTAAGAGACATAGACTAGTAGAATGGATTAAGAAACAAAACCTATCTTTTTTTTTCTTGTCTCCAAGAAACTTACCTCACCTTTAAGAATAGATATCATCCCAAGGTGAAAGGAGGGTAAAAGATAATACAAGTAAATGGCACTAAGAAAGAAGGAGGAGTCGCTATGCTACTGCTAGATAAAATAGAATTCAAGGCCTTTGGTTGTGTTTTGTGTGGGGGATATTTGATCACTAGGCAGAACATCTTTGGGGTGGATAGAAAGGCTTTTTGCCAGGCCTATGTGGTACATTTCTGAATATCTGAAAAGATTTGGTTGGCTGGAGCCTGCTATAGGACTTGCATGGTCACTTCAAGTTTTTTATTTTGTGGTGATGTGTTTGGGGGAACTTCCCTATTCAGCTGGATGGGTATACATATTGCAAAGTTTAGTAGAAAATAAGGAACTTGTACTGGATTGAAGTGGTTAAATGTTTCTAGAGTGAAGTGGTATCAACATTAAAGCCAGTTTACTAATGGTCTGGGTGGGATTATGGCCATGCAGGGTTGTGATTGGGTTTTAGTCTATTCCTGGCTTGTGTTAGACTTCCTTGTAGATTTGGATGGAGGAGGCATGGATGGGTGCTGGGTTGCTTTTGACTACTGGATAATATTTTTTGGTCTCTGCCTATTGTGCAGGTTTTGCTTTTGGTGTCTGTTTTGCCCATTTTGGGATGACTTGACTCGGAAGGGGGTGGGTTTACTTCCCTGAACTGGTGGCGTGCGTCCTGGAGTGAGACAGTTTGGATGGATTTGGTGAAATTTTTCAGCTTGAATCTGGTTGGTGGTATATTCCCTGTTATTGGAAATCTACAAAACAGGATATGGGGTTTGGAAAAGTAAAGAGACTCTTTCTGTTTGTAGTAAATCATTTATACTTAAGATATGCCTAAAATTGTTTAAATTTCTTGTATTGGCTTTGTCTGCTTATCCCATGGGGTTAAATTTCTTCCAGTCAATGTTTATGCAAGGCTTCTTGGGCTTTTCTTCAGACTTTATTTAAATATGATACAGTAATTTAAAGTACCAGATTGTTGTAACTTAACTTTTTTGGATGCTTAATGCCCATACCAATTCGGCCAAGGGGTTTAAGGGACAATTTTTTTCTTTGCCTTCTGAGGTCAATTGGTCCTAGGGGATGTAATATGGGGGTATCTCTTAAAAATGTTCTGGGACTGGAGAGATAGCCTAGCGGTTAAGAGCACCGACACTCTTGCAGAGGACCCAGGTTCGATCCCCAAGCACCCACATGGCTGGCTGAGATGCTAACTCCAATTCAGGAGAACTGGCGGCTGAACCGTCTTAACTCCATTCCAGGAGAACTCCAGTTCCAGGGGAAGTCCAACACCCTCTTCTGAACCTCCGCGGCATTGCAGGACAACAAGGTGCACAGCATGCATCAGACAGTACATTCATACACATACAAAGATAATAATAATTAAAAAAAATTAAAAAAAAATAAAATGTTCTGCAATTGGGAGTCACCAGCCTTCCTGTGAAGGGAGGTCTTGGTGATCCACTAACAGAACCCCAGCCAGTGTCCAGTCTATAAGAGGAGCTCAACATATAGGAAAATCACCTCATGCTCCAAAGGGAAGCCTGACCTAGCAAGACCTGACCTTGTCCTCAGTAGAAGGAACTGGTTAAGAATGACCAGAAGGTGGGGGCTGGAGAGATGGCTCAGTGTTTAAGAGTGCCAACTGCTCTTGGAGAGGACCCGGGTTTGAGTCCCAGCAAACACATGGTGGTGCATCCCTTTAATCCCAGCAACTTGGGAGCCAGAGCCAGAGGCAAGATGGGTCTTGTGAGTTCAAGGCAGCCTGGTCTATATGGAGAACCCTGTCTCAAAAAAAAAAAAAAAAAAAAAGAATGGCTAGAAGGAGCCAGGTGCCCCCCCTCCAAAAGCAAAGCAAAACAAACAAAAAAAATGAGTGCCCTCTGAAGACCAGAATGTCACATGATCTTGAGAAAAAAATAGTTTGGTTAATCTGGGCTAATTGTGTGGACTTAAGCACCCCCCAAAAAAGTATAACCAAAAGATAGTCAATATATTTCTTTCAAAGCCTGAAAAACTGTCCCTCCACATATTGGGCATGATGTTTGGTAATAATGTTAAACAGGAAAAAAAACCTTAGATCTTGGCCTTGATTAACAGAGTAGGGTCACTTGCAGCCAAAGGACAAGTCCACTATTGTTGTTAATTAATGCTCAATAATAAAATTTCTCTTTCTTTCTTTCTTTCTTTCTTTCTTTCTTTCTTTCTTTCTTTCTTTCAACTATCTAAATGGAAACTCATATGCTGATTATTAAAATGCCTGAAAAGCAGATCCTGAGTCCCGACATCATGGCCAAATGAACAGAAGCAGGAACCTAATAAATGGACACTTTGAAACCCCTGGTCAAGAAATTCTAATGGATTTTTAAGTTGGACATTGGAATTCACCCTGTTCTTTCTTCTCCTGGTCCCCTGCCTAGATCATGTACCGAACAACTCCTGCCTTCATTTTGCTTTCATGGGCACCTGTCAAGGACTTTTCCCCTCTATAGTTATGCTTGGGGGTCTTTTAGATAGACCCTCTGAATGGGGGATACCCCAGTTGCCACACCCAATGTCCCTTTTCAGCATGGAAGAAGTCAGAGTGATTCCCTTCTGGCAATTGGGGTGACCCTTTTCAGAGGGTAACATAACTAAACAGGAGCTAGAGGTTGATTAGGCAGTTTAGGGATGAGACACCCCCCCCCCATTAACCAGGTTCTTTCTCAGCTGAGAATTCAAGGCTTCCTGGACCAGCCAGTAAACACATATCCTTCTGGTAGCCCCAAAGATCATGAAAAGAAGAAAGAAAAGAGAGGAGGGAAAAAAAGAGAAGTACATACCAAGCCCCGAAGATTGATTCTTTATTTCACCAGAATAAGAAATGGAAATCCCTCTTTTTTGTTGTTTTTTATTTGCTTTGTTTTGTTATTGTCATTTTGTATTTTTTTCTGTTTTCCTGTGAAAAGAAAAATAAAATAAAAAACACAAAAATTAGCTGAATGAAATGAAGCTATAAATAGAGGAATTAAAGAGAAATACTGAAGAAATAATCTGAAATGCAGGAAATGAAACACATAAACTTAATCTTTGTGGGAGTTCTTACCAATGAATGGATTAAGAGGAGAACAGAGCAAAGATAAAATGCAAGATGTGAACAAAGTTTCTCTGAACTGAGTAGGACCTTTGTGATGTTTAGAGTTAGGAATGCTGAGTCTTGAAGCAAACTATCTTGGGCCTTTTTTTTAATGTGCCTATTTGTCCTAATGGTTTTATTACCAGCAGGTTCATAATTTGGAATTGATAGGGCTCTTGTTTTGCTTTCGGGTGTGTGAATAAACAATTGGGTTCCATCAACACAAAGTTAAGAGTGTCATGAGTAACATCTGAGGTTATAAAAACTTATCTTGATCTATAAGGTAAAGCCAAAGAAAGAATTGCAAGACTGAGACAGATGACTAAGTGCCGATAGTCCAGGGAGTAAAGTACTATTGCTTTACATTTAACATTTGTTGTGGCTTCTGTGAACTGAAACTGCTGGAAGGGACAGGAAAAAAGTCCACTGGAGTTTGAGTGTTGCTGGCCAAGATTGTTGGAGCCTCAGAGAAAGATCTTCAGCCTATGGGCCCTGACCTCACAGAACAGACAAAAGAGAAAAGCCAGTGTCACAGCAAGGAGAAATAAATAAACAAAAGCCCTGCTTCTGGCCTGGCAGACTCTAAGAGGCTGAACCTGATTTTGAGAACCAGGGCCAGGGTTTGAGTCTATGGAGAGATAGGCCAAGTGGACCGCTGGGGAGTGTGCAGAAGAAAGGGGCCAGAGGAGGACTGTGGCTTGCCCAGCAAGCTTTTGGAGAGAAACAACGAGGAAATTGTGCTGGCAAAACCTGTCAGTGTTTGTGTGTCACAAACAAAACAAAGGCAGCGTTTTTAAAAGGAAAACAGGCAAAGGATTCTGTTGACAGAGAATTTGACAAGCAGAGCAAAATTTAGAGAGAGAGATGCTAGACCAGACGGTGAAGAAGCCTTGAATATAGGGAACCTCGAAGTGCTCACCGTTCCATTTGAGGAAGTTGTCTAAATCTGTTATTCAAGAAATACAAAAGTTATGAACTTGGGTCAGTGATGGTTATTATCCATTTTGTATCGGGCTGAGCAAAAGTGGTTGGTTGCAGGTCTCCCAAATGGAGTTCTTTTACATTAGTTTGGAGACAGGCTAAGTGTGTGTCCTTTGGAACTGATAATCTGGATCCCATGCTGGGTTCAGGAACAAGGAATGAATGTCAAATCTCCCCTCCCCCCAAGGCATCCCTCGGAGTTGGGGTTTGACCCAAATGAAACCTGGTGTCTTGGAGTGGGCATGCCCTGTCTCTGATGAACGAAGTGGGAAACTTACAGAGTTCCTGGGACGTGATTCTGGTGCCTACGAATCGGACTTGATGAATGGTTACCTTCTTCTGACATGGATAGAAGTGGGTGCAAGCAAGGGGTGATTGGTGAACAGCCTCAAGTCTGAACGTCAGAGGGTCTGTTAAGTAGAAAGTGGGCTAGGTAAGTGTCTGTGCTCCCAGTGGGGTACAAGTTCCTCATGGGTGGTCGCATGACATAGCCCACTTCCCAAGTCCTTTGCCCGTGAATGCTCCAAGGGCTCTTGCCTAGGGAGATATAAAAGTCCAGCCCAGTGGCCTCGTAGTGGGACTAAGTGTGGTAAAATGTGTGCTCCAATCTTGTACTTGGGTGGAATAGTATCGGGTGTGATTTCATTTTTCCTCACACTTGTCCTGTTCTGACTTCCCATTTCTTCCAAGCATTGTCCCCTAAACACTGGAAGTTTCCAGCTCTGGCACTGGCTCTGTGAACTCCTAACAAAGATGTGTTTTGTTGATTATTTATATTAAGTTTGGCTCTATCTAGTGATGGTCTCTGTAGTAAATACTCCGGCCTACAATTCAGTCCTCTCCAGCATGTCGCACTGTGCCATGTAGTCACTTTACAAATGGTATCCTTTAAAAAATATTTCTTTACTTTCATTGGTGACACACGTCTTTAATCCAGCACTTGGGAGGCAGAGGCAAGCTGATCTCTATGAGTTCAAGGTCAGCTTGGTCTACATAGCGAGTTCTAGGACAGCTGAGGCTACAGGGAGACCCTGTCTTAAAAAGACAAAAAAAAAAAATTTTTTTAAAATATATAAAATACACAGTTCTTTACTTTCTATATTGATAGTCAAATGGGTTTGAAGATGAAGTCTGTTCCATTTGCTTCACATTTTTCTTTTGTCTTTTTGAGACAGGATCTCCTTGTAGCCCCAGCTGGCCTGGAACTAACTCTGTAGATGAGGCTGGCCTTGAACTCACAGAGATCCACCTGCCTCTGCCTTCCAAGTGCTAAGATGCACCACCATGCCCGGCTTGCTTCACATTTTTTTTTTTTTTACAAAATACATAGGGCCACACATGCCAACTTTAATTCTATTTGTTCTCTACAGTTTGGAATTCCCTTATCAAACTTGTTTGCATTACTTCTAACTCTTCTCTGACAAATGGAGCACTATCATTTATTTTGACAGATAAATACTCAGCATATCCTGGGCTGATTTTTGCCCAACCACCATGCTTCATATTCATTGCTGCTCACTGTTCATAAGTCTTCTTAGAGTTTCATCTCCTACTTGTCCCTTCCCTTAATCTCACCAGGCTGTGTACAACTGCTTCCTTCTTGGATTGGACAGGACAGTGTGACTGCCTCAGAGACAACCTCTGTGTATGTAGTATCTATGTAATTTAGCCTGCTCAAACATTTATGAATTAGTTGCTTGATGAGGCTTTTGGTTTTAAAATAGTTCATTAATTGCAGAGGTGAACTGAAAAGCCCACTTGGATAAAGGTTTAGTTGAAGTCTTTCCTAAAGTTTGATAAACCTAATTTCCTGGAGAAGTCAGTCCATGTTGGAAGACACAGTCAGTACATATTTAATATCTTCTGACATGGGTGAGGTGGCAGGCTTCCAGTCTTCCATCAATTTAGTCAAGGACATGGGCTGTCCTTTAAGAGACTTCTAATTCATGTTTAATTTCCAACTACAATGCCTCTGTATTGATGGGCTTACAATTTGATGAGTTTTTCATAGGTATCGCAATGGTCTCTTTAAGACACCAGTAACAAAATTTATAGTAAGGATATTGTCTTTGCTTTCCTGGTACTTCCAGGGTTGGAAAAGCTACAGGTATCTAAGTCATGCATGGCTGGGATGAGTCATTTATACACATACACAGGTGTGTGTGTGTGTGTGTGTGTGCGCGTGTGTGTGTTTAGTAAGGCTTCTCAAGCTTCCCACATCTAGCATGTAATAACCCAGAAATGCAATCTCTGTGAATTAAGTCAAGTTGGGGTTTTCAGTAGGAAATATGTACGGTCAATGTGATAGCCATAGACAGAGAGATCACTAAACTAGAGAAGGCAAGATTAAAAAGGATGTGCCATCCTGCATCTCAAACCCTGGCTTTCCTGACTCCTATGTGTCTGACTGAACCTTTTATCTGCCTCACTTAGAGCCAGGAACAAGGGATGAGCTCTGTCCCCTGCAGGCGCAGTGTGAAGATTCAATGCATAGAGGTGTGCAGTGCTTAGTGCCATGCTGGCAAGTATTAAACACGCTCTGACAGCCATCGTTTGTGTTTTGTGTCTTCATGTGTTTTGTGTCAGTTCTCCCCATAGTTATCCATACTAATACACCGTGTTGCATTTAGAGTCTAGGAATGGGGAAATTTTGAAACAATAAAAATGATAACAAAAAAGAGTGAGATGCACCATTGTGAGAAGGCTAAAATCAGCAGATTTAAGGAGGAAAAATGCAAACTGTGGAGACCCTGCAAAGAGCACAAGCTTCTCCACACCCAGGCAGAATTGTGCTCATCCTCCATCTTCTGTCTCTCTCTGGCCCATGTAATTAGCAGCAGCCCAGGGACTGTGCACCACACACCCTGCTGATATGGACTCCTTCATGAATATGGATACCAGATTCTGAATCTGGGGAAAATTCAGTTTGAATTAGGGGCTAGTTCTCAGCTAGTATACCTCAGTGCACCATGTGGGAGTCATGGGATTCCTCTGACCCCGCCCCAAAAAGGAGCAACGTGGCCCAGGCATATGATGCCGGGTGGAGCAGCAGTATGCACTGGTGTGGAACTGGGGGGTCTGTGATTGGCTCTGGGAGCTGACGTTATTTTGCTTATAAAAGCAAGCTGTAACAGGCAATAAATCGAATTCTCCATTACCATAATTACACAGAATTCCCGGCCATTGATTTTGCATGCATACAGGCCCAAGGAGGCCTGAATTTCATTTGAGTGACCAGTGGGTTGGACGGTGGTCCATCAGACCACCAACCTGGGTAGCAGGTGTGGGGCTGGAAGGAGATGTATCAGATCATCAGCTGTGAAGTGAGTTGTGCGTGGGTGTAGGCTGAAGATAGATAGGCTGTCAGCCTGAAATTCCCGTTCAGAGGCAGCAGTCTTTGGGCAGGTGGAAAGCACGGCCAAGATGGAAACGATCTGTTGTTCCAGGCTAAGGACCTGAGCTGGAAGACCCTCTCAGGTGGGGTTACGGAAGTAACCGACTGACCTCTGCACTGAGGGGTCAGTTCCCCACAGTGTCTGCAAGGCGGACACTGTGCTCCCCTTCCCTTAGAAGGACCACACTGTACCTGTTCATGGCAAGGGAAGCTCCTGCACTGGATGGACTCTCTTCTCCCACAGTGACAGGGAAGTCCTTCTACCCCAGCACCTCCTCTGACCACTCTGGCATTACAGCTCCCCTTCCAAAGCCAAAGTCCTCCCGAGTCCACAGCACTCACTTGCGCAGTCAATGAGGCTGGTTCAGGTGGGTGTCCTCAGAGCACCGACCTGGCCCTATTTAACATCCTGGAGTCTCTATGCTCAGAACACATCTCACTGCCATCAAGGTGTCACCAGCAGAAGTCTGGCTTCATCAGGGGAAAAGGGATTCTCCAGGATATCTCCATCCTTGATGTGCACTCTGTTCTCTCCCTGGTGTACTGCCATTTGCTCAGCCAGAAACTTTCTGATCCTAATTCCAGCACCTGTGCAGTGACAAGGAGGCTGTGATGATGAGTGGTGCCCAAGGGTCCTACCTGTGACTTTCTTGAAATCATTTCCCTGCCACTTTTATCACCAAAACCAGCGTCCAATTTGGAAAAAAACTTCTGAGAATCCATGCAGATTGCTTTCTTAACCTTTTTGAATACAGTAACACTGAGAGCAAGAAATGATCAAGTAATGGAGTCAGGAACTAGTCTTTAGGCGTCTAGAAGAGAATAGCAGGAGGTTTCCTGGGAAGTAGTGTTTGTTACTTGCTCTGGGTCAACTTCATGGAGAAGAGTCAAGTCCTTTCCTTCACTGAGTCCTCATCACATGATCTCCTCTTTTTTTTCATGTAACTGTATTTCTTCTTTAAAATAATTTATTGAGGGGCTGAAGGGACTTCTCAGTGGTTAAGAGCACTGGCTGCTCTTCTAGAGGACTGGGTTCAACTCCCAGCACCCACATGGTGGCTAAGAATCAGCCACAATTCCAGTTCCAGGGGATCCAACACCCTCTTCTGACTTCCAAAGACACTGCACAACATAGGTGCACTTACCCACAAACATGTGGGCAATAAATACTCCTAAAACAAAATAATAGTAATAAAATATTTCATTAAGTTTTTGTAGATTTCATGTAATAAATCTTAAATTTAGTGCTCTTCTCCCATCTACACCCCTTGTGCTCCACCACCAGATTTTTGATAATTTGGATTTGCTATTTCTTTTTGTTTTTGTTAACTGGGCTAAGGGTCTGTCTATTTTCTTTAACTTTTCATTGAAGCAGCTCTTAGAAACTCATTTGTATATGCTCTTTCTGATTTTTTTTTTGTCTTTTCAAGACAGGGTCTCCCTGTAGCCCCAGGTGTCCTGGAACTCACTCTGTAGACCAGGCTGGCCTTGAACTCACAAAGATCCACCTTCCTCTGCCTCCCAAGTGCTAGGATGGCATGCGCCACCACGCCCGGCTTGATTTTTTGAATTAAGCAATTAGATCTATAAAATTCCCTCTTCAAACTACTTCTAAAGTGTCTGAGAAGTTCTGCTGTGCTGTATTATCATTTTCATTTAGTTCAAGTAATATTTTTATTTCTTTGTTAATTTCTTCTGTAATGCATTCATCATTCAGGATTGTGTTGTTTAATTTCTATGAATTTATATAGATCATCAGGCTTCTTTTGCTCTTGATTGTGAACTTTATTGTGGTCTGATAGAATGCATGGAATTATTTCAAATATTTTGGGGTTATTTGTTTGTTTTATGCCCCAGTATGTGGTCAATTTTAGAGAAACTTAGGTGAGCTGCTGAGTAGAAAGTGTATTCTTTAGTGCTTGGTTGACATATTCTGTAGATGTCTGTTAGGTCTATTTGATGCAAGATGCCATTTAATGTCTTGGTTTATTCTTCGTCCAGTTGACCTATTGAAGATAGTGTGGTATTGAAGTCATCTACTATTTCTGAGTTGGTGTTAATTTGTGTTTTATAATCCTGTAGTATTTTTGTGCACCTGATTTTCTGGATATATTTATGATTGTAATGTCTTATTGTTAATTTTTCCTTCCCTCTTGATCTCTTTTGATTAGTTTTAATTTGAAATCTATTTTGTCAGATACTAGAACATAACACTTGCTTGCACCTTAGTGTCATTTGCTTAAAATGATTTTTTTCCCATCATTTCACCCTAAGGCAGTACCTATCCTTGAAGTTGTGTTTAGTTTCTTGAAGACAACAAAAAGATGGATTTTGTTTCTTTTATTTTTTGTCATTGGGTTGATCAATTTATTGAGAGAATGATTTCTTTTTTTCTTTTTTAGTTTTTTCCTTTTTTTGGTATTTTTGAGGAAAGGTCTCCCTTTTAGTACCAGCTGTCTTAGAGCTCGCTCTGTAGACTAGGCTGGCCTTGAACTCACAGAGATCCACCCACCTCTACCTCCCGAGTGCTGGGATTAAAGGTGTGTGCCACCATGCCTGGCTGAGAGAATGATTTCTTTTAAATGGTGATTAGCATGAAACTATGGATGGGTTTATGGGTGCTATATTTTTGGGGAGGATAAAGTTTTTAATAGAATTGTATATTTCATACATAGCATCTCAATCAATCTCAACTGCCTTTGTAACCCCTTCTCCATCGACACCCTCCCACAACTCCCCACACCTCTTCTGTTATTTGTGTTAGGGTTTATTGTGTCAAATTAATCTCTCTGGCCATTCCTCAGTGGAAGTTCATCCACTGAGCTCTAGTCAGCCCATCTAGAGTCCCTTGCTTAAAGAAGGGTTGTTCTCCCTCACTAACAGTTGGATTTCTTTTTTTTTTTTTTTTTTTTTTTTTTTTTTTTGGTCTTTTTGAGACAGGTCTCCCTGTAGTCCCAGATGTCCTGGAACTCACTCTGTAGACCAGGCTGGCCTTGAACTCACAAAGATCCGCCTGCTTCTGCGTCCCAAGTGCTAGGATTAAAGGCGTGAGCCACCACACCCGACTTTCTGGGTTTTGTTTCTTAGTTCAGTCCTTTAGCCTATGTATTTTGACTGTTGAGGCCATTGATAAAGTTTTACTGAAAGATGTGTATTGGTTACTATCACAGTAATTTTTTTGTGTTCTTGGTCCTGTATTTTGTTTCCATTATTATACCTTCTTTCTTTTTATAACTCCCATCTTCAGCCCTTTGTGTTGCCTTTAGTATTCTCTGTATGGCTGGTTGGTGACATGAATTCTTTCAGCCTATTTGTGTCAGAATAATTTCTGTTCCACTTCGACTATGATAAATAGTTTTTCACAGTAATGTGCTTAGGGTTGGTATCCATGGTCATTGAGAACTGGGTGTAGGGGACTGTGAAATAGTGTTCCTATGACTTTAAAAATAAGTTTGGTAAATTAAGTTGTGCCCTTGAGCATGTATGCCTGGATGGCCTTGTCTCATGAGAAAGTTTATGGAAGAAGCTTATCTCCAGAAGGCCAGTACTCCCTTGGTTTCTCAAGAGACACTGTTCTCTCAGGAAGGCATATTATGGTGATAATGCTATCTTGCTCATTTTTCACTGAGCTATATTCTGGCCACTTTATTATTATTTGTTGTTCTATAAATATTGATCTGTGACTCTAATGAGCACGAGCATAAAAGCAGAGCTCTCTGTGTCTTTATCATTTGTGTGTGGATGAAGAAATAAAGCAAAGACATAAAACCACATGGGCCCCCTGGTCCCTTTTTTCAGAGCCCTGTAGTCTTTAGGTTCCATGGCCACTGGCGGCCACACTGGGAGTACTTCTGACCAGGTTCTTCTGGCTTCCATAGTTTGCACTGAAGTCAGCTGTAATTCTTATGAGCTTTTCTTTGTACACAGCATGTTGTTGTTTCTCTAGCAGCTTTCAGTACTGTCTCTTTTTTCTGTTCATTTAATGCTTTTACAATGATATGCCATGGAGATTTTCTATTCTGTCCTGTCTAATTGCTTCTTGAATATGCATAGGTATGTATTTCCTTAATTTAGGGAAATTTTCTTTTCTTTTTTTTTTTGGTGTTTTTGAGACAGGGTCTCCTTGTAGTCCCAGCTGTCATGGAACTCAGTATGTAGACCAGGCTAGCTTTGAACTCACAGAGATACACCTGCCTCCTAAGTGCTGGGATTAACGGCATGGGCCAACACGCCCAGCAGGAAATTTACTTATATGATCTTCTTGAAGATTTGGTCAGTGCCATTGGCCTGAGATTCTTCTCCTTTCTGTATGTCTATAATGTGTCCATTTGGTCCTTTCATGGTTTCCCACATTTCTTGCATACTCCATAAAAAATTTATAGCTCTGTTTCAGGAGTCAGTTCTTCAATTTTGTCATCCAGTATTGATATTACATCTTTCATTTCCTTTATTCTACTTGTGAGGCTTTCTCCTGTTGTTTCAAACTGACTTATTTTAGTTTTTCAATTTCATCTTAATTTTGGGTTGGGTTGTCTTCAATATTTTTTTATCTCTTTTATGAATAGACCTGAATTGTTTTTGTTATTTCATTCACCCACATATTTGTGTCTTTTTGACCTTCCATCATGAGTTTATGCCTATTCTCTTTGAGCTCTTTGTGTTTTCTTTAAGTTCTTTGATAATCTTATGATTGTTCTTTTAAATTCTGCATGGTATGGTTTCTCAAGGTGATTCTCATCGTAGTACAAGTATGTATGTATGGTAGATTTTGTAGGAAATATATTCTCTTGGGTTCTCATATTATTTGAGTTTTGTATTGTTGTTTGTGCATATAGATGTCTTTTGTTGGTTGTGTGTCTGATAGGAAATTCTATTCTTCCTTTGTTTCATTGAAGTTTGCTTCTGTTTATATTGTTGATATATGCTTGGTTGCTTTCTGCTCAGGTATGAAAAGTTAGTGTGTGCTTCATTTTCTTACAGGTTAGTAGATTGGTCTGGGTAATAGGCAGATTTGTTGTAGGTAGATCAGGAGGGGCATCAAGGGCAAAATGGGATGAGGGGTGAGACCAGCTTATGGAAGTGTAAGAAAAAAGCTGGAGAATTGACCTAGCCTTGGTGCAAGGGATCAGGAACCAGTGGGCTGGTCTGGACTAAGAGGAAAAGTCCAGAGATCTGTGGTAGAAGAGCAGAAATGGCCTGGGCCCAAGGCTAGAAGGAGAACAGTGGTGGGGGATGTGGAGGTGCTCAGGTTCCAGGGGAATCAAGATGCACTGGGTGGGATCTGATTTACCAGGTTAGTAGATCGTCCGGTTTATATCAGGCAGATAAGAAGGCCAGGGGAAGGTGGGGGTGGGGACAGAAAGAGGAGAGTCTAACAAATTAAGCTAGAGGATGCAGAAAATTCAGAGACAGAGGAGCAGGAACATGCCTGGGCCCAAGGCTAGAAGGGTAGGGAAAATTGGAGGTGCCCAGGCTGCAGGGGAATCGAGATGTAGTGGGAGGGATCTACCTTACCAAGGTAGTAGAAGGCA
Source organism: Rhizomys pruinosus (assembly GCA_009823505.1). NCBI lineage: Eukaryota > Metazoa > Chordata > Mammalia > Rodentia > Spalacidae > Rhizomys > Rhizomys pruinosus. The sequence continues at coordinate 1,144,025 of VZQC01012659.1, forward strand.
GGAAAGTATGTCTCAATATCTTTTAAAAACATTTTTAATTGAAGTTTTGTGCATTTCACACATTTCTCAACCAAATTTAGACTCATTCCCCTTCCCTGTCCTCTGCCCCATCTTAAGTTGGTTTTATTTCACATCTCCTTAATTATTAGCGACTTCGAACACTTTCTAAGATGTTTCTCAGCCATCTTTACTTCTTTATTTGTGTGGTTTCTGTTCAGCTCTTTACTCCATCATTTCAGTGGGTCATTTATTTTCTTATTCCTTTGTTTTCTGAGTAGATTATACACTCTGCATGCTAATACTCTATCAGATGTGTCACTGGTGAAGGTTTCCTCCTACTCTGTGGGCTTTATTTTCACTTCTTTGTTTCTTTCACTGTACAGAAGGTCTTAAGTTTAATAAGGTCCCACTTCTCAATTGTTGAGCTTATTTTTTGTGCAGCTGCTGTTCGATTTATAAAGTCTTTTCCTATGCCTATGTCTTGTAAATTACTGCTGACTTTTTCTTCTATCATTTTCAGAGTTTTGGTTGGTTTTTACATTGAGGTCTTTGATCCATTTGGAGTTGATTTTTGTACAGGGTGAGAGGTAGGGGGTTAATTTTTTTCTTCCTCAAGTGGTGATCCAGTTTTGCCAGCACCATTTGCTGAAGATGCTGTCTTTCCTCCATTGAGTTGTCTTGGCCTCTTTGTCAAATATGAGGTGGCTGAAATTGTATGAGCTTCGTTTTGTATCTTCAGTTTTGTTCCATTGGTCTACAGGTCTGTTTTTGTGCCAGTACCAGGCTGTTTTTATGACTATAGCTCTGTAGTATAGTTTGAAGTCTGGTAAAGGGATCTGCCTTGTATTGCTCTTTTTGCTCTGGGTTGCTTTGGCTCTTCTGGATCTTTTGTTTTCCCATATGAAATTAAGGATTTTTTTTTCCAAGCCTGTGAAGAAACTCTTGAGGACTTTAATTGGGATTTCATTGAATCTGTATATTAATTTGGGTAGAATGGACATTTTTACTATATTATTTTTTCTAATCCATGAGCTTGGGAGCACTGACCTTTTATTTATTTATTTATTTATTTATTTATTTATTTATTTATTTATTTATTGGCCTTTTCAAGACGGGGTCTCCCTGTAACCCAAACTGGCCTGGAACTCTCTTTATAGACAAGGCTGGACTTGAATTCACACAGATCAACCTGCTCTGCCTCCCAAGTGCTAGGATTAAAGGTTTACACCACCATGTCTGGCTTGGGAGCACTGACTTTTTTTTTAAGATTTTTTTCAGCCATTTTTGCTTCTTAATTTGTCTTTTTCTTAATTTTTTAAAGGCATTCACAATATAAGAGCACAGTTGTTTTCAGATCACATTAACGTTGCTCAGTTTGCCATACAATTAGGTAGCTGGAGCTAGCATCCACGGATGAGGCATACCATTCCTCATTTGTTTTTCTGGGACTGTGTTACTTCACTCAGCATGATATCTTCTAGCTCCATCCATTTACCTGCAAAGTTCATGATGTCATCTTTCTTTACTGCTGCATAGAACTCCATTGTGTAGATGTACCACACCTTGCTATTGTGAAGAGAGCTGCAATAAACAAGGCTGTGCATGTATCTCTGCAGTAAAATGAGTCTTGTGGGCATATACCCAGGAGTAGTATGACTGGGTCAGGTGGCAAATTCATTCCTAGTCTTCTAAGGGTTTTCTCCACACTGCTTTCCATAGTGGCTGTATGAGTTTACATTCTGACTAGCAGTGGATGAGTGTTCCCCTTTCCCCACAACCTCTCCAGCACTTGATATCATTTGTTTTCTTGATCCTAGCCAGTATTATTGGAGTGAGATGATATCTTAAAGTGGTTTTAATTTGCATTTCCTTAATTATTAGTGATGTTGAACACTTTTTAAGATGTTTCTCAGGCATCTCTAATTTCTCACTTGTGATGTCTCTGTTCAGCTCTTTGGGAGCACTGACTTTTGTGAGAGTTAGATTTCTTCTTTTTTCTTTTCCTTTTCCTTCTTTCCTTCTTTCCTTCCTTCCTTCCTTCCTTCCTTCCTTTCTTCCTTCATTCCTTCCTTCCTTCATTCATTCCTTCCTTCCTTCCTTCTTCCTTTTTCAGCACTGGGGACTAAACATGGACCCTCATGAAAGCCAGGCAGGCATGTTATTACTAGCCTTATCCACAGTCCTCTTTTTACTCCCTTTTAAATATTGAGATAGGATCTCACTAAGTTGTCCAGGCTGGTCTTCAACTTGTCATTCTCTTGCCTCACTCTCACAAATTAGAGATTACAGGCCTACACCACCAAGCCTGGTTGATAGGTATGGATGACATTTTGGATTAGTTACTGTTCTATTGTTCTAATAAGACACCATGGCCAGGACAACTTACAGAAGGAACAGTTTATTTGGGCTTAGAGTTCCAGAGGAATGATAGTCCATCATGGGCAGCAGATGAAATGGATAGCTGAGAGCTCACATCTTCAAACATGAGCAGAGGGCAGAAAGAAGAGAGAAGTAGGGCAAGCCTAAGACCACTCAAAGCCCTCCACCAGTGATATGCTCCCCACCAAATGCCACACCTCCTGAAGAATCCGTGAGCCTCTCCGAAAAGCACCACCAACCAAGCAACAAGTTTTCAAATACTTGGGGCAATTAAGGGACATTTCTCATGAAAATCACCACACATTTCCAAAGACGGTACTAAAGGCTTTGAAAAAGTGGTTTCTATATGGTTATATTAACTAGAACAATGCATAGCTTTATAAAAGATAAGAATATTAATGAGGCAGAAAAAAGAATTTAAAACTTTCTAAAAAGAACAATAAAATGGAACCTGACTTAAGATGCAGAAAGAGGGGACGAAGAAGACTGGAAAAAGTCCAAGGAACCAGGAACCCTTGGGTGCTTGTCCTCACAGCCCTCTGTGTCATTGTACCGGTACAGTAATTAGGATCAGAAAGTTTCTGGGCTCATCAAATGACAAGGCACCAGGGATAGGGCAGAGCTGTCCTCCAGGATGGAGAGGTGCAGAAGGGGCCCTTTCCCTCTGGTGAAGCCAAAGTCCTGATGATGACATTCTTACAGAGAGACAGGTGCTCTTACCCCTGGGACTGGAGAGAGATAAACGGAGCCTGGCTGGTGCCATGAGCACTCCCACGCTGAGCAACTGCAGAGAATGTGCAGGTGAGTGCTTTGAGTACTGCTGCTTAGGGCTGCCTTTGGCTTTGCAAGGAAAGTCATGAGGCAGGGCTCTTCAGGAAGCTGTGTGAGAGAAGGGTCTATACTTCCCTGTTACTGTGAAAGAGGAAGATATCAGGATGCCTGGAGAATGCATTTCCCACATGCTGTGCAGTGTCCATTAGGGAGTCTGTCTGCAGCAGGATGCAGGGTGCAGTGTGGCAGAGCTGCTCGTTATACAGGCCTGGGAGAGATGGGAGAGATAGGTGATAGGATTTCAGACTGTCTGTGGAGAAGCCATAGCTTCAGAAGTCTGAAGCTTCTCCAAAGTCTTTCTGTGTTTTCCCTTATACTAATGAAGGTTTTTTATTTAAACTACATGGACTTTAAGAAATGTTCTTTAGTCTTTTCAGAATTGGGTAGCTTGGCCTTCATTATTATGATTTTTATTTCTAGATTTCCATTTCCTGGACCTAGAATATATCACAGCATATAACTGCATTCAATTATAAGAAATGCACACACTAGGACCAATGAAGACTCTATGAAGTACTTTGAGAGACAATGATTTTTTTGCATGTGTCCACTCACTGAGTCCTCACAGAGTACCACACAGGACAGAGCTCCATTTGCCTTCTGTTACAGATGACAATATTGAGTCTTAGCCAAGTAACTATGTTCAAGGCCATATGTATAGCAAATATGAAATCCAGCACCTGTCACTCTGTAAGAATGTCATCATCAGGACTTTGGCTTCACCAGGGAATTTGAACTTAGTGTGGCTGATTGCAAAAGTCTTCTCATGGATTTTGAACTTTGTACATCTCAGGTGTAAGCTATTCATCAAGGAATAGGAAGTGGTACACACAACTACACAGATCCCTTGTTGTACAGGCATTTATGACAAGGTTCATGTGCTGCACCTTGTGGTAAATGATTTTTATTATTTTTTTATTTTATTTTATGCTTATGAATGTACTGTCTGCATGTTGGTTTGTGCACCCATGTCGTGCAAAGCTGAGGAGGTCAGAAGAGGGTGTCGGATTCCCCTCGAACTGGAGTTAAAGATGGTTCTCATCTGCCATGTGGGGTGCCGGGGATCGAACCTGGGTCTTCTGAAAGAGCAGTTGGTGCTCTTAACCGCTAGGACAGCCCTGGTAAATGATTTTTATTTATTTTATTTATTTATTTTTTTTGGTCTTTTCGAGACAGGGTCTCCCTGTAGCCCCAGCTGTCCTGGAACTCGCTCTGTAGACCAGGCTGGCCTTGAACTCACAAAGATCCACCTGCCTCTGCCTCCCGAGTGCTAGGATTAAAGGCATGCGCCACCACACCCGGCTTTCTGGTAAATGATTTTTAAAGTGTACATGCTGAAGACCCTTCCTAGAGGAGAACCATGCACTCTTTCCATTCTAAATGAGCCAATTTCTGTAAGAGCATTGATGAATTCCTTACTCTACAGTCTGTTGCTGTATTTTCAAGGGCATGCATACAGCTAATGGGCAGTCCAGAATTTGACTCAGTCTGTCTGATTCCAAATCAGAACCTTGAACTCTGTACATCTCAAGTGTATGGCTGTTCCTTAAGTATCAGCAAGTTGTAGTCACACTCACAAACTTCTTTTATTATTCAGACCCTGATGACAAAGTTTATCTTGTTGTGAATGCTTTTTAAAGTGTATGTGGAGAAGATTCTTCCTAGAGCTGAACTCAGTATAATTTCTCTGTCAGAAATGAAGCTGTTTCTATAAAAGTATTGATAAGTTCTTTATTCCACAGTCTGTTTCTGATGTCTCAGTGAACAGAGTAGAAATTTTGAGAAAGAAATAATCATATCATGAACATATTGATGTACAGAAATGGCATGTGAAAGTTAAATCTCTTAAGGGGTGGTTCATGTCCTCTAAGATGGGTGGAAGCCTGGAGATTTACTCCGGCTCTCTGTGTGAAGAGTCACTGATGCCTTGTCAACTGCTCCTTCACATTGATTTCTTCAGGCCTTTCATTGTGTTGTTGTTTGATTTGGTTTCTGTGTGTGTGTGTGTCTGTGTTTTGGTTGTGTTAGTTTGGTTTTTTTTGTTGTTCACTTACCTTACAAAGAAGCAGGTTTCCCTATGGCTCTAACAGTCACATGGAAGCAGGCCAAATAAAATCTCTCTCCAACCTGGCTTTTAAATTCCTCTCTGTGACTGATGTGTAATGTTGGAACTATACACTTCAATTGGTAGTTTTCTCCTAAAATAATGTAAGCTATCTGCAGTAAATACTGTGTTCAGTAACTTATATATTGCGTGGAAAGAGCATCTCTCTGTGTACCCATTGTCCAGAGAAGAAAGGAAGCAGGTACCCAGTCAGTGCAGCCTGGTGAAGTTTGTGAAAGTGCAGGAGATGAATCTCTGAGCTGACCTGTGCACAATGGGAAGTTTAATTGTGAAGGGGATATGGTGAAATTTCCTGTAGTGAGGTAAGTGTTCATGTTGCACCTGTTCAGGGGCTTTTAAAGTAATTCAGAAAAAAGTTTGATAGGAAGGAGAGGTTGCTAACAGTGGAGGACAAAAAGAACTAAGGCTAACAGGCAAAACTATATATGTTTGTAAGGAATAAAGCAAAAATAATCTGTGTTTCAAAAAATTATTTTTACTATAATGGAGAAGGAGAAACAGAAACAAGATATCATTTCTGAGTCATAAGTCACAACATGAGTTATTACAGAGACTGGTCTTCAGGGATAGTAATTTCTGATGAGACTATCACTAGACTTGCCAATGAACAAATGGCTTAACCTATAAAATGTGTCTTTGCTTGAGTCCTTAGGGCTCTGAGCTGGGAACTGTTCTGATGGTTTCTTCAGACTGTGCTCTTATGCACAAAGGAGAGTAAGAACAGGACTCTGGGAGCAGGAAGGGAACCAGCTTCAGTGTGTTCCCAGATGTAGCAGGTAAAGAGCACAAATTTTTACCAAGTTCCTCTCACCTGTGGTTGGGTTTCTGGACAGCTTTGGCTCCTCAAGTCTCAGTTCTCTGTTTCTTATGGTAAAGGAAAACCAATGTGTCTGGGAGAAGGAGGAAGCTACTTCATTTGGTCCAAATGAGCTCTTCTTATCAGAATCTACACTCTTTGTCAGCTCAGCAATCATGTGAGTAATGGGTGCAGGCAGGATGCTAAGAGGGTCTGGATGAAGAGCAACACCAGCCAGGAGCACCAGGTCATGTGTCGGTGCGACCAGAGAAAAGGAGGGAGGCACACAGAGCTCTGTGTTGGCATTAGGTTTGTGTGGACATTCACAGACTGGTGCTCTGTATGTATTTTTGAATAATCTAAGAAGATCCCTATATAAATTTTGTCATGAGGGACAGAAAGAAGAATCTTCTGGAAAGGTGAGTGGATGACTCATCATGGGAATGATGTCCCCATGGTATTTATTATTATTTCCAGGGAAGCAGAAGGAAAACAGGAAGAAGAACAAAGCAAACAATGAGCTCCACTGCCTGCTGGGAAAAAAGACATCTCAGAAACTGCTCCTGACACATGACAGAGCCTACAGCAAGATATCACTTACTTTTTTTTCTTTCTCTGAATATATTTTTCTGAATTGTGCATGAAGTCAGAAGATGACATTGTTTGACCTCATCCAGAGAATAATCTTACTTTCTCTTGCTGGATTTGGAATTTGGGGAAATGTCCTAGTATTTATGAGGCATGTACACACATTTGTCCTGGGTCCTCAAAAAAACCCCATAGACCTTATCCTAATACACTTGACTTTTTCAAACATGATCATTATTTGTAATACAGGGCTCATTGATGTAGCTGCAGTTTTTTCTTTTAGGAATTTAATAGGTCATGCTGGTTGTAAAACTGTGGTTTACCTGTTAAGGGTGGCCCGGGGCCTTTCCATCTGCACCACCTGTCTCCTCAGCATGGTCCAGGCTGTCACCATCAGTCCCAGGACCACCCTGTGGACAAAGCTCAAACCACAGACTGCATGGCAAGTTCTTCCCCATCTCGTCCTCTTTTGGATCTTAAATTCTCTGATAAGCTCCAACTTGCTCTACTACATCACAGCAGGCGGCACCATGAACAGATCCAGAGTTGGATCACATGCTGGGCATTGCTCTATGCTGCCATCCAGGCACATAGTTAAGTGGCTTTTCCTCTGTCTCATGGCTCTTCGTGATGTCATCTTTCAGAGTCTCATGGGCTGCAGCAGTGGCTCCATGGCTCTCTACCTGTATAAACATCACAAGCGTGTCCTCTACCTTCATAGCACAAGGTTGGCAAATAATTCCAACCCAGAAATCAGAGCTGCACAGAGTACTCTCATTCTCATGACCTGCTTCCTCTTCTTTTATTGGGCAGATTTCATTTTCTCCTTCTATACTGGTTCTACCCTGGTACAGTATTCCATATTGCTAATTATTAAAACATTTCTAGGGACTGGGTATGCTGCCATCAGCCCATATGTCCTGATGAGCAGGGAAAGTGGTGTGGCTAAGTCCTGCAGTACTTGCAGATAAGTTTATGGTTCATGTTCTATACCTATTCCTCCATGAACTAAAGGTTTTCATATTAGAACTTGTTTCATTCTAACAGTCTAATGTCTTACATTATGTTAATTTGATAACAATTTTTTTAAAAGCTGCGAGTACTTTGGTATTGGTGAAGGGGTCCTCTGAAGGGAGAATGACTTCCCATGCTTCCATTTTACTTCCCCTCTCACGTGGCTTTTAACTTTTTGCTTCCTTGGATGAAAATATGGAGAATTATTTTTCCCAAATGCAGAGCTTTGAATCAAAATGGAATCTCAATATTCCCTACCACCTTGTGCTTGCTCAGATGGATTCAGTGGTTGTCATCTCAGTTCACATTCAGTTTTATACTTCTGATTCCTCTAGAAAAAAAAGGCAGCTAAGTGGTCTACTAAATAGAGCATCGAACCAGGGCCTAGATCTCCACGAGCTCTGATGAGCTAGCTCCAAGAGGCAACAGCTCTAGGACCCGAGAGGTGAAATTATCTTCTCATCAAAACAACTGTGCAGCAGCCCAAAGATTGAGTCTCTGAAACACTAGATGTCTCTCATAATGATAATTTACTTTATGCAACGATATGAACTTTTAAGAATGTCCAACTAGCTTAGAGTCCTCATTGCTTGAGAGTTTTTGAGGTGGGAGGGTGGAGAGCATGGTAGTTCTGGAAACGTATCTGGAGCTCTGTCTTTACAAGAGTTAATGGTCTTTATTTAGTGGTGAACATGAAGATGAGAGTGATATTGGAAACTGCTGACTCTTCTATCTGCAACAATTTATGGTTTTTTTACTATAACTTAACATGACGTATAATTAAATTGAAATCTGTATGTTTTCAACACAAATAAGTGCAGTGACATGAGGTTTTGATGTACATATCTATTGTGAAATGTCCCCACAGGCCAGCTAAAGTGGCATCCATATCACCTCATGAGTTATCATTTGTTGGATGTGGTTTGAGCACCTGAAATCTACTCTATAGCAAATTTCTAACACAAGACCCAGTACTTTTCTTGTTGTTTTGAAATAGGGTCTCAGTGTGTAGCATTGGCTAGCCTGGAACTCACTATGTAGACCATGGGCTTGAGCTCATGGAGATCTACCTGCCGAGTGCTGGAACTAAAGGCATGCCATCATGACCTCCACAAGACACTGTATTGACAATATTCATCATGTTGTATAATGGATTGTGGGTTGTTGTCTACTATATCTACTGTCTGTTGGTGGTTTAATCATGCGTGGTCACAATCCACATGATGTTCTTCCCTCCTAGAACCAGGCTGGCAGCTTCACAAGGCTGGAAGCCTCAGAGGCCGGCAGGCTAACAGTTCTTAGGCTGAGCTTCTGACAAGGAGAGGGGAGGGAACCATGAGAAATCATCTGACAAGAAATGAAATGGACTAAAAAAGAAGGTCAGGGAGAAAAGACTCTGTTTTATTCATGCCAGCCATGTATTCATATACTAAAAGCAACTGTGCTCTGGGCAAGGAAGTGGGAGGCAGGAGGAAGGGAAGTGCGAGCCGTCTTGGCTCCTACTGGGGGCTGCAGAGCTCTTGTTTGTGCAACCAGTAGACTAGAGGTGAGACATTTTGCTCAATACCTCAAAGGAAGGCCATCAGGGTCTGGAACTTTGCAGAGATAGGCGAGGCAGAATATACCGCAATATGACGACCTCATGGAGCTGCAGATAACTCACAGAGACAACTCGAATGCCCATGGAAATATCAGATAACTTGTGGAAGTTCTGGGACAGGACTTGCAGGTCCTGCTTCGAGCCAGACAAAGTTTCATTCCTACAATGGATCTCAAGACTTACCCATCCCAACAGCAACTTTGAACCTTTTGGTCAACAGCACTTTCTTCCCTCCCTCTCCTCTCCAACCACAGCTGTCCTTGCTGCTGTGAATTTAACTGTTTCTGGATCAATGGAGTCTGATATCACAAAATATTTATCGTCTCTGTTTGGCTGGGCCACTTCAGAATTACTGTAACATCCATGTAGTTGTTGAAGTATAAAATGTTTCAGTTTGAAAAGTCCCTGCTAAGTTGAGAAACTCCTAGCCCAGACACTGTCTGCAATCCCAACCTCTAACCCAGTGACTGTGCTGTCTGGGAAAAAGACATGTCAACAATTATTGTCTCCAAGCCCAAACCATAATATTAGCATTTATTTTTAAAATATCTTTTGTTATTTTTATTTTATATGTATGAATATATTGTCTATATGTGTGTAAGTGCACTCAGGCCCTGCGATGCCCATGGAGGTCAGAAGGCATCATTGGATTCCTTGGAACTGGAGTTTCAGATGGGTGTTAGATGCCATGTGGAGGCTTAGAATCAAACCCGAGTCCTCATCAAGACCAGTCAGTGTTTTTAACCACTGAACCACAGACCCACCAGCACTTACTGTCTCAAATCCTCACACTGTAAAATCAGAACTGCAGAAAAAGACCAATCCACATAAAAATGAGAACAATTCTGCTTCAGTGCCCATTTCATTTCTGGGGAGAAACTGTGATTATCCATTGTTCTTAATAAAAAACAATCTGCTCCTGAGGTTGGTCTCATCTTTCATTTTCATGTCATCCTGGTCAATCCTCATCTAACATTTGGTACTGAAACCTGGGAGGGGTTTTCGGGTCCTGAGTCCCAGCACTTCTCTCTGGCTGACCTTACACTCTCTCACACTCTTCCTCTCCTCTCTTCTCTCTCTCTCTCTCTCTCTCTCTCTCTCTCTCTCTCTCTCTCTCTTCCTCCTTCCCACTGGGTCTCATCAAGATCTCAAGTGCCCTGCAAACTCATTACTGGACTAAACAGCTGCCAGCCTAACCTGAAACCCTCACCTTCTGCCTTAGATGATTTTTAGCCTCTGCCTACATGAGTGGTGCAAATCACATGCTGGAATTTTGATAGTGCCATGCGTAAGCTCAGTTCTCAGTTTTTACAAAACTTTCCATGACTTTATCCTTCTGACCTGCAGAGCAGAGGCCCGTCCTTATTTGACCCATCAGTGTATCCAACATTCATTCTCCAGGGTAAAACTCCTTTAGCATCTGCCTCTTTTAGACTCTGGGTCCTTTGGCCTTTTGCCTTTAGCTCTGCCTTAGAGGACCCTTCAGCCATAGCCAATGTTCTTATTTATTAACTGGCTTTTTAAAATTTTATTTATTTTTGTATGTGTATGAATGTACTGTCTGCGTGTAGGTCTCCGCACCCGGGTCGTGCAATGCTGCAGAGGTCAGAAGATGGTGTCGGATTCCCCTGGAACTGGAGTTCTCCTGGAATCGGAGTTTCAGACGGCCTTCGGCCACCATGTGGGTGCTGGGGATTGAACCCGGGTCCTCTGCAAGTGCGGTCAGCGCTCTTAACCGCTAGGCCATCATTCCAGCCCTATTAACTGGCTTTTAAAAGAAACTGTTTTAGGGGCTGGAGAGATGGCCTAGCGGTTAAGAGCGCTGACTACTCTTGCAGAGGACCCGGGATCGATTCCCAGAATCCACATGGTGGCTGAAAACCATCTTTGGCTATATTTCCAGGGGAATCCGACTCCCTCTTCTGACCTCCGTGACATTGCACTACACCTATACACAAACCTGCATGCAGCAGACAGTACATTCATACACATATGAAAATAAATAAATAAAAAATAAAAAAAACTGTTTTAGATTTTTACATGGTTCTGACTTGTTTCACCCCTTTTTAATGAGCGTTTGTACATTTTATACAATGGTTCCTAATCAAATTAAACACCCCATGCTCCAACCCCCTCACCAGAACTCCTGTATTACATCATCCAAGTTAAGTCTTATCTAGTCAAGCTTTTGAACCCAGATATCCTTTTGTGAAAATTCATCCACTAGAGTCTAGTCAGCACATCTAGAAATCTTAAATAAGGCATGTTCTTCCTCGCCAAGCAGTAATCAGTGTCTCGTAGTTCTCAGTTCAGGGCCAGTCCTCCACCCATTTCTCTTGTTCTACTCTGAGACCTTGTCTGATTTGACATGGGTCTCATGACTGATGCCAACATTGCCACAAGTTCACATGTGAAAGTTTCCAGTAGTCGGTAAGCCTCTGCTTGCCTACATTACTGCATCAGCCCTGCCTATTACAATCTTTCTGCCCCCTCTTCTGCATTGTTCCCTGAGGCATGGGTGGGTGAGGTTTAATAGACATAGTCTGGAGACTCCCATTTGTTGAGACTTGGCCAGTTCTGGCCCTTCTGTTTGCATTGCCCTCTATTCTGTAAGGAAGCTTCACTGGTGACAGTTGAGGGACGCACTCCTTTGCTCCCTGCCTTTCATTCTGTGATGTTCCACGAGTCTTAGGTGTAGAGCTTCAACTGTAGATGTGTCTCCTAAAATTGGGCATCTTTCAGATGTGTGGTTTCTGTGTCTGACCAGTTGTGGGATTCTGTAGTAGCATTCATCAGTTGCAAAGAGAAAATTTTTTGATGAGTGGTGTATGGTATGCTTGTCTGTAAAAATAAGATTCCATATTTAGCATATGGTGAAAACTTTCATTTGTCTAGAGATATGACACTGATAGAGTTTTCTCTAGGATCTATGTCCTTTCCAGCCTGGTACATTTGGCTGCATTTTCAGTGGCACTCATGGGTTCACTCCCATTGAGAGGGTTTAGGTCCAATTAGATAGCTGCTGATTAGCCCCCAGATAATACTGCCACTACTGTGCCAATAGAGGTAGTTTGCCATGCAAGTCATTATGGTTGTTAAGGTTTAGGACTGGGTTGTACCATTGATTGATTTTCCCCCTTAGCAGTGCATACATTATCTAGCATTATAAGCACTAGGGAGCCAAGGAAGATGAGGGTTGGGACCACCTGTGAGGGCACTTAGCAATCTGTCTAGGGTGGTTAGCTTGTTGGGGTTAGTGAGTTACTCCAGAGATAGAATTAGTGTTTGCCTGGATCCAAGGTTGGGTGAGGACAGGGTGTTGGAGGGCAAGAGGAACTCAATAGAAAGGCAGGTGGGCAGGATCTGACTTACCAGGGTCCTCAGTGGGGCAGGTGTGTCAGGCAGGTGGGGCACTGGGGAGGATGGGAGTGGGAGGGGAGCACTAAGGGGGGTGGTTTTCAGTATGTGCTACAGTGTTTAGCAAGTCTGGGTTAGGGAGATAGACCCAGAGGTCTAATGTGGAAGAATTTCTGCCTGCCTGTATCTGAGGTTGGCAGGATCAGGGTGGGGGAGGGGGAGGATTAGAGGAACTGAATAGAGGGCCAGGAAAGCAGGATCTGACTTACAAGGTCCTAGATCCTAGGGGTAAGTTTGTCTGGCAGGTCAAGTGCAGGGGAGATGGGGTTTGGCGTCACCTGAATGGGAACTCAGCAATTTATGCTAGGGGTGGTCAGCTACCTGAGGTTAGGGAGTTATTCCAGAGATGAATTTGTGCCTGTTGGGATCCTAGGCTGTGTGAGGACAGGGTGGTAGGGGGCAAGAGGAATTGAATTTGTTCCACTTCTTTTAATAAGCATATCTTTTCCCCTGTGGCAGCCTGCCATCAAGCTCTGCCCTGATTTCCACTCCTGCAAGTTTGTTTTTAGGTTCTCTGTCTCCTGAGGAACCTGATTTTTGCTGAGTCTTATTCAATTTTTGGGATCTCCTCCACCATTTCATTCTGTCTTTGGGATCTCCCCCAACCCTTTCCTATGTCTATGCGATCTCTTCAGGACCACTTCATTCTGTTTGTGAGATCTCCTTTACTCTTTTATTCTTGCATTCATAGCCATCATGATAGGATTTTTGTAAACATTGATTTGGTAATGTTTTCCTGTCCACTGTCTATACTCATTCAGAATCTGAACTTTCCAAAACTACTTTTCTATTAAGTTCACTTGGGAACCTAAAATGCCCCCAAATGGATACAGAGGTGATACTGATTATTGCATTATTTTTTCTGTTTAATTTCTATCCCATGTTCTTTTCTAAATAATTCTGCACACTACTCTTTTTTGTACCTGCTTAAGAAAGATCATCCCAATCAAGCTTGCTCATTATTGTGTCTTTACCTAAATAAACTTCCTCCCTTCCTCCTCTCTCAGTGCTCCTAGATTTCATATAATTCTGTCATATTTGTCTAGGATTATCATTCTTTTTTTTTTATTAATTTTTTATTTATTTCTGTATGTGTACGAATGTATTGTCTGCATGCAAGTCTGTGCACCCGTGTCGTGCAATGCCGCGGAGGTCAGAAGTGGGCGTCGGATTCCCCTGGAGCTGGAGTTCTCCTGGAGTTGGAGTTTCAGACGGTTCTCAGCCGCCATGTGGGTGCTGGGGATCGAACCCGGGTCCTCTGCAAGAGCGGTCGGNGGGAGTTCAATAAATGTTTCTAGCTTCTAGAAATAAAGATTGTTGATTTTGTATAGTTTTTTTTTTTTTGTCTTTTTCTGAGACAGGGTCTCTCTGTAGCCCCAGCTGTCCTGGAACTCGCTCTGTAGACCAGGCTGGCCTTGAACTCACAAAGATCTGCCTGCCTCTGCCTCCCGAGTGCTAGGATTAAAGGCGTGCGCCACCACACCCGGCATTCCTTTCTTGTTTTTTTCTCTGCACATAATTATTTTATTTTTGGTATGGCAGTTAAAATGCATATGTACAAGTTTATAAACATGACTATTTTAATAACATATTGAATGGTCTGGCTGGGTGTGTTGGCACACCCCTTTAATTCAGCACTCAGGGGCAGAGGGAGGCAGATCTCTGTAAGATCAAGGCCAGCCTTGTCTGTATAGTGAGTTCCAGGCCAGCTGGGGTTGCAGGGAGACCATGAATAAAAAAGACAAAAAAAAAAAAAAGGCCTATTTAAAGCCCGTTAACAATATCCTTGGGACTATTAAGTGTTTCACAAAATTTTTAAATACTGATTGTTCATACAAAATAACATTCATTAAAATCAAAGGCATGTTTCATTAAGCTGTAAAATTTAATGTTATGTACATGGATTTTGATTGAGATTTCCTTCCAAAATAGGCATTAAATAAATATATATCAATTAAGATATTTATTTCAGCTGTTTTGATGGTCAGGGATGGCAAAATCATTTCCTTTTGAAGTGTTCTTATTATGGAATTGTTAAATGTTAAGTTTAATTAAGGATAAACTACATGTAAACTATATATATATGTATGTTTAAGATGTTTATATTGTTTTCTTTTCACAATGGATTACAGTATATATAATCTCAACAAAAAATTACCAAAGCTTAGCTATTAAATATATATCTTATATATAATTGTTTATGTATACACTGTTTACATGAACTTATGGGTTTTTGCAACATACAAAAATCAACTTTTATTAAAGACAGACATTAACACCTGCAAGAAAACTCCGGCAAGAAAATACAGAAGAGGATTCTTGACATCAATGTAGATAGACAATGCATTCTTGGGTATGCCATCCAAAGCAAAAGCTGGCAAGTGTTGATAATTCACAGATAAAATGGATTCATGTCAGGGATGTGTTGCACATCCTCATGTCCACAGTCACCTGCCCTATATTGTGCTCTTAAAACTGTTAAGAGGACAGATTTCAGGTTAAGTGTATTTACCATAAAATATGATTTGAAAATAACATACAGTTTGTTTTCAGAGGACCTATTGTTTTTTACTTTAAAACTAGTTTTTATTAGTATATATTAATTACATAATAATGGGTTTCATTATCAAATTTTCATACATGTATATAATATATTTTGATTATATTCAGTGTCCCAACCTTTTCTGTCCCTCCTCCAATCCCAGTGATCCTTTTCCTCCTTCTCAATCGGTCCCCTCCCTTTGTCCTGTCTTTTTTGTTTCTTTTTTTTTTTTTAAAGATTTTTTTTTTTATTTCTGTATGTGTATCAATGTACTGTCTGCATGCAGATCTGTGCACCCGTGTCGTGCAATGCCGCGGAGGTCAGAAGAGGGTCTCAGATTCCCCTGGAGCTGGAGT
>VZQC01012659.1:1162924-1238684 GCA_009823505.1 Rhizomys pruinosus
TTTTTTTTATTTCTGTATGTGTATCAATGTACTGTCTGCATGCAGATCTGTGCACCCGTGTCGTGCAATGCCGCGGAGGTCAGAAGAGGGTCTCAGATTCCCCTGGAGCTGGAGTTCTCCTGGAATTGGAGTTTTAGACGGCTCTCGGCCGCCATGTGGGCGCTGGGGATCGAACCCGGGTCCTCTGTAAGAGCGGTCGGCACTCTTAACCGCTAGGCCATCTCTCCAGCCCCTGTTTCCTTGTTTTTTTAAGAAGCTGAGAACTGGATCTATTTCCACAGTTCACTTTTTTAAATAAACTTTTATTGATGTTTTGTGTATTTCAGACAACATTTTTCGGTTCATTTTAGGCATATTCCCTTTTCCCTTCCCCCCACCTCAGCTTACGCATTCTGCCATAACTGTCCTGCATCTTTCTCTCAGTCTTTTTTATGTTTAGAAATTCACATTTTCCTCCATTAATTTTGTATTACTCTAAAATACAGATACATATTCTCCATCCATATACAGCAATTACAGAGTCTGAAAATAAGTGTGGGTAGATTCTAGAGCCTGTTGAGAGATTTACATTATAACAACATAGCTGCTTTCAGATAAACAGAACTATAACATTGTTCACCTTGCCTTTCATCTGGGGGATTTGGTGTGAGCATCCACAAATGAGGGAAGCCATTTACCATTTGTT
Organism: Rhizomys pruinosus; assembly: GCA_009823505.1. Lineage (NCBI taxonomy): Eukaryota > Metazoa > Chordata > Mammalia > Rodentia > Spalacidae > Rhizomys > Rhizomys pruinosus. The sequence goes on from VZQC01012659.1 coordinate 1,163,610, forward strand.
TTTCTGGGACTGTGTTACTTCACTTAGCATAATGGCTTCCAGCTCCATCCATTTACTTGCAAAATTCATGATGTCATCTTTCTTCTTTACCAATGAATAGTACTCCATTGTGTAGATGTACCACATTCTTGTCACCCACTCATCAGTTGAGGGGTATTTGGGTTGGTTCCATCACTGTATTAAAGAACAGTGGATATAGTGGGAAGCTTTACCTAGTTTTTTTTTTTATTTTAAGTTGAACTTTAGAGTACACATAGCATCAAAGTAACATAAATGAAACTTGCGATACCAAAAAAAGCATTAAAATACAGTGATACTTTAACATGCCATGGCCTTTTATATGGCTGCCACCAGAAGGTAACACCCACACTTAGGGTGGGTCATCAGGCTTGAGATAATCCAATCTGAAGATCTCTTTCTCATATTTGTTCATGCCAAATCCAGTCAAGTTGACACCCAGGATTAAAAGGATTAATCATCACACTACTGGTTCTAGATCTTTTGAGAAGAATTAACATGAGTTTTTAAGTTTAAAATGTTTTCTGGTCAAGATGTTATCTCCTTGACTCTTGTCACATTTCTGTTTCTACAACACATTTCCTACTGTTTGAGAAATACAAGTTAATGACTACTCATGCTCTAGGGTGTAATTTTTCCTATGGATTATTGCTAAACTCTTTATTCAATTATTTAAGAAGCAATAAACAGGTTTGTCAAGATTCATACCTTGTATTAAAACTTTGTGGCATCTAGAAGGTAAGTTTCATTAGGACTCATTATAAATAGTTGTTACAAGTAAGATCCACAGAGGGGTTTGATGTCTGTAGCAATCTGAGGCTTTTCTTCCTTTCAATGTTCAGATGGGCCAACCTTTCTGCTGGCACTTCCTGGTGCATCCTACACAATGCAAAGCTATATCTTTTCTTTCTCAGCCGTTAAGTTGGTGACATTTTGACCTGTTGGAACATACAAATCTTTTCCCATAGTTAGTTTTAAGATTTGAATTGCAAGATTTTTGACAAAAAGGTTTCATATCTATCTGTATCCCCCCCCACTTTTTTTTAGGTTTTTGTTTTTTGACCCATGGGTCTCAAAAAGGCAGTTGTGTTACACGTACCTATAGCTCTGATATCAGCAATGGATTATTCTACCAAGGAGATGTTGGCCAGGGGATCCAAGCCCCCATAAAAGGTAAAGGCTTCTTGCTTGTAAACTAGGATACCTGCAAGAAGAGAGGTGATAAGGCCCTGCTGTCGAAGACCTGATGTAAGCATGGGAAAGATGTATTGAGACCGCACTTGCAAGTGTACAGTTGGTCTCTGGAATACCAGAGAGTGTTACCAAAGGCCACTAAACCAATAAAGCAGATATAGGTCTCCTTGAGTCAAGCAAGACTCTTCTGTCACCACCAGCTACACCTCACCTGCCTGGAAATACTGTGCTGCAGAGGCAGCCATATGCCTGTATATCCCAAATCTAATTGGCAATTAGCTCTCTCCTTGGAGGAATAACCCATGGCTGATGCCACAAGCTTACATCCTCTAATGGTTAGGAGATGTTATAAGCCACAGTAAGACCCTGTCATATTTAACAGAAAAAAATGTAATTCATGGATTAACATACCATCCAAACATCTGTGTCTATACCAAAGTAACCTACCATAACAATTAGTACTGTTTAAATACCTATATATCTAATTGCTTGTGCTTCATTAGTAGGATTGAAAGGTTATTCCTGGACAAACTGTCAGCCCATGAAAGGAAACAGCCAGAATTGACCAGAGTCCAAGACAACAGCTCCAGAGAGAGTGGACTGTTTTGCCTCTCATCCACCTGTGCCCCTTTTCTAAGCCTAGGGAACAATCTGTGGAACAGGGGGCATGGTAGAATGTAAGGGGTGCGATTGGGGTGAATGGTGAAACTACAACAATATAGTCTGGACACTCATTTGATCAACTTGATTGAACATACAAGCCCCCCCAGCTGAATGGTGGGCCCTATGGGCTGTGTGGGTTTGGGCACAACTGCTTGCAAATTGGTTTTACATGAAGGATGCTTGTACTCATAAATTATTACTTATTGTTAAAAAAAGAAAAAAAATAAAGAAGTAATAAAAAAAGATTCATACCTTTGCCAAGCCTATGTAAAAACAACTCTAAACGTTAAAATGAAAGTTTGTCATTTAAAAAATCTGCTTCAAGGCTTACAAAGACATTTTAAAGTTTCTAGATAGTCTGAATATTTTCACAGTTGTTATTATGATAATTACTGTTGCAACCAAAAACCTTTCAGTTTATTCCTCTGGCTTGTAACATACACTCAGTTATATGAGCAGTTGGGAGGGATGCAGTCAAAGACAGGGGTTATCTGTCGCTACTGACATTTGTCCTTTTTGTTTCTCTGTAGTGTGCAAGTGTTACTTTTGAGATATTTTCCTTCTGCTTAGAACCCCAAATTATAAAACTTATAATAACAAGATAATTTGGCACAAGAGGAGTAGGTTTTTCTTCCCCATACTGGATGGGTACAGTCCAAAAGGAAACGGTATAGGTGAGCTTGGTTTGGATCCTGATCAGCTTGTTTCCTGTGTATAGGTATGTGATACAATCCCCCTCTCTTCCTTCTAAGGGCTATAAATGAGAATATGCAACTATTTAAAAGGCCACTTTTATTTGCAGTAGAAGAACTCTCATTTTAGAAAGACTTAAGAAAATTGTTTAAAAACTTTTCCTAGGCTATGCCTCCTTGACCTGTGACATTAGATCTCTTCTTTCTCTGACTTAGGTCATAAATTAGTTTTGTGTGTGTGTGTGTGTGTGTGTGTGTGTTTGTCTTTTTGAAATGGTCTCTAGTTCCAGCTGTCCTGGAACTATGTAGACCAGGCTGGCCTTGTTGAACTCACAGAGATCTGTCTGCCTCTGCCTCCCAAGTGCTAGGATTAAAGGCATGCACCACCACACCCAGTTTAAAGACGGTTCTTAGCCGCCATGTGGGTGCTGGGAATTGAACCTGAGTCCTCTGCAAGAGCAGTCAGTGCTCTTAATCGCTGAGCCATCTCTTCAGCCCCATAAATTAGTTCTTTTTAATAATAAAGGCTGATGTAAGGAATAGAATATATATCCAGTCAAGGTTCATTCAAGAATGTTTGCAGTTTTGTTCAAGCTTTTTCTACATGTTACTTAGTAATTAAAATTGTCAGAGTGGTATTACTAACCTTCTTGGATGTTTAATAGCCATACGTGAAGGCCTAAACTAATCTGATTAGAGAGATTTAAGTGAACAAAATTTTTCTCTTTGCCCACTAAGGTCAACTAAGTCCAGGAGGCACCTCAAAATGTCTTGTAATTGTTATGAGTCATGTGATTTCTTGTTCATGGAGGTCATGGAGACTCCACTAGATGAATTCTAACCAAACCAGTGTCCAGTCTACAAAGAAGAGAGTCAACACACAGGAAGCAGAACCATGGTCAAACAAGACCTCTGAGAAAAGAAAGGCCAAAGGAGCCAGAGGCTCCCCCAAAGGCTAAATGACTCCTGAGGATCAGATCCCCAACTGACCTTGACAGTAAAAACAAAATTGAATAATTTTGGCCAACTGGATGGTTTTAAACTCCTAATAGGAAGTGATAATAAAAATTAAAATAATTAATACGTTTCTTTAAGGGTCTAAGGGATAATATTTCCCAGATATTAGACTTAAGTTCATAAAAAAACACTATTAGACAATTTTTCCTCACTAATAATTCTGTTATAAGACTTCAAATCTTGGCCAAAGTAAACACTGAAGTGCCTACTGCAGCCAAGAGAAACAAGACTACTATGCTCTAAACTATTGTATTATGCTTAATCAAGTGTCCTCAAGATATTTTCAGGACCATATTCAGGCCATTGCCCATTGCACTGCAGTCAAACATGGGAAGATGTTAATACTTTACAAGGTCAACTTTGAGGACAATCCCTGATTCACCATCCCCCATTGGCCCAGGTCAGTAGGAAGAAGCCTAATGTGACAGAGTCTGTTAACTCCTTTTCTTTATTTGTACTCAGGGTCTGGAATGAGCGATAAATGTCTGAGCTTGAAAAGCCCCAGCTAAGCTGAGAAATCCCTGACCAGAAATCATGTGAAACCCCAACCACTAACCTAGTGACTATGCTGTCTGGGAAAACATATGCTAGCATGCTCCAAATACCAAATTCTAACACCACCACTTGTCTCAAACCCTAAAATAGGAAAAAAGCAAACAACAAACAAACAAACAAACAAACAGGTCTGCAGAAAAATACCTGGCCTTTCCTCCTAAACCACATAAAACCTAGGACCAACTGAGCTCCTGTGTTTCAGTTTCAGTCCTGTGGAGAAGCTGTGTTCCATCATTGTTTTTAATAATAAAAAGACCAAAAAAAAAAAAAAAAAAAAGAAAGAACAATATGAGGTTGGTCTCATCTTTCATATAAAAGATAGCCCTGGTCAAATCTGACCTACCATTTTCTAACAGTTGTAATGGCTGAAATTTGCATTTTTAGGACAGATAATTATTCTATTTTGTATCTGATCCACACCCTACAAAATGGCAGAACAACAACAAAAATATCTGTCGGCTAGTCATTGAACAAAGAATTATTATACAGAAATAAAGAACTTAGATTCCAAACAACAGATGATCTGATATCAGCAAATAGACAAATGAATCTAACATCTGGGGGAGGGATGTTCGAATGGTCAAGAAATACATGAAAAAATGTTGAATATCTTTAACAATAAAGAAAAAAAGCACAGCTGGGCATGGTGGTGCACACCTTTAATCCTAGCATTCGGGAGGCAGAAGCAGGCAGATCTTTGTGAGTTCAAGGCCAGCCTGGTCTACAGAGTGAGTTCCAGGACAGCTGGGACTACAGGGAGACCCTGTCTTGAAAAGAACAACAACAACAAAAAAAGTACATCAAAACTGCTTAGAGATAGCATCTCATACCTCTCAGAGTGGCTATTGCCAAGAAAACAGTACACTAAGTGTTGACAAAATACGAGAGGAAACAGAAATATTTTAAATATCTTATTGAAGTTTTGTGCATTTCATACATCATTTCTCATTCTAATTTAGACTCATTTCCCTGTGTATGTCCCCCACCCCACCTGAATTCATGCATTCTGCCATACATGTCTTGTATCTTTTCCTGTGTCTTTTAATAAGTTTTTTTTTTTTTTTTGGTCTTTTTGAGACAGGGTCTCCCTGTAGCTCTGGCTGTCCTGGAACTCACTCTGTAGACCAGGCTGGCCTCGAACTCACAGATATCTGCCTGCCTCTGCCTCCCAAGTGCTAGGATTAAAGGCGTGCGCCACCACGCCTGGCTAAAGAGTTTTTCAAAGCAGAGGATTATTGTTTTGGGGAGCACTTTACTATTCAGTTGGTTCAGCAAAGGAAATCCTATACAGTTGATAAGAATATAAACCCATCTAGCCAGTGTGGAAGTCAATATGCAGATTACTGAAAACACTAAGTATAGGCAATTGTGGGGTGCATACATACATGTAGGGACAATATTCACAGACATACAATAAAAAGAAATAAATCGAGGGAAGACAGAAAGAAAATGCTATTGAGCTTCTTACATCTATTTATGTGATTTCCAGCTAATAAATGGGATAAAAAACATTCACCAGTGATTGGATTATCATACCCGTGAATGATGTGAACTCAAAAACATTTAAATTTTAATTCTAAATCCTCTTTTATTTTTGAGACAGGATCTCCCTATAGCCCCAGCTGGCCTGGAACTCACTCTGTAGACCAGGCTGGCCTTGAATTCACAGAGATCTGCCTGCCTCTGCCTCCTGAGTGCTAGGATTAAAGGCTTGCACCACCATTCCCAGATTAAAGATGGATCTTGGCTGCCATGTGGGTGCTGGGAATCGAATCCCGGGTCCTCTGCAAGAACAGTTGGTGCTCTTAGCCACTGAGCCATCTCTCCAGGCCCCTAAACCCTCTCTTGAAGATGATTTAGTTCCTCTTTTCTCAAACTTAATCCAACTATAATTTATTAATTTAAAATACCAAGAAAATAGTTGCATATAGCATAATGTCACAAATCGTTTTAAAGGTGCATGAATGAAATGAAAGAACTTGAACTCAAAAGAACTGGGGATATCTGACTTATTAACCTATCTACATTCTTACTCTCCCACTTTTTAGGCCTAATACCATGGTGCCCACAAGGTAATTATTAATAAATTTTGAATCAATTAATGAAAAAGTACATGCTTTGAAAACTCCACTTTCACATTTTTATGAGTTATTAATTTATTTAATCTATATTTGTGTTTGCTTGTACACATTTATGTGTACCATATGAGTGCAGGAGCCCAGTCCTCATTCCAGGTGTCCAGGTCCCTGGAGACCAGAGATAGCATCAGATACCCTGGAACTGGAGTTACATGTGGTTATGTGTAGACATGTGGGTGCTGGAAATAGAAGTCCTCTGCTAGAACAGTAAGCACTGTTAACCACTGATCCGTTGATAAAAGCAGGAGGTAGAAAATAGGTAGCTTAGGGAGACCTAGGACCCCAAAAGTGTAATGGCCAGTTTCTCTCCTGGCTGAGTTGAAAGTTCTTTGGATTCACCAGTAGATTTGTCTCTACCTAAGGCTAAAAATGTCAGAACTATGTGATCCAAAGATGTCTTTGGCAACGCCATAGGCAGAGGCTGAGGATGCCAGTAAGGGGTCTGTTCTAGTTTCTCTTCCATTTCTGTGACAAAACACTCTGACTGACACCAACTTGGGGAGGAAAGGGTTTATTCAGCTTACATCTCCTGGGTCACAGTTCATCACTTAGGGAGCCCAAGGAAGGAACTCAGGGCAGGAACCTGGAGGCAGGAGCTGAAGCACAGGCCATGGAGGAATGCTGTTTACTGGCTTGCTCCCCTGGCCCATGCCCAGCCTGCTCTCTTATACTGTCCACAACAACCTGCCCAGGGTGGCACCACCCATAGTGGGGTCGGCCCTTCCACATTGCTCAACAATCAAGACAATACTCCACAGATGTTGCCACAGGCCTGTCCATTGGAGCCAATTCCCCAATTGAGGCTCCCTCAACCCAGGTGTGTCAAGTTGACACTAAAGCTATCCAGCACAGGGTCTGTTTTATTTTTCCTTATTATTCTACATTCTGAAGTCATGACTAGGACTTAATGGCCAGGACCTTGAGGGACCACCTGGAATGAGGACTGGATTGACCAGATCATCTCCCTCTCCCCTCCACTCTCCACTAAATCCTTCTTAACTCCTGGAAATGAGACTCAGTGGTATCCCATTCCCAGGGACCCCCTCCTACAGGAGCTCTGCTTTCTCTATCCTAAGCTTCCTATAATAAAATACCCCTTTCTAAAACTCAAAAAAGAAATAAATCTTATTAAAAACACTAAATATACAAATACCATGTGACCATGCTATACAACATGCTCCAAAGTTTACTCAGAGGCTGCAGATAGTAGAGACACCTGCACATCTAGGTTTGTTACAGGATTGTTCACAATAGTGTAGAAACAGCCTAGGTGCCAATAAGTGGATCAATAGCACAAGAAAATGTGGTATACATTGAAATAAAAGCTGTCATCATGAAGGAGAAAATTGTACTTGCTGTAAATGGAAAGAAAACTGGATATCACCATGTACGCCTAAATCAATCATACTCAGAAAGAAAATTTTCTGGAGGCCACTGTCCTGCCTCCCATCTGCTGAAAGAAAGCATACTTGGCATAAGTGAAGGTTCACAATCAGCCAAGAATGCCTATGGTGGTAAGCCAGAGAGGCATGGGTGCCAGCTCAGAGTCTGAACTGCAATATGTCTTATGTTTATACTACACGAGGAACCTATGCATTGATCACAGTATTCTATATAGCTGCCCATATCCTGTAAAATGGTCAGATTATGTTGTAAATAGGTTTTCTGAGCCCCTACAGAGATGGGTCCTTTGATCTGCCTACCTTTTGCTCCAAAAACCTTGCTAATAATAACTTTGGCCTCCTGACCCCCACTTTCTTTAATGTGAAGAGTTTTTTAAAGTTACGTTCACCTTGCCATTGCTCTTCAGACTCTTCCACCACCCTGTGGCACTGGAGACAGAAACAAATGTGAGATATTTTCACTTATAAGCAGACGTAAAACTTAGAAAACACTGATATAAAAATGCATTATTTTGAAGCAGGGTGGGCTCATTTTGGGGCTGAATATGATCTAAGAACATAGCCAGGTGTGGTGGCACATGCCTTTAATCATAGCACTCGGGAAGTAGAGGCAGGTGGCCTTTAATTGTAGCACTCGGGAGGCAGAGGCATGTGGATCTTTGTGAGTTCAAGGCCAGCCTGGGCTACAGACCAAGTTCCAGAACAGCTGGGACTACAGGGGGACCCTTTCTCTAAAAGTCCAAATAATAATAATAATAAGTACAAGAAAAATGCCAAACCGAAACCTACCATTTTGTATAATTACAACATGATGATTCAAAAATATACATACATGTCTATTTCAGCATAACAGAAGGACATGTTTTCTAAACATAACTTCAAAAGTGAGCGACATGCACTTTGTGAAAGCAAGAAAAGCTAAACATTTTAATTTTTTATTAGATTCAGTTTTCTATTTTGCAGTGCAACCTACTCAACCTATTTGTGCCTGTATTCTCCATTCAAAATCAGGCATTAGAGATGAACCTTATCTCAAGACTATATCAATTGTGGCACAAATATGTTAAGCCTCTTTTATAAGTCAAATGCAATTCAAGGTAGCAAGAGTTATCTGCTCACACCAGAAACAAAGAGATGGTTGTCCAGAAGCCCTCCCCTTAGGCTGTTTCAGTGCTACTCCAACTTCTGGAAAGAGGATGCCATTACTGCCTCTAATTCTAGCCCTGTCCCCACAGTTATTATTTTTTTTTTAATTAAGCAAACTTTTATTGAAGCTTACCTTGTGGTACAGGATTACATTTCAAATGCTTGAAGTCCAACACCAATGAAGAGAGAAATTACAGCACCAAAATCTTCCCTCCTCTAACCACACTAGGACAGACACTATTCAATCTACGGTTTCCTTTTCTGCCCCTAGGCTTTGTTCCACACAAACCCGTGTACGTTTTTAACATCAGAATTTTTAGCTTCTCATTAGGGGTAGTGAATCAGACCTCAAGCCAACAAAATATCACCAGACCTACCAGGTTTCTACCAGGTTACTGTTCAAGAACAAAATCCAGCTTAAGCATTGGTCCTCCCAACAGAGCAGTGAAAATACATTAGGTGCTGTGCTCATTAGAGTCCTATTGATAAAGCTGATTGAAAGCTCACTCAGTGAAACAGTCCATCAATAGAGCGCTTGAAATAAGTGGTCCAACCACTTGATTCCAACCATGTGGATTCTATGTTTAGAAACACTAAAGTGTTTTACAATTTGTTTGCAATTGCTTAAGTGTTTGCAAATACCACCAATAAGATGGCAACTCTCAAAAGGCTGTATTTCTAGTATGTTCTCAATATTTTCCAATATTGATTTTTTTATCCATTCCTATGGTCTGCTACCTGGCTATCTGAGTAACTTGGATGGCCCTCACTCTGGGCAGTCATTCATTTGACATGTGAATGCCATGGTGAAGGAAAAACCACACTGGAACAGGCAAAGCCAACAGCTCTCATGTAAAGCTAAAAATCACAGAATTTTAAAGTCACAGATGTTTCCATTTTGAACCAAAGTTTACTTTAATGGAAATTGATGGCAATGGCTGCCAAAAGGGAAAGTTAAAGATGACTGTACTGACTGAACCCAGAACACTTATGATTAAACTTCTCTGGTTTGATCTAGTGGTAAAACTCTCATTTAGCAAGGTACAGTACTCCATTAGAAGATAGATCACATAGTCTATAGCTTCTATGGGTTCAGCTGTGTGTCAGCCTACTAATTCTTTATGGGTACTCCCTATTAATTACCACTTGGAGACAAAACTCATTTTTGAGACATTTGGTCTTGTCATTTATCTTCCAAGCACATGTCAAAAGAAAGGAGGCCACATTCTCATGTCCTTAAAAAGACTTAGGCCCTTGCCCCCAACCTGGGATAAGATTATTATAAGCCCATAGTATGGAAAGTATTGCTTTGACTGAAGAGTTAGGGGCAGGGTGATATTGTGGTGTGGGAAGAAACTAATCATTAGGCTATATACGTAGGAGAATGATTAATATAGTAAGACAAAACAAAAGTAATCATTTTTCTCACGAGGACTCAACATGTTGAAGAAAAACTTTAATTGCCATTGCAAAAACACCTGTATGAAGTAAAAATTTGTCTTTAATAACATTAGTAGAGAATATGTTCTGGAAAGTGGAGGTAACTGGACATAAAATTTTGGCAGCAATTAATTGAACAGTCCCAGATGGTTAGCTGAGGCCAACATCTAATGAGGACGAAAGCTTTGTCTGTGGGGAATTTTGGACAATACTTGCAGAAATATTAAACTGTTCATAAACCAAATTGAGTTGTTTTCACAAGAGTTGTAAAGTTTCATATAGGAGTGGGGCTGGAGAGATAGCCTAGCAGTTAAGAGTGCCGACTGCTCTTGCAGAGGACCCGGGTTCTATCCCCAGAACCCACATGGCGGCTGAGAACCATCTGAAACTCCAATTCCGGGAGAACTCCAGTTCCAGGGGAGTCTGACACCTTCTTCTGACCTCCGCGGCATTGCATGACACGGGTGCACAAACCTGCATGCAGACAGTACATACATAGAAAATAAATAAATAAAAATTTAAAAATTAAAAAAGAAAAAAGATTCACATAGGGAAAATTTTTTTCTACATGCACATCAATTTCACAGAAAGAGTGGCATAGAAAACCTAAACACAGAAAAGAGCATTCATGCAAGATATCTAACTCCTTGATGTAATAATGCATACACTTCAAAATGATTACACTATCATTGCACCTAGGGCTTTCTGCAACTACAAGGTGGTGGTCATGGAAAGCTCGGCCCCCAGTATCAACATCTAGAAAGCAGCACCACCTTCTATGTGTCTTCTCTTTTTGCGTTTTTTCTTCTTCGTTTTTTTAAATCAACTCTGCTGTTGTTGCTGCTTCTTAGCAAAACTGGTAAAAACAAAATTGTAATCATTGAGCACAGCACTCTGGCAATCAAGATGTTTAAAACCTTCAGTCCTCTGGGGTAAGAAAGCACTGTGCGACACTTAGAACTCTGATTAACAAACAAGGTGGTCACACATTTTCCTGGCTTGAAGGCTTCCACAACTTTCCTGATCAGGTCATCATAGGAGGTCTGACTTAAGTTTGTTTCAAAGCTAACATAAGAAAATTCTGGTTCTGGAGTGATGTGAATAGTCCAGTAAGTTCCATCCGATTTCTTTCCATTCATCGAATAGCCACAGGGATTGAACAATGTGGCATCAATGACAGAATCTGGTATCAGGTCACGAATTCCACTCTCACGAGTGACATCCTTTGCAGTAACACCATCTTTCATGTAGAACTGGTCCATAACTTCTGGGTCAAGCTCACTCATCAGAATTTCCAGGGCTTGATCTGGCTGATTGATTACTCGGCTCTCTGGGAAATCCGAAGTATACAAGTACCAACAGTCAGAATTCATACGTCCCATACAATCTGCTGCTCCATTTGGGAAAATTGCATTAAGAAACTCTATTTCTTCCTGGAAATTCCGGTGCGGGTATCCTTGATGAGAAGGCTTCATGAAATTCTTACGAGAATAAAAGAAGCTTTGAATTGAGTCAAACCCACTGTAATCCGTAGCAAGCTTCAACAGGGGAACCAGTGCTTTCAGTAAGAGGGTGAGGGATGGCCTAGCGGTTAAGAGCACTGACGGCTCTTGCAGAGGACCTGGGTTCGATCCCCAGCACCCACATGGCGGCTAAGAACCGTCTATAACTCCAATTCCAGGAGAACTCCAGTTCCAGGGGAATCTGACACCCTCTTCTGACCTCCGCAGCATTGCACTACACAGGTGCACAGACCTACATGCAGACAATACATTCATACACATAAAAAATAAATAAATAAAAAAAAAGAGGGTGATACCACATGTCTTCAAAATGAAACATCTCTTGAAGAAAAACATGCTACTCTCACTGAGTACATATGCTTCCTGCTTGTCAGTTTTTGTCACACTTGTGATTGAACATTGCACATCCTTCAAAAGTACATCCCACTCAGATCTTGGGATAGTGGGAAGATCCCCAGATCCCTGGTTGGCGTCGGACTGCTTCCTGGGAACCAAACCTCCAGGAGATTCTCAGTCCCTTCGAAAAAAATGTGCAGCTTCCATCACCGTGAGACTAGCAAACAACCAACAACCACAGAAAATCAACTAAATTAAATCTCTTCTCCCGCCCGCTCCCGCCGCCGCCGCTGCAGATTGTTCCAGCTGTGTTACTAAAGTCCGGGTTCCTTTTTTTGCTATAATTTTATATTAACTTTTTTTTTAAAAAAAAGGACTAATAAAAATTTCCCGGCTATTTTTGTGAGCGAAAGTTAAACGTGAGTCTGTTGGAAATAGAGGCAGACACAGTTCAGTCTCTTGTAATCGTTGCTTTCCCGTTAGAGAGAGTTGAGCGAGTGCTAGCTAATGTCACCAGCCATACTGTGTAAGCGCCCCACAGTTATTTATATTACATTAAATTAGGAACTAATAATGTCTTCTTTGGCAGGTGAATGAATAAACATTCCAAACTGTACATGTTTTAAGCAATGGTCCTTGAAACTTTGTGCACCAGGTTTGGTTTCTGAAAGAGCAGGAAGAGCCTCTTGAATATGAATCCCATTTTCTTTTTAAGAAATAAAAATATCAGGGAATGGGGGGAGCTGGAGGGAGACTGGAAGTGATAGAAATGACACAGAGACAATACTCCTGTATACTAACAAAAATAAGTAAATAAAACTACAGCTTATAGCAAAAATCTGACCTGAAAATCTGCATGAGGAGAGCAAGATGACTCTTGTTCCAGTCCTTGATTATAAGATGATCAGAAACAAGTGTACCCAGGTGTTGATCATCATTAAGTATAATAGTGTTTTCAAAGAATGATTTGATAAAAGGGGGAGAATCTGATAAAGAAAGCAGATAGCACTGAGATCCTGTCCAGTGAGAGCCCTGCTTCAGGGCTGACATGGCTGAGTGACCACTGCTGCCAGTGACGGATGTGTGGGATTCTATTGTGACAACTAACTCCAAAGTAACCCTGACCTGCTTGGAGTATCTTTAATAAATACAGCATTGCCCATCATAAAAAGAAACCTTAATATAAAATATTAGACACACACAAATTTCTTTTTAAGTGATGTGAAAATGGAAAAGTAATGGAAGTGAAAAGATTTAGCACCTCCATGAATGAAAGAAATCTGTGGAAACACACTACTGGCTGATGAAACTAACTACTTTAGAGCTGCAGAAATTTAAAGGAGATCCATTAAAGAAACAATTTATACCTGTGTAAAGGGAAACATCACACTTTAGAATTATGGTCTTTCAGTACAAATAAAAAGAGGTGATAAAAATAGAAATGAGAGACTTGAGGACAGCACAACACTAGTGTGCGCCCAGGTGAGGCCCACCTGCCTTGATGCTTTGTGACCCCTTTTGGCCCATGGAGGCTTGGTATCACCCAGAAACCTCCAACCTTCAGGTTCCAGCACAGTGACAGGAGGCCAACAGGGTACCAGGTCACAGGCCAAAGTAGCAACACAACCTCCCCCCCCCCAACCTGGTGGAGCTGTGGCACAGAGGATTTAGCAGGTGCAGTATTAGTGATTATAGTCTCTGCAGCCAAAGTTGAGGTGCCAGAATCCAAACAAACAAATAAACGAACAAATCCACATGCCAAAGACACAGAACAAAATAACATGGGAAAAGCTCATAATAAAATCCACACCGAAATCTACCAACCCTACAGAAGATTCCTACAATGAGCTCTCCCTGGAAGGAAACCAAGACATGGACCTTAGAAGAACAAATGTAGACATATTTGAAGAAATTAAAGAATATAAAGAACAAATCAGAGAACTAGGGGGAGAGAATGAAAAACTCAAGAAGGACCCAGAGGGAGATAATGACAAACGTTGGAAAGAACTAAAGGGAGAAAATGACAAACTCCAGAAGGAAGTGGAAATTCTAACAAGATCCCAGGCCAAAATGAAAAAAGAAACTGACCAATTAACCAAGGAGTTACAAGATGAGAATGATAGGCTCCAGAAGGAAGTGGAATTACTAAAGAAATCACAGGATGAATGAAAAAGGAAATTGAACATTCATCTTTCAACAGGAAAGGATGGGAAAAAGCCTCAGAAGCAGAATAGAAGAAACAGAAAAAAGAATATCAGACCTGCAGGATAACACAGAGCAACTAAAATGCTCAAGTAAAGATTATGAAAAATAAAAAACAAACAAACACAAGAGTGAAACAGGAAATGTGGGACAATATGAAAAGACCAAACCTCCGCTTCATAGGGCTAGAGGAAGGAGAAGAATCCCAAGACAACACTATTGACCAGATCTTCAACAGGATAATAGAAGAAAATTTCCCCAAACTGAAAAAGTCAAACCCATACAAATACAAGAAGCACATAGAACACCAAATAGACAGGATCAGAAAAAAATTCCCCATGCCATAAAACACTAGATACTCAAAACAAAGAAAAAATACTGCAAGCCACAAGAGAAAACCAACAAGTTACATACAAGAGGAAACCCATCAGAATCACAGTGGACTTCTCAGTGCAAACTATGAAATACAGAAGAACGTGGATCAAAGTATTCCCAGTGCTAAATGACTTTAGATGGCAACCCAGACTACTATACCCAGCAAAAATGTCAATTATAGTTGAAGGAGAAAGAAAAATATTTTGAGACATAAAGAAGATGAAAGAATACAGGTTTAAAAAACCAACACTACAGGGGCTGGAGAGATGGCCTAGCAGTTAAGAGTGCTGACTGCTCTTACAGAGGACCTGGGTTTGATCCCCAGCACCCACATGGCGGCCAAGAACCATCTGAAACTCCAGTTCCAGGGGAGTCCGACATCCTCTTCTGACCTCCATGGGATTGCACGACATGGGTGCACAAACTTGCATGCAGACAGTACATTCATACACATAAAGAAATAAATAAAAAATTAAAAAAAAAACAACACTTCAGAAAATCCTTGAAGCAATCCAAAGAACAGAGGAAAGGAACAACTATCCCTATGCAATTAAAGAGAGAAATTAGCAAAAGCATAACAAATCTAGACCAAAAATGCAAACAAAAAACAAGGTGAAAGGAAGCAACACACATCTCTCAGTAATAACCTTAAATATTAATGGTCTAAACCCCCCAATCAAAAAACATAGACTGGGAGAATGGATTAGGAAACAGAATCCTTCTATATGCTGTCTTCAAGAAACCCATCTCACCCTCAAGGACACATACCACCTTAGAGTGAAAGGATGGTGTGGTGGTTTGAATGAGTGTCCCCCATAGGCTTTAAGTATTCAGACATTTGTCTCCAGTTGGTGGCAGTGTTCTTGGAGGTCTTAGAAGGTGTGGCCATGCTAGAGGAAGTATGTTATTGGGGTCAGGCTTAGTGAGTTTAACTAGTCTTGTGGTCCCCAGTTGCTCTCTCTCTCTCTCTCTCTCTCTCTCTCTCTCTCTCTCTCTCTTCTGCTTCCTGTGCTCATTGCGAGATGTGACCTTCAGTTTGCTGCTCCAGCTCCAGCCTCCATGCCTTCCTCCACAATGGACTCTAATTCCCTGGAACCATCAATCGTAAGCTCAAATAAATTCTTCCTTTTAAAAGTTCCTTTGGTCATGGTGTTTTATCACAGCAACAGAAAGGTGACTAATACAGTTATTTGGTACCAGGAGTGGGGTGTTTGCTGTGAAGAACCTGACCATGTGGATGTTTGGAGAAAGAGAAAGGGAAGACTTTGGAACTTTGGACTAGAAAAGTGTTGACTACTGTAAGCAGAGCTAACAGCCATTCTATTAGAAAGCCTGGAAGAAAGCAGCATTGCTGCAAAAAATGTGGTTCCAGAGGAAAATAAAGACTTAGGCAACACTGGGAATTTTGATAAAGAGTCTGGCAGCAGTTTGCCCACAGCCCAAATGCTTGCCTGATGCTAAGTTGAAAAGCAATGACTAATGTCTTTGGCAGAGGATATTTCAAGACAGCCTAATGTAGAAATGGTGGCGCGGCTTTTAATGGTGAATATTGTACAGAATCTACAGTGAAAAAGAGCAAATGGGGCAGAAGGAAAATGCAGAATGTACAGTTTGGATCTGAAAAGTACACTAGGAAGATTAAGGTGGGGCCAAGGTATGTGAAAGACAGGCTCCCTTTCATAGGAGGTTAAAGTGATTAAGGAGAGCCTCGAGATTTACAAGTAAACAAACAGAATCAATCCTTCAGGGAAGACCACACCCAGCTAATCCTCCACAAGTCCAGGGCAGAGAAAAATTGCAAATGTGGTTAAAGTAGGAGAGTCCATCCCGCAACTTGCAGCCAGATTCAGCAATTTATTCAGGTGGTGCTGGCTTTAGAGGCATGAGTTTGCAAAGTAAAGGGTCATCAGTTCTTCCTCCCAGTTTCAGAGAGCCACAGAGGCCAGGCAGAGTGCAGCAGGGGTGTCCCTGAATAAAGAAGGCCCTGATAGGCCATTGCGTGAAGCTGTGAACGTGAAGCCTGGCTGGCAGCGGAGACCCCAAGAAGACAGTCAGAGCCAGACTGTGAGATATTTGCAAGGAGAGCTGCATACAGGGAGTGGTACCGCCTAAGAAAGAGATGTATGTGCATGCAAGCAAAGCTGAAGAGCTGAACCATCTAAGCCCTTGGAAGTCAAGTCCCAGAAGTTGCACATAGACTACTGGACTTACGTGGGCATTTGCCCTGCTGGTTTCGGTCTTGTTTTTGTTCCAGGTATTTCTCTCACTATGTCTCGTTCCTCCCCTTTTGGCATGGGAATTGTCGTATTCGGTTCCACTGTAACATGGGGAGTATGTAATGTGTCTTTTGATTTTACAGGAGCTACAGTTTAGGAGATTGGCCGAAAGTACTCAGAAGAGACTTTGGGACTGTGGACTTTTGAATGGCATTGAAACTGGTAAAGACTATGGGGACTTTTAAGGTTGGACTAAATGCATTTTGCATTTTATATGGTCAGGAGCCTATGGGGGCCAGGGAGTGGAATGTGGTGGTTTGAATGAGTATCCTCCATAGGCTTTAAGTATTCAGACATTTGTCTCCAGTTGGTGGCAGTGTTCTTGGAGGTCTTAGAAGGTGTGGCCATGCTAGAGAAAGTACGTTATTGGGGGCAGACTTGGTGAGTTTAACTAGTCTTGCGGTCTCCAGTCACTCTCTCTCTCTGCTTCCTGTGCTCATTTCTAGATGTGACTCTCAGTTTGCTGCTCCAGCTCCAGCCGCCATGCCCCCCACCACAATGGACTCTAATTCCCTGGAACCATCAATTGTAAGCTCAAATAAACGCTTCCTTTTATAAGTTCCTTTGGTCATGGTGTTTTATCACAGCAACAGAAAGGTGACTAATACAGATGGGTACCAAGCAAATGGTACCAAGAAACAAGCCAGAGTGGCTATGCTAATATCAGACAAAATAGATATCAAAGTAAAATTAATCAGAAGAGACAAAGAGGGCCAATACATCCTTGTCAAAGGAACAATTAATCATGAAGACTTTACAATCCTAAATGTTTATGCACCAAACTCTGGTGCATCTAACTTCATAAACACCACTCTGCAGGACCTCAAGACACAGTTTAATCCTAGCACACTAATAGTGGGGGACTTCAACACCCCATTGAGCCCCTTGGATAGATCAACAGGACAAAAATAAACAGAGAGACATCAGATTTGAAAAATACAATACACCAAATGGTCCTCACAGACATCTACAGAATATTCCATCCAAACACCAGAGAATATACTTTCTACTCAGCACCTCATGGAACATTCTCCAAAGTTGACCACATACTGGAGCACAAAAGAAATCTCAACAAATACAAAATGATTGAAATTATTCCATTCATTCTGTCAGAACACAGTGCAATAAAGCTCACTATGAACACCAGAAAAAGCCTTACTAGATACAAGAACACATGGAGACTAAACAACACAACCTGGAATAATGAATGGGTCAGGGAAGAAATAAAGAGTGAAATAAAAGTATTCATGGAACTGAATGAAAAAAACAATACAACACAACAAAACCTGTGGGATATTTTAAAAAGCAGTCTTGAGAGGGAAATTTACAGTCCTGAGTACCCACATCAAAAAACCAGAAAGGGAACAATTAAACGATCTAACACTGCAGCTAAAATACTTGACAGACAGCAACAAATGAACCCTAAATCCAAAAGACAGGAAGAAATAATAAAAATCAGAGTAGAAATCAATGAAATGGAAACAAAGAAAACAATACATAAAATCAACAAATCCAAAAGCTGGTTATTTGAAAAAATAAACAAAACAGACAGATCTCTAGTCCAGTTGACCAAAAGAAAGAAAGAGCAGCTCCAAATCAATAGCATTCATGATAAAAAGGGAAACATCACAACAAAGAAAAGATCCAGACAATCATACGAGAATACTTCAAAAACCTATACTCCACTAAATTTGAAAACCTAAGAGAAATGGATTAATATCTGAAAGCCTGGGAACCAACAAAGCTTAACCAAGAAGAGATTGACAGTTTAAACAGACCCATAATATTTGAGGAAATTGAAGATGTAATAAAAATCCTCCCAACTAAAAAAGCCCAGGCCCAGACAGTTTCACAGCAGAATTCTATAAAACATTTAAAGAGGTCCTACAACCATTACTAATCAAACTGTTCAGAAGGATGCCAATAGAGGGAATTCTCCCAAATACCCTCTATGAATCCAGCATCACTCTAATACCAAAACCAGGCAAGATGCAAACAAAAAAGAAAGCTAGAGACCCATCCCATTAATGAACCTAGATACAAAAATTCTAAACAAAATACTTGCAAATCGCATACAGACCCACATCTAAAAGACCATCCATCATGATCAAGTTGGATTCATACCAGAGATGCAGGGATAAAAAAAACCTGGAAAAAATCAGTAGGCTTTCTTTACATCAACCACAAGCAACTAGAGAAGGAATATAAGGAGACCTTCCCACTCACAATAACCTCAGAAAAATACCTAGGAACAAACCTAACCAAAGACACCAAAGATCTCTAAAAAAATTAAAACCCTGAAGAAGGAGATTGACTATGACATTAAAAGATGGAAAGACCCCCCCCATGCACATGGATTGGAAAAATTAATATAGTGAAAATGTCCATTCTACTGAAATTAATATACAGATTCAATGCAATCTCAATTAAAATCCTCATGAGTTTCTTCATAGAATTGGAAAAAAATCCTTAAATTCATATGGAAAAACAAAAGACCCTGAATAGCTAAAGCAACCCTGAGTGAAAAGTGCAATACAGGGGGGTATCACAATACCAGGCTTCAAACTATATTACAGGGCTATAGTCATAAAGAAAACCTGGTACTGGCACAAAAACAGACATGTTGACCAATGGGATACAATTGAAGATCCAAACTTGAGCACATACAATTTCAGCCACCTCATATTTGACAAAGGGGCCAAAAAGTCTCAGTGGAGTAAAGACAGCATCTTTAGCAAATGGTGCTGGCAAAACTGGATCACCATTTGCAGAAGAACAAAATTAAACCCCTACCTCTCACCCTCAAAATCAACTCCAAGTGGATCAAAGATCTCAACATGAAACCCTAAACTCTGACGGTGATAGAAGAAAATGTTGTCAGCAACCTACAAGACATAGGCATGGGAAAAGAATTTCTAAATCAAACAGCAGCTGTGCAGGAAATAAGGTCAACAATTGACAAGTGAGACCTCATTAAATTCAAAAGCTTCAATACAGGGAAAGAAACAATGAAGTGAAAAGAAAACTCACAGAGTGGAAGGAAACTTTCACTAGTGATACATCTCATAGAGGATTAACATCCAAAGTGTATAAACTACTCAAAAAACAAAGAAGAAAACAAATGACCCACTCAAAAGATGGAGTAAAGAGCTGAACACAGACTTCACTAGTGAGGAAGTAAAGATGACTGAGAAACATCTTAAAAGGTGTTCAACATTCTTAATAATTAAGGAAATGCAAATTAAAACCACTTTAAGATATCATCTCACTCCGATAAGACTGGTTAAGATCAAGAAAACAAAAGACACCAAATACTGGAGAGGCTGTGGGGAAAGGGAACACTCATCCACTCCTGGTGGGAAAGTAAACTCATACAACCACTAGGGAAAGCAGTGTGGAGAACCCTTAAAAGACTCAAAATGAGACTACCACACCTCATCCAGTCATATCACTCCTGGGTATATACCCACAAGACTCATCCTATTACAAAGATACATGAACTATGTATCTATGTTTATTGCAGCTCTCTTGACAATAATGAAGAGCTGGAACCAACCCAAATGCCCATCAAATGACAAGTGGATAACAAAAATGTGATACATCTACACAATGAAGTTCTATGCAGCTGTAAAGAAAGATGACATCATGAACTTTGCAGGTCAGTGGATGGAACTAGAAGCCATTATGCTAAGTGAAGTAACACAGTCCCAGAAAAAACAAATGAAAAATGGTATTCCTCATCTGTGTATGCTAGAAGCAAGTCCCTGGTTGACAGGCAAGCTTGGCAATATTAATGTTATATTTCTTTTTATCTGAAAGCAACTGTGTTGTTATAATATGAATCTCTTAATGGGCTCTAGAATTAACTTAGCACTTATTTTCAGACTTTGTAATTGTGGTATATGGGTGGAGGGTTTGTATTTATATTTTAGTATAATATAAAATTAAAGGGAAAATGTGAATTCTTAAACATATTTTGGAATTAACATACCATTTATTTTCAGAGGTCATATTTTTGTTATACATGTAATGTATATATATGGGCATATTTTGGAGGAATACAAATGGGAGGGAACAACAACCTAAGGACTGAGGCAAAGAACTGCCTGAAACAGTTAACTTCTGCCCCCAAACAATTAACCTCTGCAGAGAAAAACTTTAAAAAGACTGAGAAAAAGATGCAAGACATGTATGGCAGAATGAAAAATACCCCCCCAAACAAAAAACAAACCATCATATTGGAAATGATCTTTCTCTTACATCTCTACAATGAACCAGGATTAATACACAATTAGTAAAAGAAGAGATCTCAAAAATAATATAGAGACAAATATAAATAAAAGAAAACTGGACCTTGGGTTCTTATCAATTATTAATTTTTCTTGATTATCCATGGAGATTTTCTGAGTTTCTTTGTTTGTGAGACAAGGTCTCACTATCTATACAGTCTTGGTTGGCCTGGCCTTTGCTATTTAGACCAGGCCTGCCTCAAACCCACAGAGCTCTACCTCCCCAGTGCTGGGATTAAAGTTATGAACCACGAAGATGAACTGAAATTTTCTTTTAGCTACATGGTTTTTTTAGTATTTTAACCTCAAAAGCATTCTTCATAACAGATGCCAAAGTTTATTATTTCATTTTATTTGCACAAGATATTTAGGGAGAAGTGGTGCCCACAAGAGGATTTTCTATAGTGTCCCTTGCCAAAGAAAGCCCACTGAGATTTATTATCTGCATGGAGAGTGAGGTCCCACAGCTTTATACAGGGAGAGCCCTTTCCTTTCCTTTGCTTTCCATGGCTTGAGGACTCAAATCCAAAGCTTTGTGCTGACTAGGAAAGCCGTCTACCACAAAGCCCAATTCCTAGCTCCTTTCTGGGCTATTATTTCAGGGTAAAATATATTTTTCATTTAAAAAATACTTTTGGATTTTTAAAATAAAATAAGCAAACAAATACTAAAGATTTAGAGTATGATATAAAATTTAAAATGCACAGAGATATTCAATCCTTTCCCCAAATAAACATTGAATTTGATTTAAAAAAAAATCATCATTCGGGGCTGGAGAGATGGCCTAGCAATTAAGAGCACTGACTACTCTTGCAGAGGACCTGGGTTCGATCCCCAGCACCCACATGGCGGCTGAGAACTGTCTGTAACTCCAGTTCCAGGGAATCTGACACCCTCTTCTGAACTCTGTGGAATTGCACCACAAGGGTGCACAAACCTACATGCAGACAGTACACTCATACACATAAAAAAAACAAATTAAAAAATTTAAAACAAATCATTCATTTCTACAATAAAATGGTGTACCACCCCGGGATGTCAACATTGATTTAAGGTCAGTGGCTCATATAGTTAAGAATTATCTATTCATCTGATTTAATTAATTTTTGCATAACTTTGTGCATGCTGTGGACCCTTTATGAAAACTTGCACATTACAAAATGTGTCCTAAATCGATGTGCTTGGATACATAAATGCTTTCATAATTTACCATATTGAAATATATTTTTTCAAATAATCCATGGAAGCTGTTTTCATTACTGGGTATTTCATTAGTTAAAAATATACACAGTACAAAAATCCTGAAGCCATTAGTATCAGATTCAAGTAATGTGATATGGAAATTAAAGAAAATGGAAGGGAAGAAAATTGAATCCTTATGGAAGCATAACAACTGTTGTATTGGGATGCAATTACAAGACATATTGCATTAAATATTGCACATAAAATACTGATGAATGTGGTGGAGAATGCCTCTAATCCCAGGACTTATGGTGCCAAGGCAAGGAGATTGCCACAAATTTGTGGCCAGGTAAGGCTACATGGCGAAGTCTAGGAAAACCTGGTCTTAGAAGTGAGATGACTCAAAATACGATAAAGAACAATAAAGAGGGGGAGAGAGAAATAGTCAAATGTGTGTTTTTGTTCATTTTGTATTATTTTCTCAGCAAGTTCTATATGATTCAGAATATTTAACTAATCTCTCTCTCATTTCTCTCTCTCATCTCTCTCTCTCTCTCTCTCTCACACACACACAGAGGACTAGATGAAAACTTTTTCTTTTCTACTATTCCAGTGTTTTAAAAATTATTTTCCAGTATCTATAGTAAGGAACATATTTTGCATTATGACTCAGTTCACAAAAGTACACATATATCCAATTTGTAATGGAACTAAACAAGTTGATAAAACTAATGCACAGCTGTTAGATGCGTGGCAGATTACAAATCACAGTCTGAAAAGCACTAACGTACCTGCGCTATGTTGTCATGGTGCCTCAATGACATTTTACCTTTCGTCTTTGGAATAAATTGTTTTTATCTTGCTTTTTAAGTTCTGAGTATATTTTTAATCATTTTTTATTTTTTATTATTTTTTATGTGAATGTACTGTCTGCATGTAGGTAGGTGCACCCATGTCGTGCAGTGCCTCAGAGGTCAGAAGAGGGTGTTGGATTCCCCTGGAACTGGAGTTAAAGATGGTTCTTAGCTGCCATGTGGGTGCTGAGAATCGAACCTGGGTCCTCTGCAAGAGCAGTTGGTGCTCTTAACTGCTGAGCCATCTCTCCAGCCCCCTGAGTATATTTTTAAGAGATCATTTCCTTTCAGTGACATGTTTCATGTTTAAATTGGCATAAGTCAGCCTAAGGTGTGGGGTGTAAAGAAATATGTACTGCCTCTATATAAATGAGGCTGACTCACATAGAGCTCAGAGAGTTCTGCATGCACCTACGTCAACCCATAATCTAACCAGAGAATGGAAAGGGCTAGCAGATCTTGGATGGAAGAAATGGATGCACCTGGTAAGATAGCTACTAAGCTTTAGAATAATTCATTCATCTATTCTCAGATAAGGTAAATTTCTCTTTACTTAATATTATTCCATAAAAATGTTGTTTTATATTTCTTGAGTAAAATGCATATATATGTGTGTGTATGTATATATTCATTAGTTTTTCTCTTAGAAATGCTACTAAAGTAGTTTTCTTTAGACTAATAATTTTCATTCTTGCAAGCATCAAATCAGGTCAGTGACGTGGCAGCACAGAGAAATCTCTTCATGACTCATTTTACTTTATTTAACTGGATAGCTTGACTACCATGGAAATTCAATAGTAAAAATACAAGTCTCCGTCTTCACTTGAATCAGCCGAGAAAAGCAACAACAGCCATGAAGCTGAGCAATGAAAGTGCTCCAAAGATCTTCATTCTCTTGGGTTTCTCCAACCACCCATGGCTAGAAATGCCACTCTTCATAACAGTACTTCTTGCTTATGTCTGCACGCTGCTGGGAAATATCTCAATTATTCTTTTATCCAGGGTAGACCCTCGACTGGACAGCCCGATGTACTTCTTCCTTTCAAATCTCTCTTTCTTGGACCTGTGTTTCACCACAACCACCATCCCTCAGTTGCTGGTGAACCTTTGGGGTCTGGATAAATCTATCAGCTATGGTGGCTGTGTGACTCAGTTTTATATGTTTCACTTCCTTGGGGCCACAGAGTGCATCCTCTTGGCAGTAATGTCCTTGGATCGTTACATTGCCGTCTGCAAACCCCTAAGGTACCCAGCCATCATGCACCAGCGACTCTGTATCTTCCTGGTGGCCGTGGCATGGCTGAGTGGTTTAGCTAACTCCTTGCTTCAATCATCTCTCACTATCCAGCTGCCACTTTGTGGAAACAACAAGGTAGACAATTTTCTCTGTGAGGTCCCAGTGATGATCAAGATGTCCTGTTCTGATCCAACATTCAACATCGCTATGCTCTCCATTGTGGGGACCTTCTATTCCCTGGTTCCCTTGTCACTTATTCTTATTTCCTATGTGTTCATTGTAGCTAGTGTGCTTAGGATTCAATCCTCAGAGGGAAAGAAAAAAGTCTTTAATACATGTGGTTCTCATGTTGTTGTCGTGTCTCTTTTCTATGGGCCAGTAATCAGCACGTATGTGCAGCCTTCTTCTAACTCCCAGGACAAGAACAAACTTATGTCTCTATTCTACAGTTTGGTGACACCTATGCTTAACCCTTTTATCTATACTTTGAGGAACAAAGACATGAAAGAAGCAATGAAGAGGCTTCTTGTTTCATTTTATCACAGGGGAACAGAACAAACATAAATGTTTTATACCCTACCCCCCATATATGTGGCTCAGAAGAGCTTCAGTCCTGAAGTTATCTCTTTATATAACCTCCTTCAAAACTGTCAGCATTCATTAGTGTCTATTTTGTCCACCTATGTCTTTCCACTATTGTGCTATGGGTTCTTCACTAATATGAATTGCAATCCTCAATTTGTCTGCAATTTTCAGGAGAAAGAAGATCATGTAACTAGGTTGTTTTGTAGCAATTTAGAGGTTTTGTTGCAGAACTCTAAGGAGTGAGCAATAAATAAATGCTTACTGACCTGTTTTGTCAGCCAAATAATAATCCCAAACAGCAAAAGCAGTATCAAACTCTACAATATTTTGTGTTGCTTTAGAAAATAAGTAAAAGTAATTTAGCCTGTGGTTATCTTCTGGCTATTATGAGTACGTTTGAGACTTAAACTTTTATATTTAAGAATTAACCTTTTACTGGCCTGGCACAAAGGCTCACATCTTTTATCTCAGCATTCGGGAGGCAGAGGCAGGGAGATGTCTGTAAAATTGAGGCCAGCCTGGTCTACATGTGAGTTCCAGGAAATCTTTGGCTATAAGAAGAGCCAGTCTCAAAACAAAACAAAAAATTATTTGTTTTATGAATTATCAGGAAGATCAAATTAGTTATTATCTACTATTTTATAACTAACCCTGTCTGCTGCAGACCAGAATGAATTAAATTAGGTTTAGGACAGAATTTAGGAATTTTTGAGCTGGCAGTCCAGCCCTAATAGGGCTGGAGTCTGAAACCAGACCTCTTTGTACAGCCCTGTGTCTGGAACACCAGAATTAAGGGCTGCTGCTAGGCCTCAAATTCCTTAACTCTATGGAAAATCCATCCTGGGACAGTCTCCATTTGATTTAATATCTACCTCTTCTCCTAGTTAGTGCATGCTTTAGGATTAGAACTTGAGTACATCATTACTAGACTGTCCTCCTTGCTTTTACCAGGAATTATGTGTACTCATAATGGTTAAGCACCATTACCCTCCACCCTGAAGTTTATTAGTTCACTCAAGCCTTATCTCTTGGAACTCTCTCTCCCTAGGTCCATTGTGTGAAGCACATTCCTTGCCTTTGTGTGGGCTTTTTCTGGGCCACATGCTCTTTCCCTATAAATATGCTTGAACGAAGAATAGAGGGACTACCATTTGCCTTAAGAAGAGAGAAAGACACCATTTACCTTAAGCTAGACAGATAGGCACCATTTACCTTAAGCTAGAGTCAGTTTGCATTAGGGAGACAGAGTGAGACCTTTTGCCATAAGCAGAGATTCTGTCATGAGATGCTATAGTCATAAGAACCTGTAGAGATCTTGCTATAAGTAGAGACTTTTGCTATAAGTAGAAATTTTGTCATAAGAACCTGTATGAGTTTTGCCTAAGATGAGATTTTTGCCTAAGAAGATCTTAGCTGTATAAGATTTTCCCTTAGAATAAAGAAACTTACTTAAAACGGCATTCAGGATTTCTGGGATGCAGTTATAAAGAGATTATAACAATAACTAGCAAATGTCCCTGAGCTGGCTCATTCCTACTCCACCTGCCACTGTCTCCCACAGCTTTTCACTGCAACTCATGGCTGGGAATGGGGGTGGGGGGCAAGGAGTAGGCCTGGGGTGCTCCCCCACACTGTCTGCCATTTATCTACTGGTATTTTAAGAATATAATAATTAAATTTAACTTTAGCTTTTCTCAAATCTCAATGAATTACTTCCTTTTGCAGTATTTGGCTAAAGGCTTTTTATTCTATGTTTCCAAAGTAAAGAGTTGATTAAAATCATTAAAAACTTTATGTCATTCCTAGTATTGAGAATTTCTACCTGGCATGGGAAAATCACATTCATTTCATAGATAAATGAAGTAGAGAGCAGAGGAAAAATGGAGAAAAATATGTAAGAAATTAGCTATCAAAGCATAAAATTCTGTATAGAACTGAAGTAGGAAGGTCGATGATGATCCTGGAGAGATGATATTGGGTTTAAATCAGCAAGTTTCTCAACTTTTCTCCTTCCCATCACAATACCCTCGTCTTTTAATTTTTTAAACTTAATTAATTTATTTATTTGTATTTTATGTGTCTGAGTGTTTTGCCTGCATGTATATAGGTGCACTGTATGAATACAGTGCCCACGTAGGACAGAAGAGGAAGCCAGATCCCTCAGGACTGGAGATATGAACCATTGTTAGCCACCATGAAGATGCTGGGAATGGAACCCTGGTCCTCTAGAAGACTAACCAGTGTGCTTAACAGCTGAGCTATCTCTTGGGCCCTTTGCCTTTCAATTTTTATTTAAGGAAACTTTTCACTACTTTCCTAATAAAGTATATCTGATGTGAAGTTTCTCTTTTCATTTCTAATTTGGTTGATTTGGAGTTGCTCTTTCCTTCTTTTAGTCAATTGGGCTAGAGGTCTATCTATCTTGTTCATCCTTTCAAAGAATCAGCTCTTGGATTAGTTGATTTTTTTTGTATTGTTCTCTTTGTTTCTATTTCATTGATTTCTGCTCTGACTTTTGTTATTTCTTCCTGTCTTCTGGGTTTAGGATTTATTTGTTGCTGCCTCTAGAGTTTTTAGTTGCAACGTTAAGTCTTTTATTGTGCTCTTTCTGTTTTCTTAATGTAAGCACTTAGGGCTATGAATTTCTCTCTCAGGACTGCTTTTAAGGTGTCCCATAGGTTTTTTGTGTTGTGTCATCCTTTTCATTTAGTGCCAAGAATGCTTTCGTTTCTTTCTATTTCTCCTTTGACCCATTCGTTATTTAGTAGTGTGTTGTTTAGTCTCCATATGTTCTTGTAGCTAGTAGGGCTCTTTTGGTGTTGATATTAAGCTTAATTGCACTGAGATCTGATAAGATGCATAGAATTCTTTCAATTTTTTTGTATTTGCTGAGGTTTGCTCTGTGTCCCAGTATATGGTCATTTTTGGAGAATGTTCCATGGGGTGCTAAGTAGAAAGTATATTCTTTGGTGCTTGGGTGGAATATTTAGTAGATGACTGTTAGGGCCATTTGTTGTATCATATTGTTTAGTTCATATGTCTCCCTGTTTATTCTTTGTCCAGTTTTTGTATTGTTTTCTTTGTTTCTATCTTTGTTATTTCTCCCTGTCGCGTTTAGGGTTCATTTTTGTTGTCTCTCAAGTGTTTTTAGCTGCAGTGTTAGATTGTTCACTTGTGCTCTTTCTGTTTTTCTAATGTAGACACCCAGGCCTATAAACTTACCTCTTAGAACTGCTTTTAAAGTATCCCATGGATTTTGTTGTGTTGTATTGTCATTGTCATTCAGTTCCAGGAATGCTTTTATTTCTTTCTTATCTCTTCCTTGACCCATTCATTATTCAAGAGTGTGTTGTTTAGTCTCCATGTGTTCTTGTAGGCAGTAGGGCTTGTCCTGGTGTTGATGTTGAGCTTTATTGCACTGTGGTCTGATAGAATGCATGAAATTATTTCAATCATTTTGTATTTGTGGAGGTTTCTTCTGTGTCCCAGTACGTGGTCGATTTTGGAGAATGTCCCATGGAGTGCTGAGTAGAAAGTGTATTCTCTGGAATTAGGGTGGAATATTCAGTAGATGTCTGTGAGGTTCGTTTGGTGTATCATATCATTCAGTTCAGATGTCTCTCTGTTTATTCTTTGTCTGGTTGACCTGTCCCAGGGCCTCAGGGGGATATTGAAGTCCCCTACTGTGAGTGTACTGGGGTTAATCTGTGCTTTGAAGTCCTGGAGAATTTTCTTTATAAAGTTTGGTGCACCAGAGTTTGGTGCATATATAATCATGATTGTGAAATCTTCATGGTGAATTGTTCCTTTGATAAAAATGTAATGGCCATCTTTGTCTCTTCTGATTTCTTTTACTTTGAAGTCTATTTTGTCTGATATTAAAATAGCAACACCTGCTTTCTTTTTGGTACCATTGGCTTGGAATATTTTTTCCCAGCTTTTCACTTTAAGGTGGTGCCTATCCTTGAAGGTAAGATGTCTTTCTTGTAGACAGCTTATAGATGGGTTCTGTTTCCTAATCCAATCTCCCAGTCTATGTCTTTTGATTGGGGAGTTTAGTCCAATAATATTTAAGGTTATAAGTGATAGATGTGTGTTGCTTCCTTTTACCTTATTTGCATTTGCATTTTTGTCTAGGTTTCTACTTCTGCAGTTATGCTTTTATTAATTTGTCTTTCTAGATGCCTGGGATAGTTGCTCCTTTCTTCTGTACTTTGTATTGCTTCAAGTATTCTCTGAAGGTTTGGTTTTCCAGACATGTATTCTTTCATCTTGTTTATGTCATGGAAGACTTTTCTCCCTCCTTCAACTATAATCGACATTTTTGCTGGGTATAGTAACCTGGGTTGGCATCTATAGTCCTTTAGCACTGGGAATGCTTTGCTCCATGTTCTTTCTTTCATAGTTTGCACTGAGAAGTCAGTTGTAATTCTGATAGTTTTCCCCATACATGCAACTTGTTGTTTTTCCCTTGTGGCTTTCAGAATTTTGTCTTTGTTTTGGGCATCTAGCGTTTTAACTATGATATGGCATGGAAAGCTTCTTTTCTGATCTTGTCTATGTGGAGTTCTATGTGCTTCTTGTATTTGTATTGGTTTGTCTTTTTTTAGTTTGGGGAAATTTTCATCTATTATTCTGTTGAAGATTTGATCAATGCTATTCTCTTGGGATTCTTCTCCTTCCTCTATTCCTATGATGCAGAGGTTTGATCTTTTCATAGTGTCCCATATTTCCTGGTTGTTCCACTTTTTTGTATTTTAAAATTTTTCATAATCTTTACTTGAGGTTTTTAGTTGTTCTGTGTTATCTTCCAGGTCTGATATTCTTTGTTCTGCTTCTTCCATCCTATTTCTGAGGCTTTTTCCATTCCTTTCCTCTTGATTGGATGAGTGTTCTATTTCCTTTTTCATTTCATCCTGTGATTTCTTTAGTATTCTCACTTCCTTTTGGAAGTCTTTTCCTGTAGCTCCTTGCTTGGCTGGTTGGTTTCCTTTTTCAGTGCTTCCACTTCCTCTAGGTCTTTCCTGAGTTTTTCATTCTCTCTCCTTAGTTCTCTGACTTGTTCTTTATAGTCTTTGATTTTTTTGAATATGTACATAATTGTTCCTCTAAGATCTGTGTCCTGGGATATCCCCAGGGGGATACCACTGTAGGAATCTACCACAGGGTTGGTAGAGCTTGGTGTGGAATTATCCTGCACTTTTCCCATGTTGTCCCTTCAGCGTGTCCCTGGCATGTGGGTTTCTCTTTGCCTGTATTCCAATATGAATCCCAAATGCCTCTTCACTGTGTTGAAGGCTTGCTTTGCTTGCCTCCTCAGATGCCTTGTATGTTTGTTTGTTTTGTTTTTCTCCTTGCTTATGGAGTGTTGACTTGTCTAAGTTTTAGGCTTTCTATTGGAAGTCTAACTCACTCTTCCCTTTCTGTTCTGAAGGTTCTCCAAAGAATCCACTTGGACAGTCCCTAAGCAATTCCATTTGGTGGGGGCATGGGGGGGTGGGGGGAGGATATATTCTGTGCTTCAGGTGGTCCTGAGAAATCCCCAATCTAAGCTCTGTGCACTCAAGGCTGAGGAAAAACATTTTCAACAAATGATGCCTGCAAAACTGGATCTCCAACTTATCCTTTACCCAACACAAAAGTCAACTCCAAATGGATCAAACACTTCAATATAAAACCTGAAACCAAAACTGCTAGAAGAAAACATAGGCAGTACATAAAGGTAAGGAAGGACTTTCTAAATCAGACATCAGCTGCTCAGGCATTAAGGTCAGCAATCAACCAGTGGACCTCATTAAGGTACAAAGCCTCTGTACAGCAAACAAAAACAACCAAGGAAGGAAAGAGCAAACACACTGAGTGGAAGAAAATCTTTTCCAGCTACACATTTAACAGAGGATCTATATCCAGAATATACAAATAAATTAAAAAACAAAGAATAAAATAAACAACCCAGTAAAAAATGGACTATAGTCATGTACAGAGAGTTCTTGAAGAAATAAAAATAGCTAAGAAACACATTTAAAAGGGCTGAAAATCCTTAGTAGTTAGAGAAATACAGATAAAAACCACTTTAAATTTTCATCTTACCCTGGTCAGCCTGGCTAAAATCAAGAGAAGGAAATGCTGGCCTAGATGTGGAGAAAGTGGGCCATGCATTCACTGCCAATGGTAATGCAAACTTGTGCAACCACTGTGGAAAGCAATGTGGAGAACACTCAGAGACATAGAAGTTAATCTACCATATGATCCAGTTATACCACTCCTTGTCATATAACAAAGGACTCATCATACTCTATGGATACCTGTACATCCATGTTTATTGCTGCTCTCTTCCCAATAGCCAAGAAATGGAAACAACCCAAATGATCCACAATTGAGGAATGAATAATAGTGTGGTACATTTATTTACACAATGGAGTTCTACTCAGCAGTAAGAAAAAAATGAAATTATAAAATTTTCATGGAAAAGGATAGAACTAGAGAGTGTTATACTAAGAGAAGTAACACAAATGCAGAAAAGTCAGTGAGGTATGTTCTCCCTCATTTGCAGATTGTAGCACCAGTGCCTTATATATGAGTACATGTCCTGATGCAGTGCCAGGAGCTAGGAGAGTTGTAAGGATACAGGGAGGTAATAGAAAAGAAAATTCCAGAGCCAGGTGTGGTGGCACACACCTTTAATCCTAGCACTTGGGAGGCAGAGGCAGGTGGATCTTTGTGAGTTCAAGGCCAGCCTGGTCTACAGAGTGAGTTCCAAGGACAGCTGGAGCTACAGGGAGACCCTGTCTAAAAAAAAAAAAAAAAAAAAAAAAAAAAGGAAAGAAAGAAAGAAAGAAAAGAGGGGGATAGTAGAGAACAGATGGTTGCCTCCAAAACCCTTTGAGAAATGCACATACAGTGTTTGAATACTAGTTCATATGGATACCTCAGGGCTGTGTGGCTAGGACCACAGTGACAGACAGTAGGGACCTCCCTTTGAGTTGTTGGTGATTGTGGTCCTAGAGACTCCCCAAATAATACAGACTATTGCCGGAACTCTTGGCTATCTCCTAGATTTGGAAGATAAGTCTCTACTGTCTAAGGCATAGACATAGTTTGGATACAGGACTTGGAACAATGCAACAGGACCGACCCAGAGCCTTCTACCTGAAGTTCAGCTTGCATAGTGCTAGATCATAAAATTCAAGCTTCTAAGGGATAAAACCATTCATTAGTCCAATCCAGACCTAAAGCCTAATAAATGTAATAATTGGTAAAGCAAACTACCTTTATTGATGTTGTAGTGGCAATGTTATCTGGGGGTGGGAGTTGATGGTGAACAAGAATACCATACACCTCTCATCAATCTGCAATGGAGACTTCTGCAAGATCCCAGAAATGGTCAGACACATATGAGAGCTGCCCAGTCCTAGGTGACATATCTCTAGTGGAACCTCTACACCTGAGGCTCATGGAACATGATGGAACACGGGGAAGAGAGAAAACCACTGGGTCCCTCAACTCTTATTAGTGAAGCTTCTGTGAGCAATACACACAGGAGGCCAAACTGGCCACACTTTTAAAGAAAAAGAGACGGCAGAGTCTGTGTCCCTGGCTAGGACTCCTATATCAAACCTCCCCCACCCAGGGTTCAGGGACCTTTGTAGAAGAGAAAGCAGAGAGATTGTAAGAGCCAGGGCTGGTTCATGAGCACAGGGAAGCAGAGACTTTCCTGCCACTGGAAGCTTGCACCTGTGAAATTGTGGCAATGGTGGCATCGAGCATAGGACCCATGCCAACTCAGTCAGACAAGGGCCCTTGAATGGGACATTTCTATAGGTAAAATTCAACAACAAACCAATTGTACCAAGCAAGTTAAAGCTGAAATTTTCTTGGAGTAGCAGAAAATAAACTCTGGTGAAATACCTCAAGGTTGCCCACAGCTACAGCAATAGTTGAAACTTAAACTATGGAAACAGAAAACTGAGTCAGGGCAGAAGTTGAGCACAGGTCAGTGTGTACCTGTTGCTTGGAAACTTATTCCATTGACTTGAATTCACAGCTTCTGTACTTTATGCTGGCTTGCTTTTAAAGAGTAGGAATTGTTAACGGGGGGATTTCATCCCTAAGCTTGGAAACTTAGACTTTTCACCCCTGGATATGGTTTTTCTACATAAAATGCCTCCCAACTATAGCTCTTTGATATACACCATAGCCTGAATATCCAGTGTGTAGTTGTCAGCTGACTAAAGACTTTCTATTGGCTTCATTTTTGTGTCTGAGTAGTCTTCTCTGATGAAATTATCCCATTACAATATCAGATCACCATCATTACTCCAGACCAGGGTCAGATCATTTACCAAAAAGGTTTTCTGATAATAAAAAGTTTTGATTAGGAAAAAACAAGTTTATCAGTATTGTAGAAACAGTGGGCTCCATGGAGACGCTGGGAGGGGGGACATGCTCTCTGGACATGCTACCTGCATACATGTAAGTTTCCCAGTATTGTAGGAAAACATACTCTTTGAAACTATCCACATGAGTTGTTCTTCCTGGTTAGCTGCACTGGGAGTGGCTCGTTCCAAAGAAGGGGAATGCTGACCTGATGACCTGGCATGGCCTGTTCTGGCTGACTTACCTAGTTAGTCAGGTGCTCAACATTTATTGATTTTCATATGTTAAAGGAAATTGAAGAAGACATTAGAAGATGGAAAAACCTCCCATCCTCATGGATTGCAAAAATTAATATAGTAAAAATTTCATAGCAGAATGTGTTCAAAAGTACTGGATATAATTTTATATATAGTCATCAATTCATAAGGGTGTTTTCTTTCACATAAAATATACATGAGTTAAAATCAGTTTCTTTAATTTTTAAGATATGAATGTAAAAGAAACTTCTGACATATTCCAATTATAACTTAATATATTAATTTTATTTTGTTAATGCTCTATATTTCTAGGCTAGTATTTTCTAAATATCTCGTGTGTGTTTTCTATTCTCTCTTTTTATTAGCTAAAGATCACTTCTTTGACCCAATGTATTTTTGGATGTGCAAAACTGTTATGGGTGGGGCTTTTTGTTTTGTTTTTTGTTTTGTTTCTATGTGTTTGTTACTTTTTTAATATCAACAGCCCTTTCCCATGCACCGCTTTGCAATAGAGACCCATGTCAGGTTGGGTTATTAATGTAAATGACATTTTATGTACAGTATTGCTTTCTTGGTTCCTGCTTTTCTATTGCTCTGTTCTACAAAGCATTTTTTCTGAAGTAACTACAGTCACTGCACAGTTAAATAAAACAAGTAGCCCCCCCCCCAGGTTTCTGCAGGCTAGTGTGGAAGAATTATATGTGGGTACACATTTCTCTGCAAAAACTGGTTATCTTACAGAACAAGTAGTCCAAGGAAGTGCCAGGATGGTCAGTGTCTACAGGGTGCTTTGTCTGCTGTGTGACACACATCTGCAGACCTACAAGGAGTTTGCATTAATTGCTTGATTCTGTGTATGCAACACATACCCACACATACATTCACACTCACATACGTATGTATGTATGTATGTATGTATGTATGTATGTATGTATAAATATACTGAACTCATGTCTTTATTTACCAGTTTAGATATGTACGGCAGTTCACTGCAGTAACACAAAGTACAAACATGAGTCAGGAAACCTCATGTCACCCATGTGTCCATCCTCATGTGTTTTACAGTAGAGCTTTCCATGTCCTCAGTGTTTGGGGGTCTGCCAAGCACAATTGGAGAATGGAAATCACCCAGTGGATCTTCTCGGTCACTGCCATCCGAAGAGGTGCTGGAGCTGCTCGGACTGTCCACAGGGGAGCGCCCCACTTCCTGCCGGGGCTGGGACTGTGGGGATTGTGCTGGTGGAGGCTGTGGCGGCGGCTGCTGCTGCTGCTGTTGTTGGAAGCCTGATGGGGTCATTCGATCCCGGGGAGGTGAAATTGGTTCTGACTTAGTGTTAATACTTTGGTTGGTGTTAATGAGCAAATTTGAACCCTGAGATAACTGCCCTGCAGCCACTAGCGACCTGAGAGCTGCTTGTTGTAGATGCTGCTGCTGCCAAGCTGAAGCTTGCCCCAGAGACAACATTCCTGGGGAGGTGAAGCCTTGCAGGGCTGACAGGTCAGCGCTGGTCAATGAGTAATCAGTGTTGTAGGCTGAGGCAAGCTTGGAGTTGTTTTGGTATGTTGAGTTTCCTTTTCACTCAATTCTAAGAACTTTTAAATTTCCTTCATTTCTCCCATGATACAATTTTCATTCAGAATTTTGTTCTTTAGCTTCCATGAATCTGTGGACTTTTTCTCACTTTTGTTGTTGTTGATGTCTAGCTTTATTCCTTTGTGGTCAGATAGAATACAAGATATCTGGGTTAAGAAGCTGGTCCATAGATCTGAGGCAGAGGAATTGGAGCTGGCCTGGGCCCAAGATCAGCAGGGGACAGGGTGGGGATGGATTAGGGGATGCTCAACGTCATAGTATGGCTTATTTTTAACTACTTCAAGAAATTCTGGGATTTGTTTTTATTTTGCAGAATTGGATTATTGCTCACTTTGTGAAAACAAATATTAATTTGTCATTAGAAAGTTATGAAAGAAAAGGCATGGTAAAAATCCTCAGAACTGTTGGTAAATTTATTAATTTTATTTATGTTGTACTACTGAGTGTGATGCACAGAACACTACATAACAATGGTCAAATTAAGAATTCTTTATTAATATTAATAGTCAGTGGTCTGAGAGGAAGCTAATGCCCAAAGAACCCTTGATCCTGAGAAAAAAAATCAGGGCACGCTTTCTAAAGCATAAAACCACGATTACATGATGGTAGAGACAAGGCCAATAACCACAGTTATATTGTAGTAAGGCTCCTCAAGACTGCCCGTAGCTATGCCATATTACGAACCCTAGCTGAGCCCAGAGGTACAGGAATAAAAAAATGTTTAATTTAACTGAACTGGGGCAAGAGTCTGAGAACAGCTCAGCTTAGAACTAACTTATTCTCTCTTCACAATAGTGAAGAGCTGGAACCAACCCTTAAGTGCCCCTCAACTGACGTGTGGATAGAGAAAATGTGGTACATCTACACAATGGAGTTCTATGCAGCAGTAAAGAAAGATGACATCATGAGCTTTGCAGGTAAAAGGATGGAACTAGGAGATATTATGTTAAGTCAAGTTACACAGCCCCAGAAAAACAAATGATGAATGGTTTCCCTTATCTGTGTCTGCTAGCACCAAGGACATAGTAGTAAGGCAAACTGAGCAATGTTAATGTTATAGTCCTCATGATCTGAAAACAACTGTGCTCTTATATTGTGCATCCCTTAACAGGTTCTAGAATTAACCTACCATTTATTTTCAGACTTTGGAATTTTGGTATATGGGTGGAGGGTATGTATGCATAGTTTAGAGTAATATAAAATCAAAATGGACCTTTTTTAGCAAATCATTGGACCCTTTCTAGCAAAAGTCTATCTTGGGGGCTGGAGAGATGGCCTAGCGGTTAAGAGCACCGACTTCTCTTGCAGAGGACCCGGGTTCGATCCACAGCACCCACATGGCGGCTGAGAACCTGTCTTTGACTCCAGTTCCAGGGGAATCAGACACCCTTTTCTGACCTCCACGGCATTTCATGACACGGATGCACCAACCTACATGCAGACAGTACATTCATATGCCTTTAGTCCTAGCACTTGGGAGGCAGAGGCAGGCGGATCTTTGTGAGTTCAAGACCAGCCTGGTCTACAGAGTGAGTTCCAGGTCAGCTGGGGCTACAGGGAGACCCTGTCTCGAAAAGACCAAAAAAAAAAAATAATAATAATAAATTAATAAAAAATAATAAATAAATAAATAATAAATAAATAATTAAAAAAATAAAGCTAAAAGCCAACAGGCATCTGTTTAGACAGAGCTTTAACTTAAAAAAATCAAAATGGAAAAAAAAGTCCATTAGAATTTCTGAATGAGGGATTCCACAGCATCCGTTTATTGGGTTTCTCCTTTTGTTTATTTGGCAGCTTCTACAGAGAACGTGTTTCCTACAGGCGGGGAGGCACCCAGCCAGACACCTGGCACTTTAGTACGTCTGATCCTGCTATCTGTCATGAGAGGATGGGTTACATGTTTCTTGGGGAAGACATACAGTAAAACAGAACTTGTTCTTAAGGAAACTTGGGCTAAACTGACCTGGCATGGGCTTTGGTAAATGTGCCTATTGCTATAAATAGCTGGCACGTACCAGCGTTAAGTTCTAAAGCTACTGTACACAGGAAGTCTAGATCTTCTCGCCTGTCCTTTCTCACCTTCTCTCATTCAAACAACTGACATCTGTAGTTTATTGCATGGCACTGCTGGGTGATGCCGGACCTGCCATGGGTACAAAGGAACTCAGGTCCACTGCTGGTCCTTTTTCTGGTACTTTCTTAAAAAATTTCTAAAAACTAAAAGTACATAGCTTAGGGGTTAAACATTGTTTCTAGGTCTGTGTTGTTTCCTCTAAGCTATGGGCTCCTTGTCTGAGCCTTCTAAATATAATACTTTTTTGGACTCAAATTGCCACACTCACAAAAGAAACCAACGAGGGGCCACAGATTAATAGGAAAGTTATTTAATTTGCTGGTGCACCAGAACCCAATTAAGAAAACTGACGCATCAGAGAAGCCAATTATTTATGTGTCAAGGATGCAACACACTCCATGCAGAGACCTTTTAAAGACAAAAACCACAAACTAGAGGAATTTGGTGTCATCATACATACACAATTGCAAGGCTATAGAAACACAATGCAAGCAGTGGTGACCTTTAAGCTGATTGGTTGTGTTTAGCAGTGTGAAGCCCCTTGGAGAGGAATGGGCTTCTTCGGGGATAGGAATCACTCCTTCAGGGCTGGGAAATTTCACCCTGACCTCAGGTAGCTGTAGGAACTAGGAACTCAGGGTCCGACTGTATTCTTGTGGTTAAGGCAGTCATGGGAACCAGACTTGGTTCGACTAGAGAGTTGCTCCTGTGTGGTTAACCCTTTCCTTTTGATTAACTCTTTCTGACCTGGTCCTAACAACTTATTGTGGTATTTGCATGAGAATGTCCCCCATAGGCTCCATGTATTTGGGCTCTTGGACCCAGTTTGTGATACTTTTGAAGAGGATCATAGAACCTTTAGGAGGTGTAGCCATGCTGAAGGAAGATTGTCACTGGGAGCAGCTTTGAAATATGTTGAGCCTTGTCGGATTTGCAGTTTCTCTCTACTTCCTGTGGCTGCTGGAAAATGTGACCCCTTGGCTTTTTGCTCTGACAACTCCTGCTGCCACACCTCCCATGCTACTATGGACTCTCCCTCTTAAACCATAAGTCAAATAAACTTTTCCTTCTATAAGTTGCCTTAGTCATTCTGTTTTATCACAACAGAAAAGTAACTAATACACTTACGTACTCTACTATATGGCTGATATCTGATTAGTCTTTATTAAAGATACAAAATAAAAATTTTGGAAGAGGGAGGGAGGCTAGAGAGATGGCTCAGAAGTTAAGAACAATGGCTGCTCTTGCAGAAGACCAGGGTTCTTTTCCCAGCACTCACTTGGCAGCTAACAACCATGTTCCAGGGAATCCATAACTCTAGTTCCAGAAGATACAATGCCCTCTTCTGACCTCCATGGGCATTGCACAAGTCAGGTGCACTTACATAAATGTAGGCAATACATTAATATACATAAAATTAAAATAATTCTAAAATATCTTTAAAAAGGAATAAAAGAGCCAGGCATGGTGGCACATGCCTTTAATCCTAGCACTTGGGAGGCAGAGGCAGGCGGATCTCTGTGAGTTCAAAGCCAGCCTGGTCTACAGAGTGAGTTCCAGGACAGCTGGGACTATAGGGAGACGCTGTCTCGAAAAGACAAAAAAAAAAAAATAAAAGAATTTTGGAATGATTATTTCTACCCAATAAACCCAAATAAAAAGTTTTTTTTTCTCCAAATCAATAAATCCATCCAGTTTACTAGATGAGATCTCATTATTATTTATCTTTCCACATATCCAAATAAATTCAACTTCCTTTTACAGATGACATGAAAAGAACGGCAAACAAGTTTTGTTGGTTTTTAAAGACAAGTTTCCTTTCACTTCCTTATAGTTTTATATAAACTACGTTAAGAGCAACAACTATTGGCTGGATCAGATTTCTCATTAATTGGAGCTAAGGCTCTATAACTGTGTTTTCTCCTACAGGCACAACCTATATCACAGTGCGAATAGTAAAGCTGCACCAGAAGACAATACTCTGGTCTTTACTGAATTTCAACCACACTAATAGCTGTCCTGTTTGTGTGCCTTCTCAAATGCTGCTCTACCCATTCTGGCTACTCCAGAGACCTTAGATGAAATCATTCTGTCCTATACCAGTCCTTGAGTGCACCACACCCTAGCCAGTCCACTGCTTGTGACTAGCCCACCACCTGTGACCACCCGAATGGGCATTCTTCTTCATTTACAGATCAAAGAAACAAGGAACTCTAGGAATGACTTTTTTTTTTTTTTTTTTTTTTTTTTGGTCTTTTTCGAGACAGGGTCTCCCTGTAGTCCCAGCTGTCCTGGAACTCACTCTGTAGACCAGGCTGGCCTTGAACTCACAAAGATCCGCCTGCCTCTGCCTCCCAAGTGCTAGGATTAAAGGCATGCGCCACCAGGCCCGGCTCTAGGAATGACTTTTACAACAAAATGTTCTCTTATGCATCTGTGACCTAGGCACCTGAACTTGATCCCTGAGAGACTCAAATGGCATTCCATCCAGGATAGTGAAAAAATGTTGGTATCATGACAATTAAAAAATCAAAGTTCTGAAAGGCAGTGCATTCATATTCATATCTTCATTAAAAAGGATGAAGATTGAGAAGGCTTGACATTGTATGTGTGAGTTCTTTTAGCCTAGGGATATAAGAACAATATTGTCTAATCAGATAAGGGTGTATCTTGGCTTGTAGTTCACCGATTCAAGCTGCATAGTTCCAGGAGAGATCTAGAGGAAAAGATGCCCACCAACTTCAGGCCCACTCATAACTAAAGTTAAGAATCAGACTGTTCATTCAGGTATAACTGTAATGTTCACATGGTATGTACCCTCATACCTATATACAATGAATATATGTCAAGGAAAATGTTTTTATTTTAAGTATCACTTGCAAAAATCATGCATGACTGCTGGGTGAGGAAGTGTATACCTTACTTGAGATTTTTAGATGTGCTGACTAGACTCCAGTGGATGAATTTGCATAGAAGTACATCTGGGTTCAAAAGCTTGACTGAATAGGACATAACATGGATGGTGTATGCATGAGTTCTGATGGGGAGTTGGGCCATGGTGGAGGCCCTAAATTTGGTTAGGACCATTGTATGAAATGTAAAATGCACAATAATTTTTTAAAGCATGCATGAACTTTTATTCTAAGTCCTTAAGCAACAGTATAACATTTAACTACCATTCATGTTGTATTAGATGGTATAGACAATCTAGAAGTGATTTAACTATAAACTATATATAGAGGATTTTTGCGAATGTTATAAGATTTCATAAAGGAATTTTAGAATACACAGGTTTTGTTATCCATTAGGAGACCTAGAAACAAGTTCCCATGAGTAACAAAGGTGACAATTCTATGCTGTTTAGTGTGCAGGATGTTGGGAAATAGAATATGTTTTAGATCACGTTACAGGGACATTATCTCAGCTTCATTCCAGTAGATTAAAAAATATACATAAGAAGCATTTTCCATAAGTAATTTTGTCCCCAGAAACTGTCTCTGTTTTAACTCCTTGGGGAGGAGGATAATGATGGCCTGTGTGAGAAAATGCCCAAGGGGTGTCAGCAACTGCACACTAATACCTTGCCCACAGCATTATCAGTGGTCTGCTGTTGTCCTCCTTCACCCCTGGCTTTCCAATTGGCACCCTGCATCAACTGAAAATTTAGAAGTTTTGAAGCTAATTCTGTGGACAACAGTTTCTCTGTATTTTCTTTGTAAGTCTAAAACTTCTCATTAATTTCTTTCTTTAATATTTTTTACTAAAAGATACTTACCAAAATATTATCTAATGTAGATAGGATAGTCACAGCTCATTTCATTTCAGGAAACATTCTGTAGATTTGGAAATACCTACTTAAGGGTATCGAGAAACAACTAGACTTCATAATTAATCTGTCCCCTCAGTCTCTCATACCAACTTTAAATGCATTTAAATTTTATTAAATACTGTATTCAGTATTGATGTTAAATTACCTGAATGAAGTATGAAGACTTGAAACATATCATATAAAATAGTTTTTGATATTAAGTTAAAATCTCATTAATAAATATGACTATTTAGATCTATTCCATTTAGATTTTTGGTGCCAGATGAAAATGAGTTTTTCTTTTTTACTATAAAGCTGAAATGTAGTGTAAATATAAACAATACATCTGATGAAATGAAGAATAACCACCATGAAAATATGAGTGAAAACACTATGAAA
The DNA here is from genome assembly GCA_009823505.1 of Rhizomys pruinosus. Classification (NCBI taxonomy): domain Eukaryota; kingdom Metazoa; phylum Chordata; class Mammalia; order Rodentia; family Spalacidae; genus Rhizomys; species Rhizomys pruinosus. Next base: position 1,205,246 of record VZQC01012659.1, read on the forward strand.
GTTGGTGTATTGAGAGTGCCTTTGAAGGTTTGTAGATAAGCAGATTCACGTGTAATGAAACAGTGATAAAAGTAACAGAAAGATGATTCATGGACGCCAGGACCTAAAGACAAAGAAATGTTATCAGAACGGCATGGAAAAATCAGATATCTGAGGGTAGAATTAGAAAACCTAAATAGATGCTTTAAGGAAGCACTAACAAGGCAGACAGATCCCAGGAGAAATCAAGTTTCTGGAAACAGGAAATTCAGTCTGCCTGATTCCACAGATAAGGAAGTCTTCTCTGCTTTAACTCTTTCTAAAAAGAAGTACCCTAAGCAGACAGCACATGACTTTAATCCTAGCACTCTGAAGGCAGAGGCAAGTGGATCTAAGATCAAGCCTAGCCTGGTCTACATATAAAATTCCAGGCCAGCTGGAACTATAAGAGAGACCCTATCATCAACAACAAACCCAAAACCCACGTTAGTACCCATCTTTTTGTTTTGAGGGGGATCTCATGAACCTCAAGGTGTCCTCAAACTGGCTAGGTAGCTGAGGAGGAGTTCTTTTCTGTTAATTCTTGTCCCTGTTCCTGCTTGACAAAATCCATAGTTGCAGTATTTCCCATAGACATCTTTCATTCTGTCTTGTAAAATGGAGGCTGCCTTGATTCATGAATTTCAAAAAAAAGTTCTAAGAAATATAGCTAAATTTTGTGTCATTTTATCTTTTGACCAGGATGATTGTAATTCATAAACAAAATGACACCTATTTTTAAATTTTATTTATTTCGTATGTGTATGAGTGTACTGTCTGCATGTAGGTTGGTGCACTCATGTCGTGCAATGCTGCTGAGGTCAGAAGAGGCCATCGGATTCCCCTGGAACTGGAGTTAAAGACAGTTCTCAGTCACCATGTGGGTGCTGGGGATCGAACCCAGGTCTTCTGCAAGAGCAGTCAGCGCTCTTAACTGCTAGGCCACCTCTCCAGCCCACAAAGTGACACCTATTAAGGTGAATAATACAGATAAAATCCCAAATAATGCAAACTTAATTAAATTACTGAAAGGATAGTGAACTGAATGCTGTCATTAAAGATAAATACAGTTAATTGTGGAAGAATTAGAAGATTATAATATCTAAAATGATTCTAAAAGTATCTAAATATCTAAAATGACTCTACAAAGTAGAAAATATCAAAGGTGAATATAATAGCACAAAAGAATAGACAAGTATGGTAGTGCAGTTATTAATTAGTGAAGGCAGATTATCATTTATTATATTAATTTTAATCACCTAATTCACACTATGCTTATTTCATATCCCAACTCAACATTGTTTTCACCTGGAAAAAAACCATGGCCTAAGACAGGGACTTAACATTTTGAGTAATGTCACCTCAATACGTTGTAGGGGCAGCATTCATTCGGGAAACAGCCCTGGAGCATCAACATTTTCTGTGGAAACTCTGAAGCTATTATGTTAATTTCTTATGATCTCACTTAAGCCATTCATTGCCTTTGATCCTTGGGATCTCTCTAATTCTTGACAGACACTAGGAATGAATAACCATGTACTAAATATTATACTAAATCTTCCTCTGCTGTGGGTACTAGTTGATTTGGCACACAGGGACCATAAGGGAATAATTGGAAGTATCATATTATTGTTTCACACAATATTGGACTGAGATACTATATAATGTAATTGGTAACACAGTAACTTAGAATTTGTTGCTAGGATGATCTATAAATGTCTTATATTAATATGACACTTCTTACAGAAGATTGTGAGTTTCATGAAGCATACTCACCACCAAAGGAAAACAATGATATAAAGAAAAACCCTCATTAATTTGTGTTTCAAAAATATTACTCTACTTAGATATTAAACATTATTATTTTTAGTGTAACTCTTGCTCAAAAGTAAAGTGTTGTATCCTAAAAATATAGCATAATGTGGACTTCAGGAAGTCAGTGGACTAAATGAGGAAATTGACTTTTGTCCCAGTGGCACTTGATGGTATTAGCAGCTGTGTGTAATCAGTGGGGGCACTGATGTATGTCAAACTGACATGAAAACGGGAGAAGGCAACTCAATAAAAATGCACACAATATAATAAAATAAGTAAAATTTCACATTAAATATCAAATGCCCAAAGTTTAAACTAAGTAGATATTAAAGAAAAAAATAAGTTCTTAAGCATGGCAATGCCTATATGAATGTATTTCAGTTGCTCAATTTTTACCTAGGAAAAAATGAGGACAACAGTATGTAAATTTTAATCAGTACAAAATATCAGGGTCACAGCTGATGGGGGTGCCAGTTGTCCCCTGCTGGTGACATGGGAGGCTGTTTACCCAACCTGTTGCTGATTAAGACTGCCAACAAAGCTGGTAGCTACTCTGAAAAGTTGGTGACTTTCAGCAGTAGCCAATAAGAACAAACTTGGTTAATTTGCAGCCCATGAGCTGTGATGTTGGTGACCCCACAGGCCTCAGGCTGGTAGCTGAACCCAGTCTAAGGGTTGGTTACCCCTTGCTCAAGACCCTTGCTCTGTAGCTCTCACCCAAGCCAAAGGATTGATTATCCTTAAGAGATTTACTTTTGGTTTAGGGGGTGATGCCCACTTAAGCAACTGAGCTAGCTGACACCCCAATTTTGGATCTGATTGATTCACAATTAACTGGCATCTGAATCTGGCATCAATGAACAGAACTGGAGATCTTGTCAGGTGGTAATGAAGATCCACTTTATTAAATAACAGTACCTCACTTATATACACAGAATGATGTCATCCCCTGGAGCCAGTCCCAGACCTCCTGCATCACAGCACTGTAAACATCTCCACCCCTGCATCACAAGCTCTGCATCATGAACTTATCTCACAAGGTTGTCTCACAAGCTGCTCTCACCTAGGGGGAGGGGGCAGGTGCAGATGGGCAGGCAATTTAAGACAATGCAGTCACAGGTGGCCTGCCTTTGCCTACAGCAAAATATCTGAAATAGATATTTTAACACCAAAATTGTCATGGTTCATGTGGAGATAATATAATTATTACAGTAACGAATTGTTGTTGAACAAGGTGTTATTGATTCTCTTAGCTCCAGGCTTTCTCCCCCTTGATCTGTTTTTGCCAACTTGATACTTTAACTCTTATTAATATTTCAGACAAGCCTTATAACAGTACTTCTGAAAATTAATTTTATATTTTTCAGTCCCATGTCACATCTACTCTAACAGATGTGTAATGATAAAAAGGAAAACCAAATCATTACAACTGGTTTTTATGCATAACCAAGTTTGAAAACTGTTACTTTGGAGTTCCCAAAATGCATACACTTCTACTTTAATTTAATCACATCGGAAACCAAAAAATAGTTGCTGTCATGTGAGCCTTGTAACATAGAGGAGGAAATTCAGTGTAAGCTTAGTTAGTTTTTTGAAGGCAACTTCCTTTACCTTATGGGTGTCAGGAACAGAAATGGAGTTCCCTGGTATCTGACCACCCATGTCTCCCAACATTATGGCACCTCACCATCCATAACTGCATGGCAAACCCGAGTAACCTTTCATCATTTCTAATAATTGTCTACCCTTTTAGGCAGTACCTTTTTGAAGAAAAGTAACAATAATGACACTGACTAATGAGAGCCGCCCTGAAGAGTTCATTCTACTCGGCTTTGCTGACCGTCCTTGGCTGGAGCTCCCTCTGTTCATTATTCTTCTGGTCACGTACCCCCTGGCCATGATGGGGAACATCACCATCATTCTGGTGTCCACATTAGACCCCCATCTCCACAGCCCCATGTATTTCTTCCTCACCAACCTCTCCTTTCTGGACATGTGCTACACCACAAGCATTGTGCCTCAGATGCTGTTCAACCTGGGAAGCTCCAGAAAGACCATCAGCTATATTAGGTGTATTATTCAGCTTTATGTCTTCAGTATAATGGGGGGCACAGAATGTCTTCTTCTAGCCGTTATGTCCTTTGACCGCTATGTGGCCATCTGCAGACCTCTCCATTATGCCCTCATCATGAATCAGCGTGTCTGTATCCTCTTAGTATCTATTGTGTGGCTGACTGGAATGATTTATGCAATCTCTGAAGCTTCTCTTACACTGCAGTTACCACTATGTGGAATCAATAAACTGGATCATTTGGTGTGTGAGATTCCAGTTCTGATAAAGACAGCGTGTGGTGAAAAGGAAGCTAATGAGCTTGCACTGTCTGTAACATGCATTTTTATATTGGCTGTTCCCCTGTGCTTAGTACTTGCTTCCTATGCTAGTATTGGACATGCAATATTTAAGATCAAATCTTCTGCAGGAAGGAAAAAGGCCTTTGAGACATGTTCCTCTCATCTCATTGTCGTTCTCTTATTTTATGGCCCAGCCATTAGCATGTACCTTCAGCCCCCCTCCTCCATCACAAGGGACCAGCCCAAGTTCATGGCTCTCTTCTATGGAGTAGTCACCCCCACACTCAACCCCTTCATCTACACCCTGAGGAATAAAGATGTAAAGATGACGTTGGGAAAACTCATGAGGAGAATTTTCAACTCCAAGCAACAGTGAGCATATTATCTTTAAATTATTAATTTATTCTATAGCTCATTCTTGTCTGATAAATCTCACTTTAATTCTCTTGTAGAAAAATGTGTTATATTTACACTTGACTAATATGCATTAATATTAGTACTCTGTGAAAATACATTAAAATTATTCTATTCTGCTTCCTATATACTGAAACTGTAACTGTGTGATTAAAATCTGATTACATAAATTATATTGTAAATTAACTCAAGCCGACTATGGTAAAAAAAAAATCCATGATAAACATTCATCAATGGTGTTATTATCAGTCTTACCTAAGAAACATTTCATTAGTCCCTGAAGGTTAAGCACAAGTCTGTGAGAGAGACCAGGTTATAAGCTGTTATTGTGTGTGAAGCTCTCTATCCTTCAAAGAATCAAAAGCCTGGATAAATTTATCAACCTCAATTTATGCAAATGCCATTACTTTTTAAATAAATTGTAATTATTAACAATTTGTGTAATGTTTTGTATTTTATTTAAAAATATACAATTAAGCATGAAAATAAATAGAAAAATGGGAAAATGTTTTAGATCTTAGCATTTCCACTAAATAGCAAGAGCATGATTTCATCCACATTAGTGAGAGAACATGGAGGTGATGTTAATTGTAATCCACAATTATGCAATATTTCCATGCATAAATTACAAAAATCTGGAATGATCTTTGAACCTATGCTAGATAACATATGTCGTCAACTCGAGAAGAGAGACACTCCAGTTGGGTTATTTCCCCTATTGGATTGGCCAAGGAGCATTTTCTTGGTTGCTGAGTGATGTTGGAGGTAGGATCTAGCCCACTGTAGGTGATATTACCCATGTACAGGTGGTCCTGGGTTGTATAAGAAAGCAAGCTGAACAGAGGCTGAAGGAGCAAGCCAGCAAGCAATATTTCTCCATGGACTTGTAATGAGGTGACCAGTTGTTTGACTTGTGTCTTTTTTTTCCTCTCTCTTTCCTTTAGGTTGTTTTTGACTAACGCTAAGTTTTCATTAATAATCCCAGATTGATCTGCATAGAATCACCAGGTTTCACATGGAGCCATGCAGAGATCCCCTTGGTTCATTAAGGTGAAAATTTACTTGTTGGCTTAAGTGCTAAAAGTAAATTATGCTAAACTGTAAAAGCATACTCTTTATGCGATCATCCATGGGCCAGGCTCCAGCACGAAGCTTATCCTTATCTGCCCCATATCTTTTATTAGCCAAAAAAAAAAATCACCAATAGAATTAGAGCTTTTTGGATTTGTAAGTGATTTTGAAACAGAAAGTTTAAAAGATAATAGAATATTTGAAGTAAAAGTTTCTCTGCATAGGTCTATTATTTTGGGTCTTTTAAGAATTCCCCACACTGCTTCCCATAGGGGTTGCATGGGTTTACATTCCCACTAGCAGTGGGTGAGTGTTCCCCTTTCCCTACAACCACTCCGACATTTGGTATCCTTTGTTTTCTTGATCATAGCCAGTCTTACAGGAGTTAAATTTGCATTTCCTTAATTATTAGCAATGTTGAACACTTTTGAAATGTTTCTCAGCCATTTTTACTTCTTCATTTGTGAAGTCTCTATTCAGCTCTTTCCTCCATCTTTTGAGTGGGTCATTTGTTTTCTTGCTCCTTTGTTTTTTGAGTACTTTATATACTCTAGATGTTAATGCTCTATCAGATGTATCACTGGCAAAGGTTTCCTCCCACTCTATGGGCTTTCTCTTCATTTCTTTGATTGTTTCCTTCACTGTACAGAAGGTTTTGAGTTTAGTAAGGTCCAACTTGTCAATTGTTTACCTTATTTCCTGCACAGCTGCTCTTTGATTTGGAAAGTCTTTTCCTACACCTATATCTTGTAGGTAACTGCCAACATTTTCTATCATTTTCAGAGTTTCAGGTTTCACGTTGAGGTCTTTGATCCATTTGGAGTTAACTTTTGTACAGGGTGAGAGGTAGGGCTTTAATTTTATTATTTTATAAGTGGTGATCTGATTTTTCTAACACCATTTGCTGAAGATGCTGTCTTTCCTCCATTGGGTCTTCTTGGCCTGTTGGTCAAATATGAAATGGCTAAAATTGCATGTGCTCAAGTTTGGATCTTCAATTTTGTTCCAGTTATCTATGGGTCTGTTTTTGTGCCAATACCAGGCTGTTTTATGACGATGGCCCTGTAATATAGTTTGAAGTCTCCTATAGTAACCCCCCTGCATTGTTCTTTTTGTTCAGGACTGCTTTGGATATGTGGGATCTTTTGTTTTCCATATGAACATTATGTTTTTTCTAGGTCTGTGAATAAGTTCATGGTGATTTTAATTGGGATTGCATTGACTCTCTAAAGAGCAAACCTCAGCAAATACCAAAAAAAAAAAAAAAAAGAAAAGAAAAACTCAATGCATTCTATCAGACCAAAGTGTAGTAAAAATATCAACACCAGAAAGAGTCCTACTTACCATAAGAACTCATAGAGACTAAACAACACACTCCTGAATAATGAATGGGTCAAAGGAGAAATAAAGAAATAAATAAAAGCATTCCTGACACTAAATGAAAGACATGATACATCACAACAAAACCTATGGGACACTTTAAAAGCAGTCTTAAGAGGGAAATTTATAGCCCTAAGTGGCTACATTATGAAAACAGAAAGAACACAAATAAACAACCTAACACTGCAACTAAAAACACTTGAGAGACAAATGAAACTTAGACCCAACAGAAAGGAAGAAGTAACAAAAATCAGAGCAGAGACTGCTGAAATAGAAACAAAGAAAACAATACAAAAATATCAAAGAATTCAAGAGCTGGCTCTTTGAAAGGATAAGCAAGATGGATAGACCTCTAGCCCTATTGACCAAAAAAAAAGAAAGAGCAACTCCAAATCAATAAAATTAGAGATGAAAAGGGAAACACCACAATAGACAATGAAAAGATCCAGACAATCATATGGGGCTACTTTAAAAACATATAACTCCTACTAAATTTGAAAACCTAAGAGAAATGAATGAATATCTGAAATCATGGAATTCACCAAAGCTTAACCAAGAAGAGATCTACAGCTTAAACAAACCCATAATATTTGAGGTAATTGAAATTGTAATTAAAAAAAACTTCCCAACTGAAAAACAGTCCAGGCCCAGATGGATTCACAGCAGAATTCTATAAAACATTTAAAGAGGACCTACGAACATTACTACTCAAATATTTCAGAAGGATAGAAACAGAAGGAAATCTCCCAAATTCCTTCCATGGAACCAGCATGACTAAAATACCAAAATTAGGTAAAGATACATCCAAAAAAGAAAACTATAGACCCATTTCATTAATGAACAGAGATGCAAAAATTCTCAACAAAATACTTGCCAACCACATATGGGCACACATCAAAAATATCATCCATCATGACCAAGTCAGATTCATACCACAGATGCAGGGATGGTTTACATACATAAATCAATAAATGTCATAAAGCACATAAATGGACTGAAAGACAAAAAATATACATGGTCATCTCAATACAGAAAAGTCCTGGGGGATGGAGAGATAGCCTAGTGGTTAAGAGCACCAACTGCTCTTGCAGAGGACCCGGGTTCGATCCCCAGCACCCACATGGCAGCTGAGAACCGTCTTTAACTCCAGTTCCAGGGGAATCCTACGCCCTCTTCTGACCTCCGCGGCATTGCACGACACGGGTGCACAAACCTACATGCAGACAGTACATTAATACTTATAAAAATAAATAAATAAATTAAATTAAAAAATTAAAAAAAAAGAAAAGTCCTTCAACAAAATTCAACACGCCTTCATGTTTAACGTCCTGTAGGGAATCGGACTGGAGGAAACTTTCTTCAACACAATTAAAGCCATATGCAACAAACCCACAGACAACTTCATTCTAAATGGAGAAAAATTAGAAGCATTCCCTTTAAAGCCAGGAACCTGGCAAGGGTGCCCCCATCCCCACTACTTTTCAATATAGTGCTTGAAATGTTCACTTGAGCAATAAGAAAAAAAAAGGACATTAAAGTAGTACTAATTGGAAAGGAAGAGGTCAAGCTATCCCTTTTTGCAGATGGCATGATAATTTACCTGAGGGACACCAAAAACTCTACCGGAAAACTCCTAGAAATGATTAATAGTTTCAGTAATGTAGCAGGATACAAAATTAACCTAGAAAAATCAGTAGCCTTTCTTTATGCCAGTAACAAGCAATTGGAGAAGGAATATAAGGAGACCTTCTCATTCACAATAGCTTTGAAAAAATAAAATATCTAGTAACAAACCTGACCAAAGACACTAAAAGTCTCTACAATGAAAATTTTAAACCCCTGAGGACAGAGATTGAAGAAGACACCAGAAGATGGAAGGGCCTCCCATGCTCATGGATTGGAGGAACTAATATAGTAAAAGTGACTATCTTGCCCAAAGGTGATTCTATTTTTTAATTTTTAGAGAAATCACCATACTGTTTCCATAGTTTCTAAATAGATTTAGTGATATTACATGTGTGTGAAAGAGAGAGGAGGAAGGATGGATGGGAGAAGCCTATGCATGTGCAACAAAGCATGTGTGCAGGCCAGAGAACAACTTATCAAAGTCGGTTCTCTCCCCTTTTATCATGGGGTCCCAGGGATTGAACTTGGGTCATCAGGCTTGGTGGCAAATGTCTTTATTCTGAGCCATCTCACCTGCCCAGACTTTCCATAATCTCTGTACTCATTTCCATTCCCATCACCCCTATGAAAAGTTTATGTCAGACTGAGGCTGTCTGTCATGATATTTCAGGAGTACTCAATTGCTAGCTATACTGATACATATTTGTACTCTTATTTTGGCTTATTTTGCTTTATGAATACATTTTGTAGCTCATAATACATCCCATTACTCTCATTACTGTACTTGAGTGTTTATACTTACAAATGTATATTTTATTACTGTCTGTCAACTTCCTTGAAAAGGTAGTCTCTTGGTTAGGTAGAGTACATTTTCACATCCAGGTGCAGCATGTTACTTTCTTGTACAGAGCTTCTGAAAAGTTACATAAGGTATACTTCATTCTGGAATGAACTGACATATATGTCCCAATATGAAGCTGTCCAATACAAATAAAACCTTCTTGTGTGTTTTTCTCAGCATTCATTTATTTTTATTCTTTTCAGATGCATTTTTGTGTTTGAGTGTTTTGCATGTGCCTGCAATGCCCACAGAGGCCAGAAGAGAGTGAGGGATCCCCTGAGACCAGAATTCAGGACATTCGATGTGGGTGCTAAGAACCAAACCCAAGTCCTCTGCAAAGCAACCAGAGATCTTACCATCTCTCTAGCCAGTATCTTGATAATTTTTCATTTTCTTTCAAATGCTACAATTTGTTGTTTAATTTCTCTTTTTACTGAATTTTTGTGATTTTCGTACAATATACTTTGATGGTATTTAGATCCCCTCCCTTATCTCTACCTCCCCTTAGTGGCCCTGCCCAATTTAATGTACTCGTGTGTGTGTGTGTGTGTGTGTGTGTGTGTGTGTGTGTGTGTGTAAAGTCTAGTTTGTGTCCCCAAATGCCTTTAGTGTGGCTCAAAGGGACTGTCCCAGCAGCCATCTGTTACAAGAATTTCCTTAGGTGGTGTTGCAGATTCTCACCTGCTTCCTGTGTCTCCGGTAGGATTTTTTTCTGGTTTGAGCTTGCATGGGACTTGTACATGCTGCCACCATTGCTGTGAGTTCCTATGAGTAACTGACCAGCTGTCTGAAAAATGCTGCTTCCTTGTAGTCAGCCACTGCTTCTGGCTCTTGCAGTATTTCCACCCATCTTCTGTAATTATCCCTGATCCTTGGGAGGTAGAAGTTTGATATAAATTTCCAATTCAGGGATAAGCACTCTGCAGCCTCTCGTTCTCTGATCTTTAGACAGTAGTCAGTTTCTGTGTTAATCATCACCTATTCCATGTGGAAACATCTCTGGTTAGGGTTGTGAAATGCATTAATCTATGAGTTTAAATATAAGTCATTAAGAGTCAGTTTACTCTAATTGTATTCTTCAACATGACCTTATCCAGTGTGACCAGCGTAATTTATTGAACATGCCATCTTTTCTCTAGTGTGTATTTTTAGCTCGTTGGTCAAAAATCAGGAAGCTATAAATATGTGGTTTTAAACCCAGGTCCTCCATTCTAGTCCACTGATCAAGTTGTCTGTTTTTAAGCCAGTATCATGTGGTTTTTATTACTATATGTAATATAATTTGAAATCAGGGATGGTAATGTCTCCAACAACTCTTTTGTTTTTAGGATTATATTGGTCTTCCTGAGTTTTTTGTGTTTCCATATAAAATTTGAGATTATTTTTTCAATTTATGTGAAGATTATTTTGGAATTTTAATGGGTATTGTATTGAATTAGTAAATTACTTTGGTAAGATGGCCATTTTAATAATATTAATCATATCAATCTCTGAGCATGGGAGGTCTTTCTATCTTCTGGAATCTTCTTCAAATTCTTTCTTCAATAGCCTAACTTTTTATTGTACAGGTCCTTCACTTCCTTTGATAGATTTATTACAAAATATTTTATGGAGTTTTGAGACAATCGTGAATGAGATGTTTTCCCAGATTCCTTTCCTGGTATGTTGGTTGTTACTGTATAGGAATGCTACTGATGTGTGGGTATTAATTTTTTATTTTTTATTTTTTATTTTCTCTTTTCACATACAAAAAAACCCCAAAACAATACAAAATAACAATGACAAAACAAAGCAAAAAAGGAGGGTGGGAGGATTTCCATTTCTTTTCTGGTGAAATAAAATAGAAATCAATCTGCAAGTTTTGATATGTAATTCTACCTTTTTTTTTTTTCCTTCTCCCTTTTTTTTTTCCCATTTCTTCCTCTCTCAGGGCTACCAGAAGAAGAAGTGTGTGCTGGTCCAGGAAGCCTTGAGTTTTCAGCCAAGAAAGAGTCAATTTCTAGCTCCTGTTTAGTTATGTCACCTTCTGAAAAGGGTCACTCAAATTGCCAGAAGGGAATCAGGACTGCTGTGACTTCTTCCATGCTGAAAAGAGATGTTGGGTGTGGCAAATGGGGTATCCCCCATTCAGAAGGTCTATCTAAAAGACCCCACAAAGTATAACTATAGATGGAAATAAAAGTCCTTGACTAGTGCCTGTGAAAGTGAAGGCAGGAGTAGTTAGGTGCATGATCTAGGAAGGGGTCCAGGAGAAGTAAGAACAGGGTGAATTCAAATATGCAAATTTAAAAGTCCATTAAAATTTCTTGACAAGGCGTTTCAAAGCAACTATTTATTAGGTTTCTCCTTCTGCTCATTTGGCCATGATGCCTGGACGCAGGATCTGCTTTCCAGACATTTTAATAGTCAAGATATGAGTTTCCACTTAGTTGCTAGAAACAAAGAAGAAATTTTATTATTGAGCATTAATTGACAACAATAATGGACTTGTCTTCTGCTGGTGACCCTACATTATTAATGAAGGTCAAGATCTAAGGTTTTGTACCTCTTTAACACTATCTGGAGGCACAATTTTCCAGGCTCTAATAGAAAAAAAAATACTGGTCTATGTCTCTTAGTAGGAGAATTCAGTCCATCGATATTTAGAACTGTTGTTGAGAGAATTAAATTGCTCCCAATCATTTTGATTTCTAATACATTGTTACCCTAGATTTTTGTTTCCATAGTGGTAGTATAATTTGTTTTCTGATGTTGATTGGTTATAGTCATTCCTGCCTTCCACTCTTTGTAGTGCTTGAAATATTCTCTCCATGGATGGCTTATTGGAGAGGAATTCTTTCAAATTATATCATGGAACATTTTCCTTTTTCTTTCAATTATAATAGACATTTTTGCTGGATAAAGTACTCTGGGTTGACATAGTCGTTTAGAACTGGGAATATTTTAGACCAGGCTATTCTGGCTTTCACCGTCTGGATTGAGAAATCAACTATAATTCTGATGGGTTTTCCTGTGTAAGTTACTTGTTTTTTGTGTGTCCGTCTGTCTGTTGTTTTTTGCAGCCCTCAGTATCCTTTCTTTGCTTTGTACATCTTATGTTGTTATGATATGGCTTGGAGAATTTCTTTTCTGGTTCTTTCTGCTTGGTGTTCTATATGCTTCTAATATTTGTATAGGTATCTGTCACTTTAATTTGGGAAATTTTTCCTCTAAAATTCTGTTGAAGACCTGAGCCATATCATAGTCCTGTGAATTTTCTTCCTCTTCTATTCCTATAATTCATAGATTTGGTGTTTTCATAGTATCCCATACTATCCCAGAATTCCTGATTATTCCATTCTTGTATTTTTTAATTTTTCATAATCTTTACTTGATTTATCCATTTTTGCCATGTTATCTTCTTATCTTGATAGTCTGTTTTCTACTTCATCCATTCGATTATTAAGAGTTTCTCCCATCCTTTCCAAGTTGTTTGTGAAATGTTGCATTTCGTTTTTCATTTCAACATTTTCTTCAATGTTTCTATGTCTTTTGTAATTTCATTCCACAAATTATTGTTGTCCTTTTTCAATTTATCTCTGTCTTCTTTTAGATCCCGGACTTCCTTGTTTATAAGCTCCTTAAATTCCCTCAACTCCTTAATTTCTCTAATCATATTTATAATTGTTGTTTTGAGGTATGTATCCTGAGTTATATCTAAGGAGTCTCATTACAAGGTACTTGAATAGGAGTATTGGTATTTGGCAGAGGTCCATTTGAGTCTTTTGTATTATTATTTTTTTATTGGTCTTTAGGCATTTGGGTAGCTTCTGCTGGGAGTAGTTCTAATGTGAAGCTTAGGTGTTTACTGAGCTGATTCTGGTTATATTCTTCAGGTGTTTTGTTGACTTCTTAATTGATGTACAGGTGTGGATCATTTAGGCACTGAAATCTCAACTCTATCATAACATTGTACAACCGGCAAACAGTCTGCCAATGGAACAAGCCACGCAACGCTCAAGCTGGCCTGAACTCCCAAGGCCTGCAGAACTCACAGCCTGAGGGTCCCTCTTGGTCCTGTGGGCTAGAAGGTCACAATGCTTCTGCTGGAGTGCAGCTGGTGTCCCCCACATCCAAGTGCAGCAAGCCCCAATCACCCACCCAATGAGATATCCTCACAGAACCACTGTACACCGCCTGTAATCCACCTGACAAGACCCCAGGACCAGGTGCCAAGGTTCAGTAGGAGAAAGGCTCAGCCCATACCAGGGCTATTTCTGTTGTCTCCTGACACCTTTGGGTGATGTCCATAGCACCAAATTGCAGTCATTAAGGATCCAAATGCCCTCAGCCTGACTCTTCCCAACACTCTTGTGGGCCCCTAAGTCCCTCTTCCCAGCTTTGCCTTAGCTGCTCAGAATGCGCCCACTGCACTGGGAGCCACCATATTGGAAAAGCCCCTGCTACTTTGCTGAATGTATTTATCTCCATCTGGTGAATATAGATTTTTAAAATATGCTCTTGGAATTATCAGCCTTTCCTCCAGTTCTATTGTAATGTTTACCTTTTTTTTTTTTTTTTTTTTTTTTTGGTCTTTTCGAGATAGTGTCTCCCTGTAGCCCCAGCTGTCCTGGAACTCACTCTGTAGACCAGGCTGGCCTTTAACTCACAAAGATCCGCCTGTCTCTGCCTCCCAAGTGCTAGGATTAAAGATGTGTGCCATCACGCCCGGCATGTTTACCTTTTATATTTAGACCCTTTCCCCTTTTGGTTAATTTGGCTGAAGGTCTATCAATCTTGTTAATTTTTTCATAGCACCAACTCTTCATTTCAGTTTTAGGTATAGTTGTCTGTGCTTGAATCTGTGTTATTTTATTATTTGCCTAATATTGATGCATGGCTTTCTGGCTTTCGCAGTCTTCACTGAAAAGTCAGTTCTTATTCTGATTTATTTATTTATTTCTATTTCATATGTAAAAGTGTTATGCCTCTATGTGTGTAAGTATGCCCATGTTGTGCAATGCCTGCAGGGGACAGAAGTGCAGGATCCCCTGGAACCAGAGTAATGGATGGTTTTTAACCACCATGTTTGTGCTGGGATTCAAACCTGGGTGTTCTGCCAGAGTAGCCCGTGCTCTTAGCCACCGAGGGATTTCTTCAGCCTCACAGCTATTAGAGGTCTCCCTTTATATGTGACTTGATCTTTCTCTCTCATGGCTTTTAGTACCTTTTCTTTGTTCTAAACATTAAGTTTTATTGTTATTATTATTATTATTATTATTATATCACCCGGGGAGTTTATTTTCTCATTCTGTCTACTTGGTGTTCTGTATGACTTAACAGGTATCTCTTTCCCTAGGTTTCAGAAATTTCCTTCTATTTTTTATTTTATGTGTTAGGAGTTGTGGTGGTGGTTTTTTGTTTGTTTTAGTTTGGTTTGGGTTTTTTTTTTTTTATCTTTTTGAGACAGGGTCTGTAGGAAGCTTTCTTTTGAACAGGACCATGTGGCCCTGCTAAGGGAAGGGGAACACAGTGTCCGCTTTTTTTTTTTTGGTGGGGAGCTGACCCCTCGGCCCAGAGGCCAGCTGGCTACTTTCCGTAGCCTAGCCTGAATGGTACTTCCAACTCAGGCCCTTAGCCTGGACACACGAGACATGTGCTCTTCTCTTGGCCATGACTTCCCACCTGCCCAGAGACTGCTGAATCCTGGACAGGAATTTCAGGCTGATGGCTGTTGGCCTATCTTCAGCCTATGCCCACTTACAACACCAGGTACCTAGATTGGTGGTCTGCAAAGGGGAGCCCTTTTCCAACCCACTGGCCACCCGAATGAAATGCAGGCCAACCTTAGCCTGTATGCACGCAATAATTAATAAAAATAGTGGTTGGGAATTCCATGATGATGTTACTATGAAATTCAAATTTATTCCTTGCTACAGCCTGCTTTTATAAACCAAATGACGTTAGTTCCCAGGACCAATCATAAGTCCCCCAACTCTGCACCACTGCACACCATTGCCCCACCCAGCATCATGCACCTAGGGCACATTGCTTGCTCCTCCTTGGGGCAGGGCCAGACGCTTGGCCATTTGGTGCCCTGAGGCATGCTAGCTGGAAGCTAGCCTGCAATTTAAGCTGGATTTTCCCACCAGGGTCTCCCTATAGCTCTGCCTGTCCTGGAACTCACTCTGTAGACCAGGTTGACCTTGAAGTCGCAGAGATCCATCTGCCTCTGCCTCCCAAGTGCTAAGATTAAAGGTGTGTGCCACCACACCTGGCCTGTGTTAGGAGTTTTATGTCTGCATGTAAGTGCATCCATGTCATGCAGGGCCCACAGAGGCAAGAAGAGGGCATCAGGTTCCTTGTAACTGCAGTTACAGATGTTTATTAGCTGCATGTGGGTGCTGGAATGCAAACCTGGGTCTTCACCAAGAGCACCCAGTGCTTTGAACCACTGAATCATCTTTCCAGCCCTCTTCTATAATTTTATTAAAAATATTTTTCAAAAAATACTATTGGCATGGGTTTTTTCTCCTTCTTCTATGTCTGATTTATTGGTTTGGTCTTTTTATAGTGTTCCAGAGGTCTTGCATATTACATTCCAGGCTTATTTTAGATTTTACATTTTCTTTGATTGAGTGATCTATTTCCCTGAACTTGTCTTCAAGATCTGGTGTTCTCTGTTCCATTTTCTTTTTGCTTCTTTCATATAAGCTTTTTGTTTGAGTTTGAAGGATATTTTTTTTCAAGGTTTATTTCAGATTGGCATTTCTTCAGAGTCTACCTCTTTATTGAATTCTAGTTTCATGTTCTACTTATTTCATTCAACTGTGTTTTCACTCTTTATTCAGTTTTTTATTCATATCATATTTTAATTCCTTCATGTTTATAATTGCCATTTTGAAATCACTGTCTTGTTCATTCACCTTGTTGTCATTCTCAGAAAACATTATGATGAGGTTATTCATTTCTGTTTTAACCATATTTTCTTGACTATTCCTATTGTTTGTGTCCTTTGGATGAGGCGTGGACATCTGGACTTTTGTGGTGGCATGTTCTGGTATGGGTAAGTGCTCTTGTCCTTGTTGAATGCTTGTCTGTATCTTGTTTGTTGTTTCCCCAACTCATTAGGTTATGACCAGGCTGAATAATGCTTGGTGTTCAGTTTGGGGACCACTTTATGTTGATGTACAATTTGGGCTAAAGAAGTCATCTCAGTTCAGCTAGAGATAGGTGCAACTTTGAGAGAGAGAGAGATAGAGAGAGAGAGAGAGAGAGAGAGAGAGAGAGAGAGATTGTTTTTTTTTTTTTTTTTGGTCTTTTTGAGACAGGGTCTCCCTTTAGTCCCAGCTGGCCTGGAGCTCACTATGTAGACCAGGCTGGCCTTGAACTCACAGAGATCTGCCTGCCTCTGCCTCTCAAGTGCTGGAATTAAAGGCATGGGGCCACCAAGCCCGCTTTAGCCACTATGTGGGTGCTGGGACTCCAACTCAGGTCCTCTGCAAGGGCATTCAGTGCTGTTAACCACTGAGCCATCTCTCCTGCCCCAAGATAGGTGCAACTTTTAAGCTACAATTTCAGGATTGACTGTATGGTATCCTCAATCAGGAGGGGAGATGGAGCTGGTACATGAGCAGGCTGACTGATAGGTTAAGGTGGGAGCTAGCAGGTCTAGGACAAATAGAGTTCAGTTGCAGAGGTATAGGGAGATCTCAGGTATCGAGCTCCAAACTGCAAGTCTGCAGCAGAGAAGGATGCCTGAAACCCAGGCTGGGCTGAGACCTGAGATGGCAAGGAGGGTCTCGCCCTGTGAAACTAGAGTGTGGGACAGGTCCAGGATTGTCATGGGAATGGAACTTTGTGTGTGGCTTGAAGGGAGAACTCGTAAGACCTGTCCCAGAAGATATCTGGTTATCTGATATCTCTGTGGGCATTCATAGTTATCTGTCAAAGGAAGATTTGGGATATTACAAGGATTCTTGCTTCGCCCTATCTCTGCAAAGTTCCAGGCCCCTTCCCTTGAGGCATTGAGCAAAATATCACACCTCTACTTACCTGTTGCACAAACCAAAGCTCTGCAGCCCCCCTTTTAGAGCCAAGGTGGCTCACCCCTCCCTTCTGCCTGCCCCCCACTTCCTTGCCCAGAGCACAGTAGCCTCAAATATATAGACCTCTCTGGCAGAAAATAAACAGAGTTCCCATTCTCCCCAGCTATCTGCATGTGCGTGTGTGTCCACTCATTTCCACAGGTGATCTCCTGTGGTTTTCCCTCCCCCCTTCTTGCAGGAGAAAAGCCTAGAGACTGTCGGCATGCAGGCAGGAGACAAGTCCTGGAGCTGAGCCAAGAAGGGAAGGACAGCATGTGGAATGTGGTCATGCATGACTCAAAGACATTGAACAATGATACAGGATGAGATAGGATCCCCTTGACTGAGAAACTCTGGGAGCCAAGATGGTGGTGTATTAGAGAGTCTCAGGGATAGAAAGCCAAACCAAAAGTCTGAGGGAGGAGCCCATCTTGATACTCTTTGTTTTTTCAATATATTATTGAATTTTTGTACATTTTATACAATACATCTTGATTATATTTAGCCCCCCCTCATCTATGTGTGCCGCCAATAACCCTCCCACCAAATTTCATCTCTTCCCTATACAATATAATATGTGTTTTTATCATATTAGTGCAACAGTAAATAACTAAGAAATTCATTAATTTGCTTCTATAGATTGTAACTGATTTCACTGCCAAGTTTTTTTGTTTTATTGATAAGTATTAGGTTAGGTGTTTTAAGTACTAACTTTTACAACTCACTGCATTTTATGATAGAGATTTTAAATATCATATGCATTAAAGCATATAAACAAAGGTATTCATACTACTGGCTGATGAAACCAACTTCTTTTCTCTTCTGAAATACAAACTATTTTTTTCTCATACTGATTCTTGCATAGATTAAAAGGCCTTTCTGGCTATCTAAATTTATGCACAGAAATGTTTCCTAAGTGTAGTTCACTGTGAATATCAGTTTATTTTTCTCATGCTGCTTCCAAACATTCATGCTTATGATTTTTTTCATTTTTCCTTTTTTATTAATTTTTTCAAATGTCATACAATATGTTTTTACCATATTTAGATCCCTTCCCCTATCTTCACCCCCTTTTCCATCCCCAAATCTTATATATTGGTCCTTGATGTCATCTCTGAGTGTTTTTATCATTTAGGATAGCCTGAAATATCCATATATCAATGTTGGGTTTGATTTAAATTTCACAGAGCTAAAAATAAACGTTTCTCCTTTTGTTTTTTTTATTGAATTTTTGTGAATTCTATACATAACATTTCAATCAGTCTTAATCACTTTTATACTCACATCTGCATTGGCCCCTCCCACAACACCTCCCTCTGGAATTCATACATTCTGTCATTTGTGTCAGGCTCTACTGTGCCAAATTAATCTCTCTGGCCAATCCTCAGTGCAAGTTCATCCACTGAGCTCTAGTCAACCTATCCAGAGTCCCTCACTTTAAGGTCTATTCTTCCTCACTCAATAGTAATCAGATGCCAACATTTCTTCTGCTAAGAAGACAGGGTTCTGCTGCCCAATTTTCCAGCCCCATGCTGGGTTTTTGTCTGGTTGAGCTTGTCATGCTTCCAATATGTAAACAGAGTGTTTAAAATGTATCTACAAGCCAGGTGTGATAGTGCATATCCAGCACTCAGGAGGCAGAAGCAGGTGGATCTCTGTGAGATCAACACCATGCTGGTCTACATAAAGAGTTCCAGTCCCAGCTGAGGCTACAGGGAGATGCTGTTGACAAAAAATTTAAACTAAAGGATATTCACAAAATTTTTCTCTGCATTATACTCATTTTTATTTTTTTTAATTTTATTTATTTTTTGTATGTATATGAATGTACTGTCTGCATGTAGGTCTGTGCACCCATGTCATGCAATGCCGCGGAGGTCAGAAGAGGGTCTTGGATTCCCCTGGAACTGGAGTTCTCCTGGAACTGGAGTTACAGACGGTTCTTAACTGCCATGTGGGTGCTGGGGATTGAACCGGGGTCCTCTGCAAGAGCAGTCGGTGCTCTTAACTGCTAGGCTATCTCTCCATCCCATTATACTCATTTTTATATTTGATACATATTTTATATATTTTGTTGAGCATTTGTAAATCTCATACAATTGTTCCCAATCAAACCCAGGCTTCCCTATTCCCCTCCATGAGAACTCATGCATTATAACATCCAAGCTAAGGCCTATCCTGTCCAGCTCCTGAACCCAGACATCCTTCTGTGCAAACAGATCCACTGGAGTGTAGTCAGCACATCTAGCAATCTTAAGTAAGGCATACTCTTCCTAACCCAGAAGCAATTACTCTCTTGTAGTCCCAGGCCAGTCCTCCCTCCCCCAAAACCATTTCTCTTGCTCCATTCTGAGAACTCGTCTTGGTTGATATAAATCCTGTGCTTGATATTGATATTGCCACAAGTTAACATGTGAATGCTTACAGTTGACGGTAAGCCACTGCTTCTCTACATTCATGCACTAGCCCTAACTCTTACATCCTTTCCATCCTCCCCTCCTTCTACCATTATCCCTGTGCCATTGGTGGACAAGATTTAATATACAGGGATCCACACTCTGGAGGTCCCATTCTTTGAGGCTTGGATATGGAATCACAAAAGACCCCGACAGCCAAAACAATCTTGAGCACAAAGAATAATGCAGGGGGTATCACCATACCAGATCTCAGGTTATATTACAGAGCTGTAGTTAAAAAAAAAAAAACAGCATGAAATAAAAACCTAAAATTTAAAAAGGGGAGGGGGATACAATTATATATTAAACCTTTTTGTCAAATTTTCAATTTAAATCTTAAAACTAACTATGGGAAAAGATTTGTATGTTCCCACAGGTCAAAACGTCACCAACTTAATGGCTGAGAAAGAAAAGATACAGCTTAGCATAGTGCAGGATGTACCAAGAAATACCAGCAGAGAAGTTGGCCCATCTAAGCATTAAAAGGAAGAAAAGTCTCAGACTGCTACAGACATCAAACATCTCTGTGGATCCTATCTGTAGCAACTGTTTATAATGAGTCCTAATGAACCTTACCTTGTAGGGGCTGCAAAGCCTTAATATGAGAGACCTTCTTACCTCCTTTTCATAGAACAAAGAGATACATGATAGTAATGAAGTCATTCTCTAACCATAACTTACAGCCTACTGTTATAGAGGTAATCTCCTACAAAACCGGTATAACTGCTTTCTTTAATTGACTAATAGACATAGGAAATGTGAAAAGGATTATTCTCCATTCAGAGCCAAATACAAAAATAAAGTTTTTTCAAGCTGTGCATTTAAGCAAAATATATTAGTACAGGAGAGCTCTGATATCAGCAATGGATTATTTTGCAAAGGAGATGTTGGCCAGGGTATCCAAGTCCCTACAAAAGGTAAAGGCTTCTTGCCTGTAAACTGGGATACCTGCAAGAAGAGAGGCAGTAAGGCCCTTTTGTGGAAGACCTGATGCAAGTATGGGAAAGATGTATTGAGACCACACTTGCAAGTGTACAGTTGGTCTCTGGAATGCCAGAGAGTGTTACCAAAGGCCACTAAACCAATAAAGCAAAAATGGGTCTCCTTGAGTCAAGCAAGACTCCTCTGTCAGCATCAGCTATACCTCACCTGCCTGGAAATGCTGTGCAGCAGTGGCAGCCACACGTCTGTATATCCCAAATCTAATTGGCTATTAGCTCTCTCCTTGGAGGAATAATTCACGGCTGATGCCACAAGCTTACATCCTCTAGTGGTTAGGAGAAGTTATAAGCCACAGTAAGACTTTGTCACCTTTCACAGAAAAGCTGTAGTCCATGGATTAGCATACCATCCAAATATCTGTGTCTATACCAAAGTAACCTACCATTATAATTAGTACTGTTGAAATACCTATATATCTAATTGCTTGTGCTTCATTAGTAGGATTGAGAGGTTATACCTGGACAAACTGTCAGCCCATGAAAGGAAAGAGCCAGAACTGATCAGAGTCCAAAATGACATCTCCAGAGAAAGTAGACTGTTTTGCTTCTCATCCACCAGTACCCCTTTTCTAAGCCTAGGGAACAATCTGCGGAAGAGGGGGTGTGGTAGAATGTAAGGGCTGTGATTGGGGTGAATGGTGAAACTACAGCAACATAGTCTGGACACTTATTTGATCAACATGACTGTACATAAAAGCCTCACCAGCTGGATGATGGGAGACATGGGCTGTGTGGGTTTGGGCATAGCTGTTTGCAAATTGGTTCTACATGAAGGATGCTTCTACTCATAACTTATTACTTATTGTTAAAAAAATAAAAATAAAAAATTGGAAAAAAAACAGCATGGTGCTGCACAATAATAGACACGTAGACTGATGGAACAATACAAGACACAAACATGAAGGTATACAATTGCAGCCACCTGATATTGGACAAAGGTGCCAAGAATACACAATGGGGGGAAGACAGCATCTTTAACAAATGCTGCTGGCAGAACTGGATCACTACCTGCAGAAGAATGAAATTGGATCCTTATCTTTGTCCCTCCACAAAAGGGAACTCCAAGTAGATCAAAGACCTCAGTATAAACTCTGAAACTCTGAAACTGCTAGAAGAATACATAGGCTGTACCTCCAAAATGTAGGCATAGGAAAGGACTTTCTTGATTGGACATCAGCTGCTCCAGCATTAAGGTCAACAGTCAGTAAGTGGGACCACATTAAGGTACAAAGCTTCTGTACAGCAAAAGAAACAACCAAGGAATAAAAGAAGAAACCCACTGAGTGCAAGAAAATCTTTACCAGTTATACAGCCCACAGAGGATTGATATCCAGAATATACAAAGAACTCAAAAAACAAAGTGGCAAGAAAATAAATGACCCAATAAAAAGATAGGCTGCCAATATGAACAGAGAGTTTTCAAATTAAGAAATAAAAATGGGCTAGATGTGATGGCACAAGACTTTAATCCCAGCACTCAGGAGGCAGAGTCAGGTGGGTCTCTGTGAGTTCAAGGCAAGCCTGGTCTACGAAGCGAGTTCCAGGACAGCTAGGGCTACAGGGAGACCCTGTCTCAAAAAGACACACAAAAAATGGTTAAGAAACACCTTAAAAGCTGTTCAACATTATTAGCAATTCGAGAAATGCAGATTAAAAATACTTTAAGATTCCATGTTACCCCAGTCACCCTGGCTAAGGTCAAGAAAACAAAGGATAGCAGATTCTGCTGAGGATGTGGAGAAAAGGAAACACTCATTCTCTGCTGGTGGGAATGCAAACTAGTGCAGCCACTGTGGAAGGCAGTGGGGGGAACTCTCCCAAAACTAGAAATGAGCCTAGCATATGACCTAGTTACACCACTCATTGGCATATAGCCAAGGAACTCATAATATTGACATTTTTAATTAAAATACAAAATTTGTGCAGATGTTTTTATTTAACAAGGTTTATAACACATTTCTAAAGAAGTGATGACATTTAAATGAATAAGGTTGATGAGCTCATGACAAGTTCCTGGTTTTTCTAAAACACAGGACACAAAAAGAAAAAACCCAGGACAGAAAATGAAGCTATGCAGCCCTCAGGGATCTGAAACAAACTCTGAGAATGCTACACTATCTTCAGCTGACACTGACAGGGAGCCTACAGGTGTTATCTGATATCATGCTGATTTTTGTTTAATTAACACTTTTAATTAGCTTACAAATTAGCAGATTCCTTATGTAATTTTTATACAGACTTAGTTTTGATTGACCCTTCCCCAATGCCCTCCCCTCCTCATACTGCTTCCTCAATCCCTAATATTCCCCATTCTACATTCATATCACATTCTTCTCATTACTCTCCCTAGACGTCTCCCTTAAAGCTTCTTTTTTCCCCTTTCATGGGCCTTTTCCAGTTTCCTAGTATCTAAACACATTCACTCCCACATAAATACACACATATGAAAATTAGAAGCAAAGATTCTCATGTGATAGACGATGTGCAGTGTTATCTTTCTAAGCCTGGATTACCTCATTTAATATTTTTCCCAGTTCCATCCATTTATCTGCAATTTTTAAATTTTCATTTTCCTTTACATAAAAAGTTACATTGGGCATATGGACATTTTCCTTATCCATTCTATTCATATGGGCATCTTCTTTATCCATTCTATTCATATGGACAACTTTATCCATTCTATTCATGGACAATTAGGTTGATTTCATTCTTCTGCTCTTGTGAAGAGAATAGCAATAAACATAGATGAGCAATATCTCTGGAGTAGGATGTAGATTTTTTCAGATATGTGCCAAGAAGTTGTACAGCTGAGTCACATGGGAGTTCTATTTTAAGAATTTTTAAACTGCCATATTGATTTCCATATTGGCTGTACCAGTTTGCATGCTCACATAGAGATTCCTCTCCCTTTACTCTCATCACCATGACATTTTATGATTAATTTGATCTATAAATAAGTATTATGACTGATACTCTTTACTGCTTAACAAAGTTACTATTTCAATGTATATCCAATGGAATACAATTATTTTAGTAGAATGTGCCTATAGGTAGAGATTAACTGATAATACTCCTTACCAACATTAGGAAGAACATAAGAATAATATGCTCCGTGAGACAAGAATAGGTTATTAAAGAAAACTGTATAAATATTCTACTTGTTAAATAATTTCATTTGCTGCTTTCTGAAGTGAAAATGATTCTCACCAGGTTGTCCAATGCTCCCTTCATGTCTTTATTTCTCAGGGTGTAGATGAAGGGGTTGAGTGTGGGAGTGACCACTCCATAGAAGAGGGCCATGAACTTGGGTTGGTCCCTTGTGATGGAGGAGGAGGGCTAAAGGTACATGCTAATGCCTGGGCCATAAAATAAGAGAACTACAATGAGATGAGAGGAACAAGTCCCAAAGGCCTTTTGCCTTCCCTCGGATTTCATCTTAAATACAGTATATCCAATACTAGTGTAGGAGGCAAGAATTAAACACAGGGGAACAGCTAGCATGAAAATGCACACCACAGAGAGTGCCAGCTCGTTGGCCTCCTTTTTCCCACAGGCTGTCTTTATTAGAACTGGAATCTCACATAACAAGTGATTCAGCTTTCTCGTGCCACACAGTGGTAACTGTAATGTAACAGTGGCCTCTGAGAAAGCATAGGCTATTCCACCTAGCCATACAGTGGACACTAGCAAGATGCAGACACGCTGATTCATGATGAGGGCATAATGGAGAGGTCTGCAGATGGCCACATAGCGGTCAAAGGACATAACAGCCAGGAGAAGAGATTCTGCTGCTCCCATTAAGTGGAAGACGTAAAGCTGCACTGCACATCCCATGTAGCTGATGGTCTTTCTGGAGCTTCCCAGGTTGAACAGCATCTGAGGTACAATGCTTGTGGTGTAGCACATGTCCAGAAAGGAGAGGTTGGTGAGGAAGAAATACATGGGGCTGTGGAGACGGGGGTCTAACGTGGACATCAGAATGATGGCGATGTTCCCCATCATGGCCAGGGGGTACGTGACCAGAAGAATAATGAACAGAGGGAGCTCCAGCCAAGGACGGTCAGCAAAGCCGAGTAGAATGAACTCTTCGGGGCGGCTCGCATTGACTACTGCCATTCTCTGCAATGTGTTTCGCCTGTAATGAAGAACTGGAATAAGCAGTCAAGTTCCAAATAACTACAAAACAGAACTGTGTATTGGCGCTGTAATCACAGTAATTTGCTGTGGAAATAATACATAACGACTTGGCACAAGATTTCCCATCATGGCACTGCAAATTAAAGACAGGTACCTCCAACAATAAGCTAACTATTCTGAAACCAATTTCCTCCTCCGAATTACAAAGCTGATAATAACCAATCCTCAAGTTAGGGTGAGGATTCAAGAAGAACAGTACTGGCTGTTTTGTAAAGTCCAAAGCAATGACTTGCAAATTTGGCCAGCCTAAAAACAGTTGAACCCTTTAATCCCTGCACATGGGAGGCAGAGACAAGCAAACCTCTGTGAGTTCAAGGCCAGCCTGGTCTGCATAGAGAATTCCAGGCCAGCAGGAGCTACACAGAGATCCTGTCTCAAAAAGACCAAAAAAAAAAAAAAATTGAAGATCTCATTAAAATGAATATTGTGTTGTTCTCGACCCCCAGGCAGCTGATAGTTTCAGAGCAGGGTCCTACAAGCAGATCATTATTTTCAGAAGCACTGCTACAAGGCTTTACTGATGCATTAAGAAGAGCTGTAGTGTGACAACAGTACTCAAAGAAGGACAAAGCCTAGTACCTGCCCTGTTCCAAGAGTTGAGTAATCATACCATTTCATGACATCAGATTTAAATAGCTATTTTACATGACATCATGAAGTAACATGACATCAGATTTAAATAACTATTTCTTAGCTATTTGTAATTATGAAAGAAATGTAAGTTTTTCAACATTGGCTTTAACTACAGTTGAGACAAACTGTGGAATAAATTACCTGTTGTCTAAAAATCTTGGTTTGTATTTTATCCTGCATAACAATTGGGTTTAAATTTATGTGTTTGATGTTTTATATGAAATTTCATTTCATTTGCCCATCCTGTAAACATTTTTATTTATCAAGTGAGCTTATCACACTTGGTTACTGGTTTGGTTTGGTTTGGTTTAGTTTGTCTTGGGTTTTAATTTTAAGACAGGGTCTCATGGAGGCCAAGGTGGTCTCAAACTCACTAGGTAGCCACCAATGACCTTGGACTTCTGACCCTCCTGCCTCTGCCTTTCCAGGGCTAGGATTACAGGAATGTGTCACCATGCCTGGCTAATGAGTTTGGAAAAGTTACCTGTGCTCAACTGATCATCGATGCCTAAAATTTTTTGTGATTTTAGGTAACTGTCTCCAGAAGAAAAAAGACCTTATCAATGCAGCCCCAGGTACTTACTTGAGATTTAAAGTTATTTTAACCACTCTAGTAACATTTTTTGTTTATAAACAAAAAGTCATATGCACAAGAACTAGGCAAGCAGTACTTTGAGAAAGTAACAAAGGTTTCTGTTTACTTTATTATTTTCCTTCAAAGAGTCTTTCATAAAATGGGGGATATTAAGATAGGGACTTGAGGTAGCAACTCAGGGACAAAATTATTAGTCTCTCTGAAAGTTGATCAGTCTTAAAAAATTTTAAAGCACATTCCCTCTTTTTTTAAAGCACATTCTCTTTTTTATTAAATCCTGAAAACCATCCTTGAGGTTCCACACAAAGCTACTTGGGAGCAAATAGGTAAATAAGCCCTTTATATTAATTCATCAATATCCACCCCCAAACCTTAAGGTCAATGAAAATGCCTATCCAGATTTTACAAGTGGTTGACCATGCATTCCTACTGTCTGCTAATGATAGTTTCTAAAAATACCTTAAATGAGGACGTGAAATACTGAGACTATTAGGTTCAGAGTTTTATGATTCCACTTAAAACATTTGTATTCTAGGAATATATCACAACTAACTGTGTTTCCTATATCTATTTGAAGTTGACATTATTCAAAATAGTCTAAGATTATAGCAAATTTAGAAATTCATCTTGGCCCAAGCTCATATTTCTGGTGAAATTTATATTGTAGTGGGGATATAAATTAAGCATATATTAATTAATTTGACTTTTTAAATAAATAGTGTGAATTTTGGAATTTTTACTCAATTGCTGTGGCAAAACAATCTGACTGATACCAACTTGAGAAGGAAAGGGTTTATTCATCTTACATCTCCTGGGTCACAGTTCCTCATTTAGGGAGGAACTCAGGGCAGGAACCTGGGAGAAGGCCATAGAGAAACACTGCTTACTGGCTTGCTCCTCTGGTCTGTGCTCAACATGCTTTTTTATATAATACAGGACTACCTGCCCAGGGTGGTCCTGTATTATATAAGAAATGGAGGAAAATGTGGTATACAGAAAATGAAGTTTAATGCAGTCATCAAGTAAAATTAAGGCTTCTCAGCTGCAGTAGAATTCATGTAACTGGAGGATATTATGTTAAATGAAATAAAGGCAGACACAAGATATAACACACTTTGTCTCATATGTGGGAACTGAAAGATGTCAATCTGAAAGTAGAATAGTGCTTCCTAGAGGTAGTGAGGGGGTTGAGAAAAGTGGTAAAGGGTGGCTGGATAGTATCAATGCACATTGTGTACATGTATGGAAGTATCACAATAAATCCTATTAATATGTGCAAATGAAAAATTTTATCCAAAAATCATCCATTTTTTAAAAAATAGCATGCAAGTTCCCTTTTACTTACCTTATTTTTTTTTAAATATTCAATAAAAATAAATATGAAGGAATTCCTCAGAATTTTTAAACTTTGAGACAGGGTGGATGCAAAATTCTTAATTTTTCAGGTGGTTCAGAGTGCCAGAGGAAAAAAACATGCTTTAGACCATCACAGAAAATCCCATCACATTTTCTGAGTGTGTTTTTGTACACTGTTCCTGAGACCTCTTAGGCATTGTTCTCACATGGCAACTCATTAGTCTTTCTCTTGGAGTTAGTAGAGCAAGTCCCTTTGGGAAGATCTCCCCATAGAAATGCTTCTAAGATAGAATTCTTTATTGATCAGTGCCTGGCTTATTTCAACTGACATAACATGCTTCAATTTCAAGATTCACTCAAGTAGTTGCAAATGACAGGATTTTCTGTTTGATATAACTGAATTTTTATATACATATATAATAGTATTTATTTATTCATTTGTTGATGGATACTTAGATTGACTCCATACATTGACTATTGTGAGTAATGTTATATCAAGTCTGGTAGTGTGTAGATTTCTAACACACTCATTTCCTGTGGATATCTGCTAACGGTGGCACTGCTAGATACTATGGAAGTTCTGTTGTTAATTTTATTCTGTTATTTCCATGCTGTCAATGTTCATCCACAATGGTTGAACTAATTTACATCCCAACCAACAGAGTATTAGGGTTCTTTTTTCTCTACATTATTTTCAGTAGTTATCTTTTCTGGTTTTAAGAACAGTCATTTTAGGAGGAATGAACTGAGCATTAATTTTTATTTTCACTTCCATTTCCCCAGTCATTAGTGACATGGAGCATTTTTTCATTTATTTGTTGACCATGTTTATATTTTCTTTTGCACAATGTCTAGCCAGACCTTCTCCTCTTTTGCAATGAAACTATTCATTTTCTTGCCATTAAGATGCTTGAATTCCTTACATATTCTAGATATCAACCCTTTATCAGATGTGTGATTTAAAAATAGCCGGGTGTGGTGGCGCACGCCTTTAATCCTAGCACTCGGGAGGCAGAGGTAGGTGGATCTTTGTGAGTTCAAAGCCAGCCTGGTCTACAGAGTGAGTTCCAGGACAGCTGGGGCTACAGGGAGACCCTGTCTCGAAAAAACCAAAAAAAAAATACATTCTCCTCTTTTATCTATTTTCTCTTCTGTTCCTCAATTGTCTATTTATTTATTTATTTATTTATTTATTTATTTATTTAGTCGAGACACGGTTTTCCTGTAGTCCCAGCTGTCCTGGAACTCACTCTGTAGACCAGGCTGGCCTTGAACTCACAAAGATCCACCTGCCTCTGCCTCCCAAGTGCTAGGATTAAAGGTGTGTGCCACCATGCCCGGTTCTCAATTGTCTTTTTAACCATGAAGAAGGTTTTTTATTTTAATATAATTCCATTTGTCTATTTTTTCTCGAATATCTAAAGTCAGACCTGAAAATTTCCCTGTGCACACCAGTATCATGAGTTTCTTCATGTGCTTTCCTCCAATAGTTTTATTGTTTGTACTTGTGTTCAAGTCTGTACTTTGTTTTTAGTTGATTTTTGTATATGATGTGAGAGAAGGGTTTGCTTTCACTCTATTTTATTCCATCTGTCTATATATATTAGGCTAGTGCCTACAGTACTGATTACTCTTGATTTGAAGTGCAGTAGTGTGAAGCCTCTAAAAGTATTCTTTTTGTTCAAAATTGCCTTCACTTCTCAAGGTATACCATGCTATAAAAAATGCTTAATTCGCTTTTTCTATTTCTAGGAAGAATGACATTAGTATTGTGGGATGGAATATATACTGAATTTATGGATTGCTTTAAGTAGTATGGACATGTTACAAGCATTGATTCTTCTGGTCATGAATATGGTTCCTTTCATTTTTCTGTATGTGTCTTCTTTAATTTCTTTCATCAGTACTTTATAATTTTCATTATAGATATCTTTTCATATCATGTTTAAAATTATTATTTTGCATTTTGTGATTTGATTTTTTTGTAACTATAGTCAATGAGATACTTTATATATTCTGCTGATTCTTTGAGAATTTTATAAAATATATTTCGATCATATTGAGGCCCCTTCCTCCATCTCCACTCCCACTTTCTTACCCCCCTGACTTCATGACCTCTATTATTATTTTTCTTCTTTTTTACCTTTTTGAGACAGGGTCTCCCTTTAGTCCCAGTTGGCCTGGAGTTTGCTATGTAGACCAGGCTGGCCTTGAACTTAAAGAGATCCACCTGCCTCTGCTTCCCAATTGCTAGGATTAAAGGTGTGTGTCACCACACCCAGCTATTATATTTCTTTTGATGATTATAGAGTCTAATTTGTGTTCCCCAAATGCTCTTAGTCTGGGTATATCCCTTGGACTCTAATAAATCTACCAGGTATCACACCTAAGGAAAATAACTCTCCCTCTCAATAAGTCTTCGACTAAGGCTGGGGCTTCTTACCCATCTCTCCCATCTATGCTGGGTTTTTGTATCTTAGTTCATGTAATCCACTTTCAACAACTTTGTTCAATTTATTTTTAGATCTGTCAAATATAAAATGCCAATATACAAAATAACAAAGCTAACAGAAAAGAAGTGAAGAGAAAACCCAGAGTGGGAAGAAACCTTCACCAGTGTGACACATCTGACAGAGGTCTAGCATCTAGATTGTTTAAATTACCCAAAAAGCAAAAGAGCAAGAAAATAAATAACCCAATCAAAAGATGGAGTAAAGAGCTGAACAGAGACTTCATAAACAAAGAAGTAAAAATTGCTGAGAAACATCTTAAAAAGTGTTCAACATCTCTAGTAATTAAGAAAATGCAAATTTAAACCACCTTAAGATTTCATCTTAGCCCCGTGAGACTGGCTATGATCAAGAAAACACTTGAAAAAAATAATGAAATAAATTTAAAAATTTTTTTTAATTAATTTTATTTATTTCTGTATGTGTTTGAATGTACTGTCTGCATGCAGGTCTGTGCACCCGTGTCGTGCAATGCCGCGGAGGTCAGAAGAGGGTGTCGGATTCCCCTGGAACTGGAGTTCTCCTGGAATTGGAGTTTCAGACGGTTCTTGGCCGCCATGTGGGTGCTGGGGATCGAACCCGGGTCCTCTGCAAGAGCAGTCGGCACTCTTAACCACTAGGCCATCTCTCCAACCCCCAATAAAATAAATTAAAAAAAATAATGATACCAAATACTAGAGATATTGTGAGGAAAGGGGAACATTCATCCACTGCTGGTGGAAATGCAAACTCATGCAAACCCTATGGAAAGTGGTGTGGAGAACTCTTTAAAGGTTCAGAATGAACCTAATATCTGATCCAGTCATACCACTCCTGGGTATTTATCCAGAAGATTGATCACATTGCAGAAATAGGTGCACAACCATGTTTATTGCAGCTCTCTTCACAATAGGGAAGCAACCCAAGTGTCCCTCAACTGATAAGTGGATAAGGAAAATGTGGTACATCTACACAACGGAGTTCTATGGAGTGGTAAAGAAAGATGACATCATGAAATTTGCAGCTAAATGCATGGAACTAGAAGCCGTTATGCTAAGTGAAGTAACACATTCCCAGAAAGATTAAAAAAAGTATGGTGTTCCTCATTTGTGGAGCCTAGCTCCAAATTCTTAAGTGTAAGTCAAGCCTGATACTACTATACCTATAACTTAAAGTTTATGTCTCTATTTTCTCAAGTTCTAAGATTTTTGAGAAAAAAAATCAACTTCTTCTTTGGAAGTACGCTAAAACATACATCAACTTGCTATGTAACCTGGGAATATAAAGTTATATTTCTTTCTGCCTGCATGCAAAATTACTGTTAAAATGTGAATCCCAAAGGTGTTTGGGAATTAACCTATAGCTTATTTTCAGACTCTGTCATTTTGGTGTATATGTAGAGTGTATATATGCACATTTTGGAGTAATATAAAATTAAATGGAACCACAACTGAAAAGAAATAGAAATAAGTATAATAACTAAACTGATCTATTATACTCCTCAAACCAAAAATATGTAATTATATCTTAGAACCTAATTTTCAAATTAATCGGCTTTTCCAAGATGGTGGCTCCCTAGGCAGCTGGTGCATTCTGAGCAGCTAAGGGCAAAGTCTGTGAGGGGGACTTAGAGGCCTCCAGGAGTGTTGGGAAGCATCAGAAGTGGTCCGAGGTCATTTGGATCCTTAGGGACTACAATTTGGTGCTTTAGACATCACCTGATGGCATCAGGAGACCACGGGGAAAGCCCTGGTGTCAGCTGAGCCTTTCTCCTACTGAACAGAGGTACAGACCTTGGCACCTGGCCCTGGGGGATCAGCTGGTAGGTTAAGGGTGGCATACAGTGGTTCGTTGAGTACATCTTACTGGGTGGGTGATTGGGGTTCACCCCACATGGATGTGGGGACTCCAGCTGCATTGCAGGGGAAGCATTGTAACCTTCTAGCCCACAGGACCTGTAATGCCTGGGGCCCTTGGGATGCAGGTTTCACAGGTCTGGGTTATTTGGGCTGGCTTTGTGTTGTATGGCTTAGTCCACTGGGCTAACTGTTTGCTGGTTGGTGAGGGATGTTGGCCTGTACAGTGTTAGGATAAAGTTGAGATATTGAAGCCTAGATTATCCACATTTGTGCATCAATTAGGAAGTCAACAAGCACCTGAAGAGTATAACCAGTATCAGTGTCAGCTCAGTAACCACCTAGACTTCACACTGAACCACTCCCAACAAAGGCTACCCAAAGCCTAAAGCTCAACGTGAGAAAGACACAAGTGTATCTCCACCAAAAACTAATACCCCTATTCAAGAACCCTCTAATGAATATCCCTTGGATATAACTCAGGATACAGATCTCAAAAGAATAGTTATGAATATGATTAGAAAACTTAAGGAGTTGAGGGAATTTAAGGAGCTTATAAACAAGGAAGTCTTGGATCTAAAAGAAAACAAGGATAAATTGAAAGAGGACAACAATAAATTCTGGAATGAAATTGCAAATGATCTAGAAACATTGACGAAAATTCAAGTTGAAATGAAGAAAAGAAATGCAACATTCCAGAAACAACTTGGAAAGGATGAGAGAAACTCTTAATAATAGAATGGATGGAGTAGAAAATAGAATATCAAGATTGGAAGACAATATGGAAGACTTGGCTAAATCAAATAAAGATTATGAAAAAAAATTTAAAACACAAAAATGGAAAAACCAGGAACTGTGGGATACTATGAAAAGACCAAACCTATGAATTATGGGATAGAAGAGGAAGAAGACTCGGAGGATGGCAATATGGCCCAGGTCTTCAACAAAATTTTAGAGGATAAATTTCCAAAATTAAAGCAAGAGATACCTATACAAGTATTAGAAGCATATAGAACTCCAAGCAGACAGAACCAGAAAAGAAATTCTCCATGCTATATCATAGTAAAAACAGTAGATGTTCAAAGCAAAGAAAGGATACTGAGGGCTGGAAAAGAAAAGCAACAAGTTACCTACTAGAGAAAAACTATAGAATAGTTTTTTACTATAGAGAAAAACCTATAAGAATTACAGCTGATTTCTCAATGCAGACAATGAAAGCCAGAAGAGCCTGGTCTAAAGAGGAGGAGTCTCTATGCTAATACAAGATAAAATA